>CM054184.1:45312700-45357700 GCA_028829895.1 Sinotaia quadrata | reverse complement strand
CTTATGTTTTTAATCTTGCATGTTTGTGTTTTAAAATTGTATATTATTTTTATTATTAAATTGCTTGTTGGCTTTGTAAGCACTCTTGAGATGCTTGGTGATGAATATTAAACCATTCGATCGCTAATGATTTTATTTTTTAAAATATTATAAAATAAAGTAATTTTCACTTCTCTTGCTCTCTCTTTCATCTTTTTCTTCTCCCTTTCTCTCTCTTACCTTCTCCTCTGTTTCTCTCCACTTAAATCTTTCTTTACCTCTTTCTTTTAATTTTCTCTCCTTTCTTTTTCATTTTCTCTCTTTCTTTCACTCTGCACTTGAAAGTGAATTACGTTAGGAATGCTTACTTAATGGATGTTGGGTTATGTGCTATATCTATAATATTTCATTTTTATTATTTTAATCATTTGCATCTTCACTTTCCCGTTGTTTAATAAATTTCATAAATAAATATATTCCTTTATTTGTTTATTACCTATCTTTGGGTGCTTCTTCGCAATCGAAACCATTTATTTCCTTCTAATTGTGTGGGTATACCTGTCTAAAAATTAAAATAAAACACAAGGTAAAACTGAAGTATTTCATTTTAATTATTATGCCGATTAGTAGGTAAGGTGCTTCGATTAGATGGGTTGGGTTTTAAAATGCGGAAGGTGGGAACGGAAATTGTGTGTGTGTGTCTGTGTGTGTGTGTGTGTGTGTGTGTGTGTGTGTGTGTGTGTGTGTGTGTGTGTGTGTGTGTGTTGAGACTTATCAAAAGTCTGAAATTACACGGTAAAGAACCAGCTCGCTTGGAAACTGGGGAGACTGGTGTGGGTGCGTATGCAAATGCATGCGTGCGCTAGTGTATATGTGTGTGTATTGGGAGGGGGTCATTGCGTATATGTGTGGCGGGTAGTTGTTTGTTTTTGTGTGTGCACACGAGCGAGACTGTAAAGGGGGAGGGGATGTTATGGGGCGGGTGAGGGGTGTAATGACGTATGAGGTGAAGTGTCAACAAGACAATGGGAAAAAAAAAACAAGAGAAAGAAAAAAAAGAAAGAAACAGGTAGAGACTGTGGAAGTTTTAGGAAGGCCGAGATTTACGTATTTCACATATCTCTGGTCCTCAGTGGCAGTCTTTGTCGACACAGTCGATTTTCAAATCAATGGGCGTATTAAAATGCAACAGATAGACAAACTAGTTCTGCGTCAAAAGAACAGCAACCCTTCCCAGTAAGCTGACATTAAATAAAAAGATGTTAAATAAAAGAGGTTGAAATATTCCTCTTTAGAACAGCAATATTTTTGCCACTGAGGTCAACTCCGTTACTTGACTGACTACAGCATCAGTCAAGTGTGGCCATTTTTCAGCTAACCTCCCGAACCATGAGTGAGAAGAACAAAGTCAAGCGGGTGTTATATGCAGGGGAAACCTTCTTTCAGAGGGAAGGTTGTGGGGGGAGGGGGGGGGCATTGGAATTAAACACTGCACTTAACTGTCCTAAAAACTTCACGAGTGTATCCGGAAATAGTATTGTAATTTAGGAAACCTTGAAGAAATAAAAAAAATATATATATGTAAAATGAGTTCGAAAGTACTCGTGCATTACCCGAGTATGAATAAAACTCTGCGCATGCGCTTTCGACACTAAACATGTGCCCGTTATTGTTTTTTTTTTATTCCTTTTTCATGCTTCTGACTGAGTCTGTGATATATGTAATTTCAACGTTATTTTTAAAATATATATTCACGAGTAAGTTTAGGTGCGTCGTGTATTTTGTCCTTGTGTTGGCGGCATAATAATATTTTTGCTGTCAGTCTTCCTAACGTAGTCGAGTGGCTGTTACTGCAGGATATTGGAGACTGGTCATCGCTGTCAAGCTAGAGTACGTTCTCTCTCTCTCTCTCTCTCTCTCTCTCTCTCTCTCTCTCTCTCTCTCTCTCTCTCTCTCTCTCTCTCTCTCTCTTTATACTGACGATTTCTGTTTTGTGTCTTTTTATGTTTTGTTTTGTGATTTTTATTTTTTAATTACTTTTCTTTTTAGTGGTTTACAAAACAGTGCTTACAGATGCAGGTGGAATTTTTGTTTTTACCATTGACATAGTTGTTGTTCACGGTCAGGATTGGTGTGGGTGTGGTGGTTTTAGGTTAACGCATGCTATCGGCTTGTAATTATTACTTTTTTTAAAATTTCACTGATCGCGTAACGCCTGGAAACAGTTGTTTATTGTTTAGTTTTGTAGTAAAAAATTAATTAATTGATCTTCAGTACACAAGGAAACAAAAATATTTGCCAAGAGTTACAAGTACTAAGGGTGTTCAAAAAGTTGCGTATCCCAAATGATTATGGATAGAAATTCTGATCTAAAATGTTCCACACTCCCATATCTGCACTAGTTAGCATTCTCAATTTACATTATTTCAATAGAATTCGTCAGCCCCAATCATATACGAAGCATACAATATAACATCATCAAATTCACGAATAACATTCCACTAGGGACAATGTCATATGCTCACTATAAAATCTCTCTAATTTCAATCCATAAAAATAATATTTCAAAACACACGAAAACATCTCTCAATCTAATTGCAAAACCATAAAATCGATCATTCTAGGAAAACGGTATATACCAAACGCGTAGTTACCATAGACGCTACAATACGACTAGATTTTCAATATGGCTGTCGATTGGCAGTATTTTGCCTTTGTGTCCTCTCCGTATATAGAACTCCCTGGTGTGCGGCGCGCCCCTCTGAGCTGTTTCGACACCCTGCACAAGTGTACACATTTGACATATCAGATTTAAAGCGTGTATGTTGACAGCGACTAAAACACAGCCATGGATGGCTATATGACGTTTTGAACAGAGACGCAAGCTTTTCAAGCTGTGTCGTGACGTCACAATTTGAAATAAATTTTCTTAGTCATCACCGAATTTCTATTTATAATTACACCTCCCCCCAAAACAAAACAAAACAAAAAATTATTGCCGCAATTCAAGAACAACGAGTACGTAGAAAGAGCAGTCAGTGAAACACTATACAGAAATACATCTCGTAACACTGAGTCTTGAAAGTTCAGATTGCTTTGGAATACATGTTTATGTGCATGCATACTCGTAGGATGCTGTTGGAATACATGTTTATGTGCATGCATTTCGTTAAATCTTGACAAGAGAGAATCATCAACAAAACAACAAAAGAGAGACGGGGGCGGGTACAGAGAGTTATAGAGATTGAAAGTGTGTGTATGCAAACCATATCAGACGAAATGGCTAGAACCTTGTTATAATACCTGTGCTTGCCAGACATTTTTTTTTTTAATAAATCGAGTTTATTATTAGTCACAACGACACTCTCTATTCTAAAATAAACATAAACAATCTAATAAAACATCTCATAAAAAACCAAAGTGTGACACCTATCCCAATCTGGTTATTGGTTATTATTATTATTTAATCTCTCATAACTAATGATGAGAACCTTAATTTATGTCATTAATAATTTTCCAGAGGACACCACTCGTCTCTCTCACTTGGCGGATATACGGGCGCTGTAAATATTTTCTCTCTTACACAACATCAAAGACAAACATTTACCATCACACAATATTTCCATAGGTGGAAACCATCTTACCAAAGTAGATAAATCTGTCTTTAATCTAAATTTAGTGAGCCCCCATCCACCTACTATCTCTCCAACAAATGGTTATCAATATATATAAGTAGGTTACTAAATTTATTAAATCAAATATACAGCTATAAATATAATCAAAAGAGTGTTGACATTTAAATCACTTCACAATAATGTTCACTTAATGCTGGGTAATCATTCAGTTTATCCTAGCATAGACATAAGCAGTCACATTAACATACATATATAATCAAGTTCATGGATAGCATTCATCACAGAATGAAAGTGAAGTTTCAGAGAAATAATTACAGTCAATGTATATAACCCTTTCAAAGATGGCATATGCCACTGGCATATGTTCACAATCACATGGTTTGCAACAAGTCACTTTCTTTCTTATTCAAGCAATGGTCAAATGTGCCAGTTCTAGGCATGTTACGCTTCTGATCCAGAATCTCCAATGTGCTCACAAAGCACACTGTAAAGAATCATCTAGAATTTACATGTGCTATCAAACGCATCAGGAGGAATGTTCTAAAAATCTTTGTGAATTCTTGAGACCAAACTCAGGTCACAAATCTCCACTGTATTGGCTCTCAAATAGAATTCACAGGAATCACGTTAGAACAACATTTGCTGTTATGTTTGACGATACTTTAGGATTCTCACACCAACGTAATCTAGTAGACTACAGTAGGTACTGTTGGATTCTCACACCAACGTAATCTGGTAGACTACAGTAGGTACTGTTGGATTCTCACACCAACGTAACCTGGTAGACTACAGTAGGTACTGTTGCCTGAAGTGAAAGGAAAAAAGGACATGCTCTTCTCTGCAAAAGTCGAATTAAGGGAGCACTCAATTTCAGGCATATTCACTCTGACTCTTTTCTCTCTTACATACATTCTCAACTTACAAATCATGCAACAATTTCGTTAGCCCAGTACAAACACATCATAAGAAATAAAGATCAATCAAAATTCACAAGTATAATATACAACATAATCAAATTAGTGAACATATAAATAATGGTTCAGTTACATAAAGCATTCTCCAGTTCAAATCATAGATCAATAGCAAACATGTACAATATTCTAAGTCCATTCGTTCTTTATCAGTCAGTTAACTTACCATAAGCTAACAATCACCTTTATCACCAGGCTCAATTTATGTTCAAATTCAAAGTTATTAGAATAGAGCACTTCTTCAACAAAGACACTTTAGGTCAATCCCCATTGGATGAATTTGTTATGAACAAGTGTGAGACTATTAGTCAGAAAAACTACTCATTCACTTAGAACTGGTTTGGATTGCAACAGCAAAATTTCTAGCATATTCTCCACCTGCATTGTTTACTTCCAACTCAGACACTTAAAACTATCAGCATAAGTAGTGCCCAAAGTGGGTGACTTTGGCATTTAACAATTGATACAACAATTAAGTTTAGAAATAGGGGTAGTCACATTTTCTCCACCATAAAAAGTACCTTGCCTAATAATATTGTTTTGAAAGGTGGGTGCAGTGTTCAGGTTGTATTGTTTACATTCTCCATTTCACATGCAATCTTCCATACAAACACGTCAGCATTACGTAACCCTTGCACGCATAATAAGAGAGCCATACAAACACGTCAGCATTACGTAACCCATGCACGCATAATAAGAGAGCCATACAAACACGTCAGCATTACGTAACCCATGCACGCATAATAAGAGAGCCATACAAACACGTCAGCATTACGTAACCCTTGCACGCATAATAAGAGAGCCAGACAAACTTCCATGGTGTATGTGTGTCGGACACTGACGGACAACCATCAGATCCTACGTAGTGCTGACAAATCACTAAGGGACTGAATAAAGTTGTGACAGAGGAGACGTGACGTAGACAATAGCTGTACGCTACAACGACGTTTCCCCACTGTTCATTTCTTTCTTCACTCCTCCTCCCCCTGTGACAAGACTAAAGATCATTTTCTGGGTATTGTTTGCAAAGGAAATGGCAGGTGGCCTGGTTACCGCACACGCATATCTATTTCACCCAAAACCCCTTTTCAGGGATTTCCCGACCTTCCCTAGAGACCCGAAACGAATTGTAGGAGGCAAGCAAATGTCATAAACTATCGCAAGTATTTTTTGTTTGATTTTCTTTGTAAATTATCGCTTTTCATCAGATAATCATTCACACGTTAACATACGAACACATGCACACCCACCGTAAACACTTTCACATGCTTTATGAATGAACACCTATACATTTATTAACGTTGATATTCACTTTCACGTAATTTACATTCACTCATGTATAAGGAAACAAGTTCTTTCACACGCACCCAACACACACACACACACACACACACACACACACACACACACACACACAAAGAGACACATACAGACACATACAGATGCGTACATTTTGACATGAATCTTAATTATAAAAATATATAAATAAATTTATTTTGTGAATTGTAGTGCCCTCTGATAACTCACTGTAGGAATACATGATTGCGAGCTTGCAATCCATGACACAGTGGGACTTTGTAAAAATTATTATTAGATGCTGCTGAATCCAACACTGTCTGCTTTTATCAAGCACTCTACCTCTACGTTGAATCCATTCTCATTTCATTTTGCTTTGCAAGTTTTGACGCCAACCTTTTGTCGTCGTTGAGTCGTAGTTGACCTCAATCACTCTTCACGCTCTGCTGGAAAGATCTCCTGTCCTACCCAACCCCAATTCCTCCCTTTAACCGATCCAATCGTTTTGTATCCGTATTTAGCCGTCTGAGAAAAAAGTCTACCAAAATAAAATTTTTTAAAATTTATGCATAGGCATCACGTGACGGTAAGGTTGACATTAGGTCAAGTTCTGGTCACTGGTTACCTCAGGGAAGAAATGACTGCGTCTTTGATCAATGTTTCTTTCGCCCGTATTTCAGATGAAGTTTTTTTTCAAATTCTGCTGAACATTTTAAAAAAATTACTGGAAGCTCTTACGCAATAAGAATACAGTACTCTTCCAGGGTACTGTAACGATACTGTTGTGGCGCACTTAAAATAGGATTGTCGCCCCTATTAGTAGCAGCAAACAGAAGAATTAACCAAATGAAAGTAATGTCAAAACCCGCATGGGGAGCAAACGTGAAAACAATGTTAAATCTATACAATGTAAAGATTACTACACGTGCCAGTACTACTAATAGATCTAAACCGTACATTATTAAAAAAAACAAAAACAACAAGACTATCAGACACTCAGGCCAGGAGCCCTTAAAATTGCATTAGATTAATATCATAAGAAACGTATGAGAGAGCAAGCAAATCTGCCAAAGAAGGACTGACACGAAATATAGAAATAAAAATCATGGTGCCACCACAGGAACACATAAACTTACTAAATAAACAACTAGATAGAATGTGGCAGGACAAATATTACCGACTAGCGAAAGGTAGAAGATATAAGATAGACAAGACAGTAAGAACAACTCCATACTATAACGCAGAAAAGAGAGCTGACAAGAATAACTAAATTAAGACGAGGTAACGAAAGTCCTAACTACACAATATTCAAATGCAGTTGCGGACAAAATTATCAATTGAATATAATTTATATGCTAAAAAATTGTCAAACATTAGGCCACGAAAGGAAATCGTTCACAGAATATCTGTGAGCGACAATGATAGTCCATCTTGACTAGAAGTGGCACTTAAATAATTGTTTTTAAAAGTAATGGCACGAGTAAATTGACTTAATTTCCAGTCAAACAAACAACTCTGAATAAGAAAGTAGGGTGGGAAGTCAAACTGTTTGATGTTTTCAGCACAATGTGTTTACTAATGTGCATGTTCTGGTGTATGTATGTGTGTGTAGGTGTTGGTTTATGTTGGTGGCACACAGTGTGTTGGTTTGTGTGTATTGATGTTTTGAAGAGTGATTGCGTGTTTATGGGTCAGTGTTGTTATATGCACTGTATGCTGGGTAATGTGTGTTGGTGTGTGTTCATATGTCCCAGTGTGTGTTGGCGTGCTTGTGATATTAAACTGGAATTATTTTTTTAATTTTACACACGTTTAAACACTTTAATGGCTAGTCAACAATTTACCTGTATTGTCTTCATCTTTCATAAATATTGGAATTGTCCTTAAGTTTTACACACGTTTAAAGTGAATCATGCCTAGTCAACAATTTACCTGTATTGTCTTCATCCCTTCCCTCATATTCAACCCCTCCTTCCCTTAAGGTCTTTCTTAAACAGTACAACAGGGAAAGCACTGACTACTCAATAGCAGTGCTGAGAATTTTCGTGCAGTGCAGGACAGCAGTAACAGCACCTAAACGTGAAATAAATCTATACCGCAGTAATAGCAGTGCTAGAGTCTAACAAACTAAAATATTTTTTTAAGCCTCTACGCATCAAGAAGAAAATAGTAGATTTATAATACAAATAATTATTAGGATCATGGCGGAATTAGCACTAGCTGTACAGAAGCTCGGTAACGTATTTTTTTTATTTTTAGCAGAGATGATAATTATAGTATAGCAGTGATAATAATAGTATTTCAGTAGCAAAGGTTTACAGAAGTGTAACTAGTAATGAGAACTGTAGTATAGCAGTGATAATTATAATAATAGTATTTCAGTAGCAGAAGTTGTTAGCATTGTAGCTAGTAATGAAACTGTAGTATAGTAGTGACAGTACTATTAGTATAGGAGTTCAGCAGAGATAATAAAATATTGACCGTAATAACAGTATAGCAGAGATAATAATAGCAGAATAGTACTAGTAATAGCATAGCTAATAATGACAGTACAAGCAATATTGCAGTTTAGCGAGTGATATCAGTGGTACTGATAGTAATGACAGTACTAGCAATATAAAAGTGATGATAACAGAAGTATAGATAATGGTGACTCTATTAGCAATATAGCCTGATAATAGTAGTTTAGAAATCAGTAACACTAATAGCAATACAGCAGTGATGATAACAGTAATATAGATAGCAGCGACAGTACTAGCAATAGAGCAATGATGATAACTGTAATCTAGAGAGCGGTAACATTACTAGCAATAGAGCATGATTGATAACAGTAATATAGATAGCAGTAGCGTAGTACTAGCAATAGAGCATGACTGATAACAGAAATATAGATAGCAGTAGTAGTACTAGCAATAGAGCATGCCTGATAACAGTAATATAGATAGCAGTAGTAGTACTAGCAATAGAGCATGACTGATAACAGTAATATAGATAGCAGTAGTAGTACTAGCAATAGAGCATGACTGATAACAGTAATATAGATAGCAGTAGTAGTACTAGCAATAGAGCATGACTGATAACAGTAATATAGATAGCAGTAGTAGTACTAGCAATAGAGCATGACTGATAACAGTAATATAGATAGCAGTAGCGCAGTACTAGCAATAGAGCATGACTGATAACAGTAATATAGATAGCAGTAGCAGTACTAGCAATGCAGCAGTGATGATATAATTATAACTGTAGTGCAGATAGTAATGACAATACTAGCGAGATAAGATTTAGCAGCTCTAGCAAGCTAGCAGAGCTGGTACTAGCAGTAAAGGAGTGACATTGCAAGAATACAGCAGTAGTATAACCCTCAGCTTAAATTGGCAACACTAACAGTACGAAAGTAACATCGACTGTTTAATAATAAATGTACCGACGTTGCATTTTCAGAAATGAAACTCGATTCTGGACCTGCAGCCGTATTGGCTTTTGTACTTACTCTTCATTCTGTCGTCGGCCAGATCAACTGTCCCTGGAACGGACCGAATCTACAGCTTTGGAGTAACCCCAACACCTGGAGCAATAACACAGTGCCGGTGACAAAAGACAAGGTGACTGCTGTAATTAATTATTTGACCCCGCATTTCAGTAAAGACTGTAATGGGTTAAACAGTCCCTTAGTTATAATGCTACGACAATTTCAATTTCAACATACCAGTAGAATGGTACCGGAAAAATGTTCTTGAACGCATTATCGATATAAACCTTGTGTGTGTGTGTGTGTGTGTGTGTGTGTGTGTGTGTGTGTGTGTGTGTGTGTGTGTGTGCGTGCGTGCGTGCGTGCGTGTGTGTGTGTGTGTGTGTGTGTGTGTGTGTGTGTTAATTATATCCACATTTTATATTTGATTAAATGCTATAATTATGGTGTGTAGTTCATGTAGAAAATTTATGTTGTTAATAAAATTCTATTTCCTTACATATTTATATTGTTAATAAAATTCTATTTCCTTACATATTTATATTGTTAATAAAATTCTATTTCCTTACATATTTATATTGTTAATAAAATTCTATTTCCTTACATACACTAATTCTGAGTAATATATCTTTGAAAAAATTGCCTATTTTGTGGTTGTGGTGGCAATAAATAATATTTGATAGGCCGGACATAAACCTGGTTGTCTTCATGAGTCTCAGAATATGGGTCAGGTCAGTGTTAGTCCATAGTATATGTCTGTAATACAAAGATTAACATTGGGTAGAGTAGGCTTATGTGAAGATTGCTCTACCGATCCCAAGTCTGCATTTTGGAAGTGCTTTATAATAAATTATATATGGAAAAATAACATGATCTTAAAAAAAAAGTATGAGATAATTCTTCTATCAAAAATACCCATCACAAATATAAAGATCAAAATGGCTAGCTGACTGATGCAATGATTAATAAATCTCATCAATATGCCTCTTTGTACAAAGTGATATAACGATTAATAAATCTCATTAATATGTCTCTCTTTGCCTTTCTAGCATATACAAATATCATTATGCCTATTTGATTTAGCAAAATTAATGTACTTGAGAGATGCAATAATTATTAATTATACCTGCCTGATTGATACAAAATTAATACGTCTATCTAACTGATATCAAAATATATAAGGCTATGTAGCTGATATGAGCATTAATAAACCTGATTGATATAAAATTATTATTACCTTATTATTATACACAAAACAAGCATAACTCATTGATACAAAGATGAAAATACTGTTCTGATTGACGACAAATTAGAACTGACTTCATTCGTCACTAACACCTTCAATTTTAACTGCAGGTGGTGATACCCAAGGGAAAACGGGTTCTTCTCAATGTCCAGCCCCCAGTCCTGTCCACCCTGTTCATCAGTGATGGCGCTGCTCTCATCTGGGGTAACATCGATGGCATCATTTTGCAGACCGAATACGTCTTCGTGCAAGGAGAGTTCTGGATCGGGTCAGAGACTTGCCGCTTTGACAAAAAGGCGCGCATTAAGCTAATTGGTGAGAAAACAAATCTGTTGATAGTAGATAACTTTTGGGTCCATATGATACTTTATGAGTAGCGTACAAATCCTTCATGAAATTACTCAATGAGTCCACGAATAACTACTTTTATTATACAAATTCCACAATAGATTAATGGCTTAAAAAAATCTTATTCAAGTAACTACATGTACTCTATGCTGTTACTGGCATGAACGTTTATATATACAACTTCTTTATCACTACACAATGTTTGAGGCAATTAATGACTAAATGAGAACTAAAGTAAACTTCAGCCAATGACATAAATTCAAGTTTACTTAGATTTAAAGGAAACTTCAGCCAATGATGCAACCTTAAAGTGATTTAGATCTTAATGATACTTCAACACTTAATCAGCCTGCATCAATGACTACTTTTTAAAAAAAGCAGTGAAACTTAGCGTTTGAAATAACACTTTTGTTTTCTATATCCATAATGAGCATTCTTTAGTTTATTACTATTTTCAAAAGCAATCATCAGCACTCATATCTCAGCAATAATTAGAGCTTTACGACCTATATCTGGGTCACCTAACCACACAGACCTCTTTGCAGGTCACCTAACCATACAGATCTATATTCAGCTCACCTATGTCACACAGACTCTATCCCGGTCATGTAACCATATAGACCTCTATCCAGATCAGCTAGCCATAGACCTCTATCCAGGTCACTTAGCCATACAGACCTCTATCCAGGTCACCTAGCCATAGACTCTATCCATGTCACCTATCATGCTGGGTATGTGGCTCATCAATCTGTGAATCCCTTGCTTCCGGAAACGCGGCTATTTACCAGCACTCTTCTTTAATTGTTTTCTCCCTTCACTTAGCTGTCGTATCCTGTCACATATCACGCAAATAAAAACGTACTATGGACTTAAAGGAACATGCATCAAACTTAAAGGCGTGTGGTCCTGACGTCACTATTGCCCATTGCTCAATTAAAAAAAAAAGTCCTAAAGACAAAGTAAAAGTGTGCGGTCCTGACGTCACGATTGCTATTTTACGCATCATTAACCTTATTTCATTCAGCCGGAATCATTTCCTTCCATTTACATTTCATTGTGTGTCGCTAAACACAGCCCCAAAATTGTAACAGTCCCTTTAATATATATGTTTAATAAAATACTTTTAAAAAAAGAATCATCGTTACTGGCACATTTGCCTAGTCGGCATCAAGAGGACCTTGAGTTAGGTATTTGTGTGCATAATTACGTCCCTTTCATCTTTACATGAACAGAAGGTTGAGAAAACACTTTCTATACACTTGTCGCTGCTGAATACAAACTAAACTCGAAAAGCTCTTTGAATCAAGCAGATGATGAAGTTATTCGACCAACACATCAAAACTGAACTTTCTTCTCAACTTGCACACTATTTTTAAAATGTTTTCTCTTGCAAAAGATGTATATTGTACAATATGTGCAACAATTAAGTAGTAGCTGTACAACCATTGCGTTAAAGCTGGCAATACAACAGTTGTCAACGCTGCTATCAAGATCAAAGGTTGAATATATCTTTCGGTTTCAGGTCTGACCAACAGCTATTACAAGGAGATCTACTACGACTTTGGGGCAAAATTTATTGGAGTCCCCGCTAATGGCACGCTGGAATTGCACGGGAAACAAAAAACCTCATGGACCAGGCTGGCCCAAACGATACCCACACCGGAAAATGTTTACTGCGGTCTGGTCTATGATCACTCAGTACGTAATGTGTGTCTTCTCTTATTCTTGCTTTGGCAGCTGAGAATAGGTACATCAGTTTCTGCCTTCAGAACATTGTAATATATTTTTTATTACCATGCAAATAAGGTCACTCTTAAGGCAGGTTCCACATATAACAGCGGATTGCTGACGAGTAATTAAAAACACTTGAGATAGTGCGCACTGTAAAATATTCACGATATTGGACCAAAATGTGCTACTGCTCCTACGGTTAATGTACTCATTTGCAAGAAAATAAAACTGTGTAAACATGCACAGGTACTTGCACTGTCTAGGGTGTAGTGTACAGCATGCTTTATGTTTAAAATGTGACAGTAAGGAGTTGTCGTTCTTGAAAATGTATTAAACTAAATTAATGACTCAGTATATACTGAATGTAAACATCCAAAGATTTCGCTGGTATCATTTAGTCATCGCTGATAATTAACCATGGGGTCATTGTAGTCAGTAATGCTTGAAACACATATCTGTTTGCCTCTTTTATATGCCAGGAGAGTGCAATATAGTTTTTAAAATATTTTAAAATGTACTTTTGAATTAGTTTAGAGAATTTTATGTCTATTCCCAGTGAAGTGAATTCGCTTAGTGATTTTGCAACCATTCTGGATCTAATTTCTCAAGTCGGCAAGGGGAAATAACTTTATTTACATATCGATTTATTTGTAAAATGTCGTTTCTCTTGTTATCTTATATATTTGTTAATTCGGGATATTAGTTATTTTCCCTTTATCTCTATCGTTCACTGAATTCACTGCATTCTACTTTGTTCAGTTTAATAAAAATATTAAATTTTGTGATGGGTTAACTCCCCAATGATTTCTTTGAGTAGAAAACCCTGATCGGAAGACAGAATCAAGACGGTCTTCAAGTCATTGTCTGGAACGAAGATGGAACAGTATTCGACTTCCAAGTGTTCTCAAGATACGGGTCCTTTTCTGACTTCTTCCAAAGTGAGTTTTGCAAAGGGTAAATATTTTCTATGTAAACACAACAAATATGTGTGTCTGCGTGTGTTTGTGCGTGTATGTTACACACACACAGAGAGAGAGAGAGAGAGAGAGAGAGAGAGAGAGAGAGAGAGAGAGAGAGAGAAAGATAATAAATGCTAGCGTGAAATCAGTATCATATGTAGGCTTAATCACACAAGCTTACACATGGTAAAATTATAATTTATACACCAGTGGCTAATCACACAATCATACACATGTATTGACTTTGCACGATTTTCACATTTAAGTCAATATCCAGTCGGTCTTAACGCATCGGTACGCTGGGCAGTTGCAGGGGGGGGGGGGATATGCTAATCTATTTATGTTGTGACTTTGTGACTTATGTCAATTGTTATTCCTGTGAGTGCTTGTGTAGATAAGGGCCCCACTGCACTGCTTTGCCCATGGGGCTATAATGTTGTTAAGACGGCACTGCCTATATCACAGAAATTATACATAGGGTATTACAATCCAATATCTGATTATATGTTAATAGTCCTATCACATATGATTTTGCGTTCATATGCAAAGTCAGAAACAAGCAACTGAGAGAGCAAACGTATGCAATAAATTTCATAATAACAATAATGTCAATAATGAGACTGATTTATTAATTAATAATAGCATTGTTGCAACACTAAGAAATTCGATGACAAAACAGAATCAGTGAGATTATTTTGATACAAAACAAGGTTACAGAGATCTACTGGAATAAAAACAAATAAATAATTATAAATTAATTTTTTTTGTAAGTTGTGGAAATAAGCAATGAAAAGCGGATAATAAATTTATTAATGTAATCAAAGTACACAGCTTTCATGTTCAAGTCTGCTATCGATCTGAATAATATTACTTATTTCTTGTAGCTGTTTTATGTTTGCAATACCGGACTAGATTCGAACATGTGTACATTGTGATAATTTCTGACTTTGTTTATTTTTTTCTCTATATTGTCTTATACACTATCTTCAATTTGTAGCTATACCCAATAACAAGGTGATAGCAATGTTTGCGGTTGGGGCATCTGGAATAGGAAACAGAGGCAATAGTGCTCTCAGCATCGACCAACTGGAAAGAAAGATCGTTGATCTTGGAGGCAGTGTCATTCGGACTGTAAACGAATTCGACAGTTACTCGTTCATTGCGCGCAAAGGTCAGCACACATTTGGTGCTCATTTGTTTCATTCTGTTTAATCCTTTTTCATGCGTCTTTATCGTTCGGTGAAGAATGAAAGAGTTCAAGAAAAGGAGGAAAGAAAGAGTGCTATTGTAATACAAAGATTGAGGAATCGATTGTGAATTAACTCATCATTGCACAGCCAGACGAAAGTGATAATGGATAGCTATATAGAACTCTGTAACGAAAATGACAGTGGACATCTATATAAGTAAAGAAAATGATAGTGGATATCAATATAGAAATCAATAAGGAAAATGATAGAGGATATCCATAGAGAACTCAATTTTTTTTTAAATGATAGTGGCTAGTTATATAGATATCGATAAGGAAAATGTTAGTGCATAGCTATATAGAACTCAATAAGGAAAATGATAGTAGATAGCTATATAGGATTCAATAAGGAAAATGATAGTGGATAGCTAGCTATGTTCAACTCAATATTTAACCAAAGGAATTTCATTCGTCCTTAGGAACATGTGTATATGTATATATGATTATTTATTCATTAAGATAATGACCGCCTTTCATGACTGGACTTCTTGCCATTCCAAATTCAAATGATTAGACAATATAATTCTCTACAGCAGGTAAACTTTTGACCTCAGCCCATTGGCTGGTCTTATTCTCGTTTATCTTAACCATTGGATAATAAAACAAAACTACTCATCCTGTTGGAACCAGTTTAGATTGCATCAAAAATTTCTAGCATTTTCACAACTCGAGTTGTTTACTCCAACTCCGACACTTACAAAAATACCATCATAAGGAGTGTCCAAGGTCGGATCACTTTGACAATTTAACAATTAAGTCTAGAAACAGGAATATGCAAATTTACTCCACCACACCTTTTCTATGCAAATTTTTGTACTAATTTAATACTTATACAAAGCAGTATGTTGCAGTGCGTCAAGTACAAAAGCCTTTAACTATTTTCCACTCTTTGTTTCTTCTTTCAGGCGATACCTCATCTGTAAGGGAATATTTTAAGTACAGAGGCCAACAGAATCCTGACCTTGTAAGATATTTGCACCTGACCAATGTCACTCGAGGGTTGGACTTTCAGGTACTAAAAGTAAAACTGACAATCAGTTTATTTTTAAACTTGTTTTAAGTGTAGTGTGTATAGTGTCATAAAACAAAAAAAATTACTACCACAAATATTTATTTGAAAGTATTGGACCAAGCAAACTTCACTTGAACTATGCACTTTTGTAAAAGAATAAGTCTTCAATTTAGGATTATGTGAATACAACGAAAGAAATTCTCTTTTAAGCACTAGTTAGAAAGCACTATTCAGAAAGCACGCTTTGCATGCATGTATATATATTTAGGTGCACCACCAGATAAGGAACTGGTAAATGAGTACCATATAGTAACATCAGAGATTAGGCCAATGCAGGGCCAATGTAGTACCAATATAGGGCCAATATAGGACCTATGGCTACTTTTTTGTAGTACGCTCGGCTCTGAATGTATTTAAATCGAGGTTGCGCAATTCTAATCAGGCATTAATCGGTGAGAATGTGAGACAGTTTCCAATAGTCGATAATTTATATTTATTTCAGAACATGATGTAAATCTAATTGTCCTCGAGTTGCTTTGACATTACTTCCCAAGTCAGCATTAATGTATTGAAATTGTTTCCCTTTGAATGGGAACACTCAAAATCTTCACTTATGTTTGCACTGTGCCTCGATATTTGCGTTTTTCACATTAGTGTACCCATAAAAAAAACAAGGCTATAGGTAAATATATTTCTTTATTTGTTAAATTAAATTTCTACATTTTATTACCTGACAGGTGGCTGCGAGCTCTATTGTGCCATCACAGAATGCCTTCCGGGTTCTCCCAAATGAGACTGCATTTCCGATTTTAACGTTAGCTGTGGACGTGACTGGGTGGGACACAGGTGATTACAATACTTTTCAATTCATTTATTCCCTAAATATTTGTTTTTCTTACAAAGTAGCATATTATTTTGTATACTCAGAAAGACAGAACAAGAAATAACTATCCACATTTTTATTTAGCAACATTTGATTTTAAAAATTTAATTCTCGTTGAAAAGTTTATTTCTTTTTTCTCTCACACATTGTCCTTTTTTCTATCTCTTAATTCGTCTCTTTTTCTTTCGCAGTTGGTCTCTTCTCTCTCTCTCTCTCTCTCTCTCTCTCTCTCTCTCTCTCTCTCTCTCTCTCTCTCTCTCTCTCTCGTGTTCCTTTTACTCATTCACTGTCTCTCCTTTTCTCCCTTTTCTTTCTTTCTCAAGTTCAGCTCCAAGTTAGAGATACAATTTTCACTCCCCAAATCACGAGTTCCACTGGGCAGTAACTTGAACTTCTTTTTAGCACAGGGACAAAGTGGTATGCGTTTTGCTGTTCACAAAAAGTTCTTGAGTTTATACAGGTGTATGGTTGAGCACAAAGATGTCTGTAGACGAACTGCAACACGAACATGTCGTTCGTGTTTATACAATTCACTTCTGATCGCTGAGCCAGGTAGAGTTGATTGCATTACCGTGTAAACATGGCAACCAGGACTGTCAAAAACACTTGTCCACCAACACTCTAACCGGATTTTTTTCACATTGCTATCGCAGCAAAAACATATGTTTGTTTTTTTAACCTTTACAATATAATTAATTAGGAAAATTAATTAATAGGAATAATTAAATCATTAGTTTCGCTATTTGTGGTTCTATCTATCTATCTATCTATCTATCTATGTCTTTCTTAATTATTCAGTGCCTATCTCAATAAGTAGTCTCTCTTTTTGTTAATCTATCTATTCCTCTCTTATGTTATCTATCCATCGCTTGTATCAGCGTTCTCTCTCTCTCTCTCTCTCTCTCTCTCTCTCTCTCTCTCTCTCTCTCTCTCTCTCTCTCTCTCTTTCTATCCCACTTCTCTTTCTCTTCTCTCATTCAATCTCCTTTCTCATTCTTTCTCTTTCCTCTTTCTCCCTCGTCTGTCAGTTAATGTCCGACTTTGCCTGAACACCTTTATCTCCCTTACCAGCCCATAACATGGGACAGATCATGTGTGTCCTTGCCTTTCTGTCTCCAGGCGATGAGATTGTGGTGGCTTCGACAGACTACGACTGGAGACAGGCCGAGGTGCGCAGACTCATCCAGTGCAGCACGTGCAGCAAGAACCAGGTCAGAGTGAACGGTAAGGTACTGCTTTTCTTCTGGAAGTTTTGCTTCTATAAAAACCCAAAACAACTGCCTGCAAACAGAAAGCTAAGTTTTAACAGTATTTTTTTTTGGGGGTGGGGGGAGTGTGTGAATTTGTGCGTGCATGTGTGTGTGTGTGCGCGCGCGCGCATATATGCACGTGCATGTGTGTGTAAGAGAGAGAGAAAAAAACTTTTATAAATCCATTAGTACAAGTGAAATCTTTGTGTGTCTCTTATCTTCTATCTCATGCAAGCGAACTGGCCTCTTGTTCAGGCGATCTAGGAGATTCTGGTTCGTCCTCTCCGCTCCTGACAATGGAGTCTAATAATTACCCAATCATTTAATTAATTAATTCCAGTGATTCCAAGTGTACACCGAGCGATGACTGGTAAATCATTTCCGATGACACTTTTTTGTCACTGACTAGCATCTTACAGTCCGGGTAGGTGTTTACTTTCGTGCAGATGACTCCACTCGTTGATGTGTTTCTCAAAACTGGCTCGGAAATTAAAAATCATTAGTTTGGCAAAGTCCGTCAAATAAAATATGTGTATTTTAATTCACAGAAGTGCAGATATCATTCATTTACAAGAGAATGATTCGTTTTTCCCCCCACCGAAATTTTTAAATAAATTTTATTTTATAACCATCCAAGAAAACAGAGTATTCCTTCCATACTAATCCTTGAGCATTGTTTCCCAGAATCTTTTAGTTATAATCGGTTAACACTGTTCCTCAGAATCCTTTAGTTATAATCCGTTAATACTGTTCTTCAGAATCCATTAGTTAAAATCCTTTAGCGCTGTTTGTCATTATTCTTTAGTTATAATCCTTTAATACTGATGTTAAATCGTTTAGTTAAACACTGTTTCTCGGAATCCTTTAGTTATAATCCTATATTACTGCTTCTCAGAATCCTTCAATTATCAGCACTACGGCAACTTTACCTACAACGTTGACCAGCGGGCTGAGGTCGGTCTGTTGACGCGATCAATCGTCATTGAAGGAGTGATGGAGCCCCAGTGTTACTCCAACAACGATCACGAGAAAAAGATGTGTGACCGGTATAATAAAGACACCTTCGGAGGACACATCAAAGTAAGTAAACGCAATGCAAAATACATTTTGTTTTACTGTGTCGTGGATAATTTGGTTCTTCTGCATTAATTAATTTGTTTTGTTTGATTGATATCTTATTTCATCATTTTATCATTAACTTTCAATTCTAGTAAATTATTCAAGTCATTTAAAGAAACTTTCCGTTCTAGTAAATTATTCAAGTCATTTAAAGAAACTTTCCATTCTAAGTAAATTATTATATTTAAAGAAACTTTCCATTGTAGTAAATTATTCAAGTCATTTAAAGAAACTTTCCATTCTAAGTAAATTATTCAAGCCATTTAAAGAAACTTTCCATTCTAAGTAAATTCTAAGTAAATTATTCAAGCCATTTAAAGAAAGCTGTTGTTGCTGTTGTTTAAGGGTGGGGTGGGTAACCAGCATCAGTATTATGTGCATTTAATTATTTTTTTAAAGCAAACGTTTCTTCTTTCACTGCTGGCAGAATAAACACTATGAAGCATTAACTTGACATTGTTGGATAAATTAATGAAATATTTGACTATAATGTTTATATTTACTTTTGTAATAGATGAGCAAAGTATATCGTGTTTGTACAACCAGTGATACCTCACCTGATAACTGGTAATTAGTAAACGACTTTCTTTTTATAAGTGAGATAAATTAACTTGTGTAGATTTTATCACCAACTTATATGTATGTGTGACGCCAATGACACTTAGATAATGAATATTATTATTATTAATAATTAATTAATCATCCTAACTAATTAAAGTGATGAGAATCTTAATTTATTTTATTAATGATCCTCCAGCAGACACTACTCTCACTTGGCGAATATGTGGGCATTGTAAACGTTTTCTCTTTTCCACTACATTAAAGACAAGCATTTGCCGTTACACAAGATTCCGTAAGTGGAAAATTTCTTACTAAAGGAAAAGATAAATCCGTCTTTATTCTATATTTAGCGAGCCCCCATCCATCCACTTTCTTCTCTAACATAAGGTTATCACTATGCATAAGAAGATCACTTAAGTTAACAATAAATTTATTAAATCAAGAATCAAATATACATATGACAAATACAATAAAATAGATTATTTGACATCAGTATTTCTATGAAACACATTCAAATAATTTTTATACTACACAATCATATGTCCAAAATAAATTAATTCAACAATTCAATACAAATCAAAGGATAGTTCTTATCAGAGGACAAAAATGGAGTTATTAGAGATACGCGATAATAGCTTTTATATAACTTGCATTAGGCTCAATAGTGTTTGTGCTTTTGCAGCAAGGTCACAAGTTATAGTTCAGTTCAATTTCCGTGTGTTTCTTTCTCACACGTTCAAAACACTGATGCGATGCTACTCTCTCAAGCCAACTCCAGTGCCTCTTCAACATATCAGTTCCTTTAAGCAGAATAACAATTGTAGTGATTTCTGTTAATTTCTCTGTACCAGAAATTGTTCATGTAATCAGCATATCTTGCCATGATACAACAAATGAGTGTAGTGTATCCCATTACACTTACACGAACTGTGACAGATGATTCCTGCACCTTCCCTGTTGCAAGAGTTTACAATCAGTGAACCAGAGACTGTAAGGCTGCCTTATTCTGAAAAATATAACCACGAGGGATAAACCTAAGTTTCCAGTTTATCACTTTATAACTCCATTTTCTCTTAGATTCCAGTGTCAACTTACAATTTCCTGCCCAATACACACACACAGCAAAATAAGTACAACTTTATCAAAATATGTCAAGTGTTGGGGTACTATACATAAGCATCATATTTCAAACATTTGTAGACATAATAGTCTACTCATGTAAAACATCTTATTAAAACACAAGTATAACATAATAGCAAAATGCAAGAAATATTTCTAAGTCCATTCTCTCTCACTGAGTCACTTAACTCACCATCAAGCTAACGGCCACCTTTCAAGACTGGACTTTTTTGCCTCTTCAAATTCAACTGATCAGATTTCTCTACAGCAGGTAAACTTCTAGATCTCAGCCCATTGGCTGATCTTGATCTCATAAATAAAACGCATTGGATAATAAAAACTACTCACTCAGTTGAACTTGTTTGCATTATATCAGCAATTTCTAGTATATTCTCAATTCGAGTGTTTACTCCAATACAGGCACTTTCAAAAATACCATCATAAGGAGTGCCCAAGGTCGGGTCACTCTGACAATTTAACAATTTAACAATTTATATTTAGGGATAAGCAAATTTACTAAGCCATGGTATGTATTACATTTTACTCTTTCTTTCTGTTTTGAGCAAGTTTGAGAACTTATATCAATATCATGATATTGTGCCGTCAACATATCAATTTTAATTATTTATATCTGGAATATCGGACATCCAAATACAAAACACTATAAAAGCTTATTTTTAGAACTACATTAGTTTCATTTTTACTGTCTTTGTATTTGTTGAAAGACGTCATGTGATAAATTTTCTCTTATGACAAACATAGCATTAAGTGTTTGTTCTCAGATTCACTGAGTTAATACATTTTTAATGTTTAATTTTCTTAACTTATAGAAATTGTAATATTGTTATTATTTTCAAGGACATTTTCCCCAAAACTTCAGCGCAGTCCTGTTCAAAGACTTATTTATTTATTCGAGCAATTAAACCAAAGTATAATGCGTCATGACTGATGTGATGTTCTTTACTGAGAAATGGTATTTTTTGTTCATTAGTGTGTGTGTGTGTGTGTGTGTGTGTGTGTGTGTGTGTGTGTGTGTGTGTGTGTGTGTGTGTGTGTGTGTGTGTGTGTGTGTGTGTGTGTGTTTCTTAACTCCGACGTCATCACACAGTAAAAACGCCTTGTTACCATTTATGGATACTGTACTTTCAGGTGGAGTTCGGCCATAGGCTCGTACGCGTGGAAGGGGTGGAGTTATTTCACATGGGACAACAATCTTTATTGGGTAAGGCTTTTGTCTTCTAGCGAAGAATCGTGTAGCTTGTTGCGTGCGGATTTTAGAGGAATGTTACAAAAAGACTTAAAAACCCTAACGTGGCTGACCACACGTCCACTCACACTTCAACAGTGTCAGATGTTATACGTTTTTGACAATTTATATTAAACATGAAAAAAAATCACAAAAATCGACTACAATACCTCCAGTCCTGACCAGACATAATGACAAAGACAAAATTTAAAAGAAAAACGCAAATACTTATAGTCTTATAATCTTAGGGATGAATGAAAACTTTATTGAAAAAGAGTAATGGTGGCAGGACGTACTACAGAAATAAAGCACGATGAATCAAGTTCGCTCTTGCTCGTCACGATTTCGAAAAGTGTGCACTATATGCCAGAGTGAGAAGTTTTGTATACTTCATTTTGTAAATTTGCCTTGCCCCGACTCCGCAGACATGGCGAGGCGGTTTTCACGTCAACCTGGTCACCTAGACGTGTAGGATGGATGGAGTGTAGGGGGCGCTTCCGGCTTCCGCCGCTTTCGCGTGTAGTGCAAGCAGTGGACTTGATATATCTATTTGTGATTGTTGAGGTGCGGTAGCCCGGCCGGGGCCTGCTCTACTCAGTTGCTGGTTGAAGCACCATACGGGGCTGGTACTGATGTGTCAATAGTGCCAATAGTGAATACGGGTAGAATAAATAGATGTGGTAGATAAAATCCCAATTTTGCAACTATAAAATCAGTCCTAAATTTCTAGTGAGCACTGGAGTCACGGCTAGTGCACCAGACTGGTCAATCATACATAGAGAATAGGAAAAGACAGATGACTGTTGAACAAAACAAGAAAATAGAATAAAAGTGAATTAAAATGACAAACATGTACATAAATGAACAAATGCACAATACATACCAGCATAATGAGCATACCAATTAATTACTATACATAATTCAATCATAAGTACCATCTGACTCTTTTCCCAAAAAATCCTTTTTACCAGTTGTGTCTGGGAGAACATCTCTGAGCAATTATAATTATATTATATTATAATAATTATACGCTGGCGGCGGGCGGTGCGGACTGATACTTTGGGGCTGATTCGGTGCAGAGACAGACCATACCAGTCACGTTGTCAGTCAGGCTAAATATTTGGGGAATTATTACAACTTGACCAACTAGATCTGCCCAAATTAAATAATATCGCCTGAGATCATCAGGGCCTTCACGCAAGAGGGGAAGTAACAGCTAGATGAGAAACCAAAATATCTAAAGTCTGGCTTGTTCCAGTAGATTGTGGCCCTGAGAGTTAGAAAAATGGATGACAGTCTAGCGGTCACCTCTAGCTCTCAATATAAAACACTTTAAATGAAAAATAAATCAAATGAAAGGATAGAAAACATTGTTCGATGTTTGTCATTTAACATCTTAATAATAGAGTTCTCTGTTCTTGATGGAAAATAGAGTTCTCTGTACTTGATGGAAATAGAGTTCTCTGTTCTTGATGGAAAATAGCTTTCTCTGTTCTCTCGATGCTATCTGTTTTATGTATTAGTGAAGAATTACTTTGTATTAATTGCTGCTAATGTCGATAGCAATTTGTTTTATATTTTACGGATTGATGGCAGAGATTTTGTGGCAGTTTTCCAAATGGTAAAAATATTAATCATACCGTTGGGTATTATTGTGTAGAAATAAACATCAAACAACAGGCTTTTATTTTATATATTTATTTTATTTCTTTCCTTTCTTCTTTCCAAACTCCAAACATTCTTTCATTGTTTACTTTATTTCCATGTGTTATCTTTTTTCTCTTATTTTCTTTTCTCAGTTTTCCGACTTTTTCTTCCCTTTTACCCTTTTGTCATTGTTTTCTCCCGTCCTTCTTTCTTTTGGTTGTTAGTATCATTTTAAAAGGAAATATTTAAGTCAGTCAGTTTGCAGTATATGGTTGTAGCCCCTACTTATGTTTTGTTGTTGTTGAGACTTTAAAAAATATTAATGATTCTTCTTTTATTTAAATGCACGCCATGAGAGAAAAATTGTTTGGTTCAATGAATTGACCTGAATGTCTGTCCCATGTCTTTTCAGCTCGCTATCCTCTGCATATCCACATGTGTGACGGGGTGTATGGCGACTACCTGAGGGACAACTCTGTCCACGAGGCTTTCTCTCGTTGTATCACGATTCATGGCTCTCACGGACTGGACGTAAGCAAACACTTTAAAAAATAATAATTAAACGTAATTCTCACGGAGGCTAAAGTAGCATTTATTTTGTGGTGTTAATCATTATTTAGCTTAAAGAACAGCTTAACGGTCACCGCAACCACAGCTAGCCCCACATAATCTGATAATGATTTTGTTCTTTTTATAATTAAAGGATATAATTAGTAACATCAAACATGAACTACAATTAACGTGGATTGCTTCCCCGCTCCTACACCCCCCCGCTGCCCCCATATAAGGATCATGAGCTCCATCAGGACACAAATGTGCAGACGAAACAAGTATAGTCGCATATTAATTTACCACTGCTGTTAAGTTTTGCACTGGTTTAAATCCGACACCAATGTCGCAAGTAGGTCAGTTGTTGGCGTGTATTTAATACATATATATTGGGGCGGGATGGATAGAGGTCAGTTGTTGACGTGTATTTAATACATATATATTGGGGTGGGATGAATAGAGGTCAGTTGTTGACGTGTATTTAATACATATATATTGGGGTGGGATGGATAGAGGTCAGTTGTTGACGTGTATTTAATACATATATATTGGGGTGGGATGGATAGAGGTCAGTTGTTGACGTGTATTTAATACATATATATTGGGGTGGGATGGATAGAGGTCAGTTGTTGGCGTGTATTTAATACATATATATTGGGGTGGGATGGATAGAGGTCAGTTGTTGACGTGTATGTAATACGTATATATTGGGGTGGGATGAATAGAGGTCAGTTGTTGACGTGTATGTAATACATATATATTGGGGTGGGATGGATAGAGGGTCCGTCACCAGCGCGAAAGCGGCGGAAGCCGGAAGCGCCCCCTACATTCAATCAAATCAATCAAGGGTCCGTCTTTTGTTTATGGGAGGTCACAGAATTTATTACCAATGTCACCTTGCAGGTGACCGGCAACGTCTGCTATGATCACATTGGGCATGGAATTTTCCTGGAAGACAACGTGGAACAGAACAACACGATTTACAGAAATTTGGCTTTTGGAACTCAGTACGGAACTCTTCTTATGTCCGATTCCAAGAAAGAATGGTGCACGCAAGACCCCCCGCACATTGGTTATGAAGACAGTTGTCAGTGAGTTATTTTTGGTAATTAAATAGTGTCATCATCCCTAAATGGATTACCAGTAAGTTCTGATTGGAGTTTGTGACTGTCCTTTACTCTCGCTACTATTTTATCTCAATTATTCACTGAGAAGAATAAAATAAATTTATCAGTCTACATTTATAAATAATAATAAAATAATAAACTTGTTTCTCCTGCAGAAGCGAATATAAAATCGGACACGCTCCGTTAAATTAACAATTAAACAATGTTAACCGGAGGAACATTTAACTTATGTTCTTAACAGATCAGTCGGATGTCAACCATCATATTTAATTCCCTTTCCAGACCCCGAAGGACACTCACAAGAGTATAAGCAGGTCTTGTTACGTAATTTCCGTGTGTGACCAAATTAATAATTTAGAAAAGTCACAAATATAGTTCATTAATTAAAATATCAATCACTTCCAAAAAGTGCTTTCTTAATTCGTATCTGCAAATAGAAATTTATTATTTTAGAATTAAACAATCAAATCTCTTTTTGCCCTCTGTATTTACACAGTAAATTTATTTCATCTTTCGTGGCTCTACTATCAGTCATTGATAAAACCAAATGCTTTAGTAGTGCATTATCATTATTTCTAGTCTTTTTCCCTAAAAAATTCCCGCCCTACAACTCCTCAAATAATCGAGAAACTTCCGCTGTTTCACTTCTCTTTTAGAAAGAATGTATTTTGATATGGTCTCTAATTTTTATTGTCTTGTGTTATGTCCCCTTATCTTAACTCTGGCTAATTATGATTGTCTGTCCCTTTTCCAACAGGGAACTTGCAACATACTGGATCACTCATCCGAATAATGAATTTGTAGACAACGTTGCGGCCGGCGGAGACGTATGTATAAATTACACGTAGGCCTAGTTCTTTGAATGAGTTAATACACGCGTACGCAAGCACACACATCCACACATTCAAACACAACCTCTGGGACACACCTCTTTAAAATAAAATAATAAAACACCAATAAAATACTACGTTTCATGTTATGTCTACTGCATAAATTTTCGCTTATAAACATCGCAGTCAGTTATGTAATCACCCCCTATCTTAGTTACTTAGCCAAACACCTAGTGGTCAGTTATGTAATCACGCCCTACCTTAGTTACTTAGCCAAACACCTAGTGATCAGCTATGTAATCACTCCCTATCTTAGTTTCTTAGCCAAACAACTAGTGATCAGCTATGTAATCACTCCCTATCTTAGTTTCTTAGCCAAACACCGAGTGATCAGTTATGTAATCACTCCCTATCTTAGTTTCTTAGCCAAACACCTAGTGATCAGCTATGTAATCACGCCCTATCTTAGTTACTTAGCCAAACACCGAGTGATCACTTATGTAATCACGCCCTATCTTAGTTACTTAGCCAAACACCGAGTGATCAGTTATGTAATCACGCCCTATCTTAGTTTCTTAACCAAACACCGAGTGATGGTGAGATAGTTTTATTTCTTTATCATGTAACTATCTGCACACCAACAGGTGGTAGGACATTTGAAATGGCATGGCTCGGCAATACTAATTTTGTATTGCGAAAGAAAAAAGTCAAGATATGCAAAGACATGTCAGAACCCTCTCTGTTTTTCTTGAGGTAATGCGTCAAAGTATTTTTTAAATAAAACAAAGAAACAAAGCTATTATTCTGAAGATAGAGAAACTCGCCGATATTTGCATGATAGCAAGATTCAGAATTTATCTACCAGTATAAATATGACGTTCTCCCTACGGTATACGTAACCTCTATCTATTAGGTATGTAACGGTTTGCCTATGATGAGTGTAACAGTGTAACCTCTTTCTACAGCACATAAAACACTCGCCTGCACCATTTGTAATGCTCTTTCTACAGCACAAGTAAAGACGTTTTGGGTTGCTTTGATCCATTAAAGAAATCACGTTTTTTTTACGCTGGACGTTGTAATGTTTTAGCCCCACATTTTTATTTGTACATGCTTACGAATGTTTTCAGGAAAATAATTTTAGGTATAATAAATCATGATTGCTCTTTATTCAATCCATTCCTATTTAGGGTCACGGCTACAAAATCCTGTACGCTGACATTCCCATTTCGCTGTCTTACCTCAGACAACAGGCCCTTAATAAATCGGGATTGCACAGACCTTGGAATAACCCGTTAAAGAAGTTTGACAGAAACACGGCTCACTCCAATGCCAATGTTTGTATGAGTAGTCATAGTAACAGTATTCTTATTGTGCAACTAAATGGAACATCCTTCGATTCATTTCTTCTAATATTCATTACTTATTTTAATAAAAAAAAACTTAAAATAGTATTTCTGCTTTACTACTTAAAATAAATATCTCTACTTTTAACACTTTAAATATTTTTGTCTTAAAAAATAACGAACTGATTTGTAACTTAAAAGGATATTTCTGGCTTCTATATAAAATATTATGTTTATTTTTTACTTAAAATTACGTCTGGGATTTTTTTAAAGTTCAATAGTGTCAAGTTGTTTTCTTACTTACAAAGTAATCTGGTTTTTACTTAAAATACTATCTGCTGTTTATTTAAAATATTATTTTATAATATTATATTGAATATATATTATAATTAAAATATTATTTTGAGGAAGCACCAGAGATATTATTTTTTAAATTAATATATTAATAAAAAATAATAGTGTCTTTGCTGTTACTTAAAATACTTAATTTATATTTTGTTTTTAAAATAATTTTATTTTATTAAAATAATATTTTATTTTGTAATTTAAAATGAAATATATGTTTTTACTTAGCTTTTATTAAAAGTAACACCTATGTTTTCACATAAAATAATATTTCTGTTGTTAATTAAAATAATATATTTATTATTACTTAAACTAATCTCTCTGTTGTTACTTAAAATAATCTCTCTGTTTGTTACCTTGTAAATAAACATTTCACTAGAATATTGTTCTAGCTGGACAGATAAATGTAATATATAACTCCACGATGAAAATTGTTTTCATTTTAGTAGTGTAACATATTTGGAATTTATGTTTTCTTCCTTTTAAAACAATTTTTTTTTCAGGCTGGAATATCATTTGATCATAAGTTATCCTCAGGATTGCAAAAGGACAAGGAAAACGGGGTGCCCGTGAACGGGATTTTACGAGTACCAAACGATTATGACCCCCGGGTTCCCCCGACAGCGAACGGTCAACGGGTTTGGGCAGAAATAAGCCGGTGAAAGAATATTTCATTATCTTCTCTAAACGTACACTATCAGACACACACACATACGCATACGCACGTGCACACACATACAGACACTTGTAGAAAGTTTGACCCTGCCCATCAATCGCCTTTTTCTTTTCACATCAATATTTAGCAATGTTAATGTGTTTATTATGTCATGTTGACCAACAGCGTAAAGTAGCCCTAATGTATTTATTTCCTTATGTCTTGGACCGATGTGCCCTAACCTACTTATTAGTTTCTGTTTTGGTACAGGTAGACCTGCCATAACCTACTTATTAGGTAGACCTGCCCTAAACTACTTATTAGTTTCTGTTTTGGTACAGGTAGACCTGCCCTAACCTACTCATTAATTCCTGCATGTAGATAAGCCCTAGAGCTAAATCCTTTAATATCCTATCAATTCCGCGCTATGTAATTGTGTGTATATTTTTCAGAATGACATCGTACAAAAACAGACTGATGAACGCATGGATAAAGGCTGGCAACGTGCGCATGACAAACTGTAGGTAAGCGACAAGTCAGTGAAAACGTTGGCACGTTTTAAACGGCCGGATGTTAACGGAGTTGGCTAGATATCTGCCCTGGACATTAATCATAAACAGTCAATCAACAATGTGACTTGAAAGAAACTAGCACGTGGGACAGGGGTCGAAAAGACTGGAGGGTGAATGAAAGTCTTGGACATAATGTTCAAGCAATGATACAGTACCGTCAAACAATGTACAACTCGCATCGGAGATATTTAAAATAACAAAAGGTACAATAGCAACAACACAACAGTGCAATTTACGAACACGAGGTATTTATGGACCTGAGCTATTTAAACACGAGGTATTTATGGACATGGGCTATTTACGAACACGAGGTATTTATGGACATGGGCTATTTACGAACACGAGGTATTTATGGACATGGGCTATTTACGAACACGAGGTATTTATGGACATGGGCTATTTACGAACATGAGGTATTTTCATCTGCTATTTCTGGGTCAAATATGAACCCGTTCTCATTCACAAAATCTAAGATTAGTTATGCGTATTTTTGAATTCAGGTTTAAAGTATTTTGATCATCCCACGAATTCAGCATCTTACCTCTTCTCTAGGCATCAATCTAGCAGACTCACACACCTGCACACGCATGTCTTATTGCGCGTACTGAAGCATACACTGAACACAAACCAGTGGTGCTTACATGAACAAATTGATAACAACACAGATAAAGAATTCTATAACCTATTTCAAAACAACCCCTATTAAATCTTTAACAAGAAAACGAAAATAGTCTACGACTTCCATTAGTGATCGCTGGTTGGTTTTATCGTAGTTTTTTTTTTTAAATTGAGTTTATAACACTATGTAACAAATTTTCACTTTTGTTCTGTTCCTGGGTTGAAAGTGTGTTTTCCTAATCCGTTAGGTCTAGAACAGAAAGGAAATCTCTGTTATTCCAGAAAAACTTTGCTTCTGTGACCGGGACCATGAAATTTGGAAAATCGCGTGTGTTCGAGAAAATTCTCGATTTGCTTTCAATGCCGAGCTTCCTCCCTGAACTGCTAGTTGTCCACATGTTTCTACAATTCTCCTGAACAATCTAGAACGTTCAAGAAACTTCCAGAACTTTCGAAAACTCTCAGAACTTTCTAGAACGTTCTTGAACGTTCCAAAAGTAGCTGTACAAGTATAAAAGCACAGGTGTCTCGAACCAAGATTCCAATTCGTATTATTGCAGACTGAAAGGATAACGATTCGTAGTTGAAGAGAAGTTATTTATTTGATATGGCATCAATAGATTGTTTGCATCCAGCTGATTCATTCTGCTACGTGTGCGAACAATTCATAAAGACAAGAGCGAAAAAGTATTCCGTGGAAGCAAGTTGTATAATGTGCGAGGCCTACAAGGCATACTTCGGCGTGCCGGTCGGGGACCAAGACAAATCTTGGGCACCGCATTTCACATGCGAATACTGCAAGAAAACACTTGAAGGTAAACTGAACAGTTGCTTCTCTCTTAGATGTGTTTTAATTACTTGGTTCATGATAGCGTACAAGTCACGGATCAGAGGAAGCGGCATCAAAGATTCTCCAACTTCTTCAGTCAGCGTGATGGGCTGTGCTTCTGCAACGATGTTGCCGGTCTATTCCAGGCTATAGGTATTGCATGTAATCCTATTGAATGGCGCCTATTCATAGACAGTTCATCCCGGAGCCTCAAAACCGTGTTGCTTCACAATGGAAACAACTACCCGTCTCTCCCGATGGCCCACTCTGTGCATCTCACAGAGGACTACACCAGTGTCAAAATGTTGCTGAGTGCATTAAAGTATGACGACTACGGATGGGAGGTCATCGGTGACTTCAAAATGGTATCATTCCTCATGGGTCTTCAAGGAGGTTTCACGAAATTTCCTTGTTTCCTCTGTCTCTGGGACAGCCGTGACACTAAGGCGCATTATCGCACAAAGGACTGGCCACAACGGACCGAGTTTTCTGTTGGGAAGAGCTATGTGAAGTGGGCGCCGCTGATAGAACCTCATAAAGTGCTTATGCCACCGCTGGACATCAGGTTAGGCCTCATTAAGCAATTTGTCACTGCTCTTGACAAGGAGTCAGCAGCATTTCAATACCTCCAAGATCTTTTTCCAAAGCTGTCCGAGGCTAAGGTCAGGGCTGGTATATTCGTTGGACCACAGATCAAGAAGATCATAGAATGTGAGGATTTCACAAAGCTGTTGAACAGGATGGAGAGAGCAGCTTGGAGCAGTTTCGTTGCAGTTGTTCAGGGCTTCCATAGGTAATCACAAAGCTGAAAACTATGTTGAGTTGGTGCAGACTCTCATAAAGAATTACGCCAAAATGGGATGCAGAATGTCTCTGAAAGTCCATATCCTTGATTCACATCTCGACAAATTCAAGGAGAACATGGGCGGTTACTCGGAGGAGCAAGGCGAGCGCTTTCATCAAGATATATTGAACTTTGAACGTCGTTACCAAGGACAGTATAACGAAAACATGATGGGGGGCTACATTTGGGGGCTACTTCGAGAGAGTGATTCACAGTACAATCGTAAATCTAGAAAATCTACACATTTCTGAACCTTGTTGAGTGGTTTCCAACTGTGTTTGTCTATTCCTTGTGCAATTTTTGTTTTTACCTGATCATAATGACGAAAATGAAAAAAAATCGTTCTATTATCACAAAAAAACGAGTTTTCTTCGTGCTGTTGTCGTGTAAGCAAAGTTTGTGCTTAATGAAGTCATTTTTTCATGTACTTTAGACATAAGCAATTGAAATATAACACTTAGAAGCCAGGAACAAAAATTGTGTTACATAGTGTAATGCGCTTTTCACTGACTATGTTATCTGGTATCGAATGAATCGATATTTTCTTCAAACTATATTTAGCTTCTCCGACTCGCCGGAGGGTTTCACCGGGGGGAACACGAACACGGACACAGCGACAGAGGTCGTCAACAGCATTTTCATCGGACAGACGAACAACATCGGCCTGCAGAACTACAAAGACATCAACAACAACTCCATTTCCTATGCTGGACGGCCGTAAGTTGCATTACTAGGAACGATAACTGCAGTGACTATTACATTATCGCTGTCGATTACGTTATTAAGTAACCGTAAGGATGACAGTTATCATTAAGTTGCATTTTAGAAACGTTAACCGTAGTGGCTGTTACATTATCGTCAGTGACATCATTGCTGTCATCATCACGTGATTTGAGTGTTAGTGTTATGGACATTTTATGATCCAGAATGTTCTTGAATAATATTAAGGGATTTTTATTTAATGATGCGAATGATTATGACTTCGAACGAATATTTGAAATACACTTTTATTTGTGTTTTAAATATCGTCTGCAAAATGACGAACACTGTTGAATGCAGTTCGAATTTAATTTGAAATATTTATTTTAATTTTATTGAATGCGAGCAACATGAGTGTTATTCAATGTTCTAAATTTTATTTATTCTACACTGTTGTTTCTTGCTCTTGAATGTTATGATTTTATCTAAAGTTCTGAAATATTATTTCGCATTCTGGAATGTTTTAATGCTATTTATTTTTCTTGACTGTTGCTTATTTGTCTTAACTATTGTTGATTGTTCTTGACCGTTTGGTTATTTTTCTTGTCTATTGTAACGTTACATAATGTTTTAAAATGTTGCTTAATGTTCTCGAACATTAATTATTGCTCTTGAATGCTATTTTCTATTCTTATATATTGTTTTAACTCGTATTTAATATTTATTTCTTCCCCTGACGTTGAGCACTGTTAACATTTCTGAACAATGTTTAATGCTTGGAAATGTGATTGCTAGGTCAAGACATTCGCCTCGCTAATGGATCGGAGTTCGAGTCTCACACACCGAGTATGGAAGTTCTAGTTTTTTCAGCCCATCCGGTTTGCGCTTATCGAACTGCACGTCGATTATAAAGCGTTGATAGATTTTGAAGCGTTAATAAGTAATTTGAGTAATTTTAATTTAAAGCGTTAATTAGTAATGTAGAAAAAGACTAATAATATAATATTGATCACATTGGATCAGATGCCCTCTAAATAAATCTTCCATACTCAGAATATGATAAATAATAAAGTGTGTTATTTTATCCACTCCCTGAGGTCGAAGCTGAGTCACGTGACTTGAGAAATCCACATTTCGAAACAGGAACTCAATTCAATCGTTCACTGTATGTGTTGCTTGCTTGCTCTGTACTTGCGTTTGTGTCAGCGTATTTCTGCATTGTTATGACTCTGTGTGTGTGTGCGTGCGCGCGCAATTTGTATTTATCTCCCCTTATGTGTTTCTGGATTTTACTGACACCCTAAAAATATTTTCCAGTACGGACTCTCTGACAGCGGTGAGCTTATTTCAAGGTCCGAACATTGTCAGGCGATCCTACTTTGACCGTTACGTAAACGTCAACTTCAAGGCCGACAACGGCACTTCCTTCGTCCGCTATGGTGGGGCCATCAGCTGGAAGCGCTCCAATCCTTACCCAACGATGACGTCATCTTACGTGCAGAGTCTGACTTTTGGATATTGCGATAACGTACGTCATGACTTCGTCTTCCCTTTGACCTTAGCCAAAAGTCATTAGTTAACTTTTCAAAGAGTACGTATGACTTTCTCTTCCCTTTGACCTTGAGCACTTTTAGCTAATGGAATTCCCTCTGGCCTCGATTAAAGAAAATATATTCATCCACACAAGCACATACGTGTGTGCTACGACCAAATATGGATACATTAAAAATAATCATAATTTTGAATCCTATGACACTACAGAAACTGAAGTTTACCATATACATAAATTTTGATTAGTTTTAGTTCTCACAATAGAAGGTAATTTAAAAAGCAATATTTCAAACTGACAAATTATATTTTTTTTTAAAGATTTCAAATAATAATCATACTGGTGGCTAGATAAACCTATGACTTTGCACACACCTAAGTGCCAATTTTTCAGAATATGTAGCTTAAAGTAAATTTATTTTAAAGTACGTTTTAGCTTTATATGAACCCCATAATTATGATTCTTTCTCTTTGCACTTACCGAGACTGAATTAAGGTTTGATCTCTTTCTGGGAGGCATTGTAGAAATAAGAGCTAACCACACAGCATAGTGTAACTCACCAAAATATAATATTTACTACAGCCTACAATCTAATACTTTGAGTGAGAGACAAAATCCGAGTGAATCCAAAAACTGTTTGCAGTGCATAGAGTCCAGAATTAATCGACAAGGCATCTACAGTGCATGGAGGTCATATTTATAGTCCATCATGCCAGGTTGTGTGCAAGCTACAGCCCCTCGCCCATACACTTTACTATTTGTGTTGATTTAGGGTTGCTGAGCACTGCCCCTGCACGCATGCGCTTTGCAATTTTAGTAGTCTTATGTCTACTGAATATCTATCTCACTTGTGCACTAGTGTGATAGCCAATCTTGACCCTAGAGCACTAGAAAATAACAACAGTAAAGGTCTAAGCAAAATTAGTTTGTTAGTTAGTCGCGGCCAAACAAAACAGACATTTGATTATGAATTTTATTATATGCATAAAAATATAAATTAGCCTATTTTTCAATTTTGTAAAAATGAAAAACAAATGATCATTGTATTTGTAAAAAATCTCAAAACATAAACAGAACACAATAATAAACTTATACATTAGTATAAATACTTAATGTCACACAATAATAGTAATAATAATAATAAACAATAATAAAAATATTACTCATGATACATATTTGTAGAAAGAGCCAAGGATAACATTTCAAAATAAAGTGTGATTGTACAAGTAAACATTCCCTTAAGAGTGTTGAAAGACGCTATGAAAGTCCGTTATGCTGTGCCTACAAGTAAGTTCTACATGCAGTTCGATCCGGTTGACAGAACCCTGCTACGAAAAAGAACATTTTCCGTAAGTTCTGGATGTCGTGGTATACTAAGAACACTAGTGTCCGGAAGATAGGGTAGGTGTTGCAATGAGTTGTCTGCATGGATGACGTCAAGCATGTATGTGAGGTCGAACAAAAGTGAAGAGAGTCTCGTCGATAATGTTCATCCTGACAAGAATGACAATAAAACCTTCAGAATTAGTATCCCATTAATTTGGAATACCCTGCCTATTTTCTTTTCTCGGATATATTTGACAGGTGACGGGTGGGAATTGGGTGTTTCATGGTAGCGCCGCCACCGCAGGTTGGAATGATCTGGATGGAAATAGAGGTCCCTACGTTCGTGATGCTGATGGGTCCTTGACAGGGAACGCCAACTCTTCGTTGGTCAAAAACTCACCCTTCTACACCGGACCCGAATGTGTTTACCATACCAACTGGGGCATGAGTGTCTGCCCCTACCGGTATATTAAGGTAACTTGTGCGTCTGCATTCCTGTTCCCTAGTGATACATGAAAGTACCTGAAGCATCCTCATAGGTCCTCAGAAATCTGCATCCTTACTGATATATAAAGACAGCCAGGATGCTTGTACCTGCCTCAGTTGGTATACAAAGGTTCCTGAATCTGGCCCTATTGATGTACAGATGATCTGACACGTCTTTTCATTTCCCTATTGGTGTACAGAAGTATCTGATAAATCTATAGTTCTATACATTTCCATATTGATTTATATAGATAAATCTCTGTTTCCCTATTGATGTACAAATGTGCCTGGTAATCCTATCGATACACAGAGATTCCTGAAACATGTATAGTTGTCCCTATGACATTCAGAGGTACCTGACATATCACCACATTTTTCTACTCATACATGGAATTATTGTAACAAGTTTCGTTTATCGGCTAAATATATATATTTGTGTGTATATTCATTGTAATGGTCTTGTGTTACTTTGCAGAATCATGACCAATAGAATTCCTAACATATTTTGTTTATCAGTAGCATTCGTCGTACTAATATATAATGGTTTCTTTATTTACATGGACGATTTCTCTCTTTACTAGAGTCCTAATTAGTCTTTATTTTGTTTTTCGTACTAATATAATAATGGCGTCTTTATTTACATGGACGATTTCTCTCATTAGAATTTTCATTATGTTTTTTTTTCTTCTTTCGAAAGATGGAGATTTCTGGAGATGGAGGTAACCTGAACGTCATCAACAGGCAAAACTACCCGATGAACATACGGCGTGATGACGTTTCTTCGGATGTTTTGAAAATTAAAGGTGACAGCACATTTTAATATATTTCTTTTTTTGTAGATATCTCCAAAATGCACCAGGTAAGAACACTAATTTTATACAGTTTAAAAATACACTGTAACAAATTCAGTCGGACATGGCACACATACTGAATCGCATGCATCCTTCATCTCAGCTGCTTCTGCCTAATGCTTAATGCAGAGGTCACACTACCAGATAATATTTGCAGCTTGTGTTGTCGAGCTTTGCTCTGTTAATGGGAAATAGTGTGTGTGTGTGTGTGTGTGTGTGTGTGTGTGTGTGTGTGTGTGTGTGTGTGTGTGTGTGTGATTAGAAAATCTTTTCCATCGATGGCTTTCATCGATCTGCGAAATCAGTCCAATTAAATTACACATTAACAATCAAGGATAAGGCAAAACAACACACCTTAATAGATGTGTGGAATAGACGAGCAAAAGATAATTGGGCTGGGTTTCACATTTCTTTTTTTCTTTTTTTCACGTTAGGGACGCAAGGAAACCAGTATCTTCTTCGCACACAGAAGTCGTATTTGGTCGACTTCAACTCAGGCTTCACAGATGCGGCTTTTCCTAACTACTTAAATATTTACGGCTATGGCGTAGAGAGGTAAGGATAGTTGTGTCGTAGTTAGTTTAAAGCCATGACAAATAAAGAAAAGAATGTCTTAGTACGGTCTTCTGCTATGTCTAAATCTGTAACTTCTTTTTTTCAAGAGTGGCTTAATGAAGTCTCGTGACGTCAAAAGACATGATTATGTTTAACGGTAAAAGTAGTGTGTTGCGTACTTTGATGTCTCCTACCTTCTATATATGAAGATAAGAATGGCGTACTCATAATTTTAACGTTTAAAAAAAAAAGACACAAACATTATTTAAGAAAAGGCAGGTGGAGTCAGTCAATGTACTAGCTATTACATATAAACGTAAAATTGTTTTGGTAGTGTAATTTGATCTTTATATAGCTGCCGTATAAATTAAAAATAGCTTTGTAGAGTTCTTTGAGTTTTATAATTAAATAATAAAGGTTACAATGACTTGTTTAAAGATAGTTGATGTGCTAGGTTATTTAACGTTATTGATGGATTGTTGGAGTCTTTTGATTTTACAGCTAAACTGTATAACGGTTACGATGGAGTCTCCTATTTTAGAAATACTAAAGGGCCGACTGATTCCTTATTGACGCGACACACGTAAATAAGGATTCAAAATTTATAACCTACTAAGTCGTACAAATGCATTGATTGATTCCTTGACACATAGCCGTGACACATAAGTAAGGACTGACTTTTTTATGACACTTGAGACGTAAGTAAGGACGCTTGGCATTTGTGATATTACTGCGCAGTAAAACGTTGATGACGTCATGTAGCCAATTGAGGCGTTGGAGTCCATGAGCTCTCTGTGTTGGGACAAGTGTAAATTACACGCAAAAGTCTGCATTTGCCCAGCCGGCAATGCTGCAATGTGGTTACTCCCCTTTGTTTCCTTTGAATAATGAAGGGTACTGCCTGATATTATATAGGGCATGTATCTGTTTCCGCGTCACTTTGATGAAACGGTCTTAACTTTACAGAATGTAAACAAACTGCATTTAATTACATTTTTTTTAATCGTTGCACGGTAGTTCATCCATATGGCGTTGTTCAGTGCTATGCTGTAGGTACATTATTGGTAAACTGCGCAGTCCACAGTCTTTTGGTGTGAAACGCGGATTTGCTGTGTTTCAGTGGCGACCGAGTCCGAGTGGGCATTTGTCAATCTCTCACTGTCACCAGCTTTAACGTCACCAGCAACTACCCAGTGAACATCAGTAACAATGTCACGTGGGTTGCGAACCTGACTAAACTCGACGCGGACACGTCAGGATACGCGTTTTACCACGATAAAGCCAACGGGTAAGTTATTGATAATGAATAGCTTTACCACGATAGAGCCAACGGGTAAGTTATTGATAAGTGAATAGCTTTACCACGATAAAGCCAACGGGTAAGTTATTGATAAGTGAATAGCTTTACCACGATAGAGCCAACGGGTAAGTTATTGATAATGAATAGCTTTACCACGATAGAGCCAACGGTAAGTTATTGATAAATGAATAGCTTTACCACGATAGAGCCAACGGGTAAGTTATTGATAAGTGAATAGCTTTACCACGATAGAGCCAACGGGTAAGTTATTGATAATGAATAGCTTTACCACGATAGAGCCAACGGGTAAGTTATTCTTGATAAGTGAATAGCTTTACCACGATAGAGCCAACGGGTAAGTTATTCTTGATAAGTGAATAGCTTTACCACGATAGAGCTAACAGCAACGGGTAAGTTCTTCTTTATAAGTGAACTCAATATTTCTTGTAAGATGAACTAAATGAAATGTTTAACAAACCGTATTCAAGCATTAAATAATTCGCTTTTAATAAAATGTGATAACTTACTTTAAGAGACTGAATATTTATACTGTATCATAATAACAATTATATACTGCGGTGTATTTTTTCCTTCAGGATTTTGTATTTTAAAATCCTGAGTTTCCATTCTCGCACCAACGACAGCCAGCGATGTCCAGCAGGCTTGTGTTTCAATCTGAAAATCGTTCCTATTGGTGGATCCAATCGACCAATACGCTCTTGTTTTGGCACGCCAGCCACGCCATTTACTATAAGCTCGGTCAGTTTGAACGCCATATGCATGGAAGTTACCGACGCTTTGGTCTTTCTGCATTAATAATGCACTCTAGTATACATAAGGAGATTGAAGAAAGGCGGGTTGTAATTTTAGGTATATGATATTAGGGTAGGGACGTGATGCGTATTGTTTGTTTATATATATATATGTGTGTGTGTATGTGTGTATGTGTGTGTGTGTGTGCGCGTGCGTGCGTGCGTGCGTGTGGTTATGTAGGTGTGAGTGTGTGTTGGAAGACAAAAATTGTTTTTCGAATGGCTATCGTTCTTTGTATTCTTTGTGTAAAGAAAAGATTTATGTACTCTTGTAGGGATAATAGGTAAGTTAAACAGAAATATAAAGCATTACCGAGAATAATCAAAAAAAGAAATTTAACTGTCCACAGGTCAATTCAAACTTGACCAGAAAAGCCTGCAGTGGAACTGCTTCGCCACAGGTAGTATATCGCCTGGTGTAGACATCGTCTGCTCATACAGTCACCTACACGCACGCACGCACGCACGTATACACATACGCACAGAGGCATGCGTGTATACATACACATGTTTATCTTTCTCTTTCACACACGCAAAGAATTTTTCTTTCGTCGTCTACTTCTTCCTCACTCACACGTACGCACACACTCTCATAGACATACTTTGTCTCCCCGTCTCTGTCTGTCTGTCTGTCTCTCTCTCTCTCTCTCTCTCTCTCTCTCTCACACACACACACACACACACACACACACACACAACGACATCTCTTTTTCTCTGTATCCTATGTTTTTCACATTTCTTCACATACAGTATCTTTCTCTGATGCCAATATCATATCAGTTATTCCATATACAATTTCCAATGTTTAGCAGTAGTTTTGATAATGATGTTTATCAATACTATTAGCTATTATTGCATTTAATTTTGAAAAATTAATTGAAAAATTTAACCTGTATTTTAAATAATTAACCAATCATTTATTATGACTATGTTTTCGATAATTAATTAAAGCTATTTACAATTTAAGTACAGTATTAACTTTTTTCTTAATCTTATATAATTTACATTTATTTATGCTTTAGGCAATTTAATCAGTTTAACTCTTTATCCATTGTGATTTTTCAGTAATATATTTAATTCAACGTTACTATGACCTAGTTTACTGAACACTTGTAAACCCTGTGCACTTATAAGCCTAGTGTATTTTATAATGAACACACACACAGACGTAGTGTATTTTATAATATACACACACAGAGAGACGTAGTGTATTTTATAATGAACACACACACAGACGTAGTGTATTTTATAATGAACACACACAGACGTAGTGTATTTTATAATGAACACACACACACAGACGTAGTGTATTTTATATTATACACACACAGAGAGACGTAGTGTATTTTATAATGAACGCACTCAGAGACGTAGTATATTTTATAATGAACACACTTAAGTAATCTTGAACCGTTCATACTCCCTTACAGTGTGTTTCCATTTCCTCTTTCAATTACCCTAGGGGCTTGGGGCTGTAGACTGGAGCCAGACTGGTTTTATTTCTCGGAATGACTACTCGTCAACCTGTCGGTCTTCAGATCCTGAGAAAGGTCACTTTTCCTTTATTCGCCTTTTAGCATTATACTCAGCCAATCACCTTTTAGCATTATACTCAGCCAATCACCTTTCAGCATTATACTCAGCCAATCACCTTTTAGCATTATACTCAGCCAATCAACTGTGAGCGCATGCGAGTGTGCTTGTGTTATTGAGATAGTTAATTATTGCATTTGATTGTTTAATTGAGACAGTCGATTGTTTTATTTTTTTGTATTATTGATTGAAATAGGCCTTTCTGTGTCAAATGCAACATACTGATATTAATCTACAATGTATTTGTAATTGTGAAACCAGTAACATTCAAACCTATTGAAATGTGAGTGTATATTTCTATTGATATAGAGATGCATATAGTCAGATAGACAGGAAGATAGATAGACAGACTATACAAATATAATATATAGGTAAGCTTTGTAAGCCAAAATTCTCTGCAACATATATTTTTTTCACAAATATTTCATAAAGCTATAAAATATGTTTGTATTTACTTATTATTTACACGTCATTCTTCAGTTTAAATATTTCTTTCGTATGTATACCATTATCAACTGATTTATTAGGAAAATGTTATTTTGTTACATCATCATGAAGTCACTTTATATATTAGAATCAAGTCATTTTGCTTCAACATATAGTCACTTTGTTACAACACCAAATTGTGTTTTATCAGCATAAAGACATTTTGTTACATCATCATCAAGTCTTTTTATAAGTAAACCAACATCTACTTTTTGTCTTCTACAAAAAGTCTCTTCGTCTATTATACATTTAACTTTTTGTGCGTTTTCTTTATTTTTAATATTTTAAAACCTTATTTTTAATAATGTAGTTTTGACTAAATTTAAACAAACATATCTCTTTGATTTGTGATTGCTTGCATTATTGAAGAAGAAAAAACGGAGACGGCAAAGAAAGAAAACCAGAAAAACAGTTGAATACAATTTTCAAACTTTAAAATACTATTGTTAATCATCCAATTTTCGTCCAACCCCATGAATATATTTGCATCGATTTATTTTAGTCCGAGATCCGGTCGTATACCAGGGCTGTTTCACAACACAATCGCAGACAGGCCTGTCCAAGGAACCACATGAACTGTCCAGTGCCATGACACGCCGGTGGTGTACCGACAGGTATGGGTAAACTTATGAAGAACTAAATGGAACTGGTGCTTGAAAATAGCTTAAAGTGCTTTGCAACGCTTGGTGCCTTACCGGTCTTGAAGTCAGGTTAACTTAATGGCTAATCACCAGGTCCACGTCACAGGTCATGTGACCAGTTCGATAATTGCTTCAGGGAAGGAACGAAAGATCATGAAACTATACATAGAATATCGCCTGCAGTCAACCATGTTTAAATAAGTGTTAGCGATAATGTGCACTTTATATTTAGACGTTTGTGTTTTTATTTGTCTGTCTGTATGCATGAAATTATTGTGAGTCGCCGCTTGTTGTGTTTTAAAGCGTGGGTGGGTGGGGGTGAAGACTTATCATTCGTGGATTACAGTATTGAAGAATGCATACGAGATGTGTGTGTGTGTGTGTGTGTGTGTGTGTTCATGAGTGTTTGATTGTGCGTATCAGCAACTATATTTGTGTTATTTGTGTGCTTGTATCTTATGTACATGTGTTTGAATGCTTTTATGTTTTTGCATCTGTGAGTATGTTGATACATCTCTATGTATATTTTGGTTTTTATACATGTGCTTGAGTGTATGCGAGTTTTCGATTGTGACTTGCACTCTTTTGTGTATTTGTAGGAGTATTTGCGTGTGTAATTGCTTGTGTTGAATTATATGCAAGTGTTTCTGGTTTGTGGTATTAAATAGATGTATATTAGAGAAAGGTGAAGTGCGACGGTAATACGACCGACTTTCTAATTATGACGGTTTTTTTCCTTATATACAAGAGACCATATGCACTTAGTGCTTTAAATTTTCGTGTTTTCCCCCCATCATATCAGATGTTTCCGGAGAAGCTACAAGTATTCTGCAGTGACTAATGGCCTACGCTGCGTTTGTGGTCAAGTGGTCAACATGGCCCAAGAGAATCAGTCGCAAAATTGCAACAAATTGTGTTCAGGCAACTCGTCAGAATTCTGTGGCGGCACCTTGACTTTCGATGTCACTATAACCGGAAGTCTAGACATTGTCGCTGATAAAGGTGACTTCACACTCTTAGACACATAAAATAATCTCTCTCTCTCTCTCTCTCTCTCTCTCTCTCTCTCTCTCTCTCTCTCTCTCTCTCTCTCTCTCTCTCTCTCTCTCTCTCTCTCTCTCTCTCTCTCTCTCTCTCTCTCTCTTATACGGTTTGCATACGGAGATATAGAATTAATAAGAAATAATTTTGCATTAGGAGGTTGATAATTGTGGTCCAGTGGGCAGATGTTCCCAACTGCAAGGATTAAAGACGAGCTCGCTCTCCACGAGTCACGTGCTGCCTTGCAGGTTAGGTTTTGGATAACTGAAGGCTAGGGTGCAGACACAGTACCTGATTGGGCCTATGAACATCCTCACTGAGGTCACTGCACAGGGTGGAGGATTCCCAAGAAAGGCTCAATGGCCATGTGTCCAGGATCAACGCGAGCCACTAGTAATGTGGAGTTTCGGCTGTGGTCAACAGCCTGGAGAGGGATGGGCTCCGCCCTGTTAATTTGCCCGAGACACACCACAAGCAATGATAACTTTACCTCAAACCATACCGGATCGGTCGTCGCTCAGAACAAGTACCATAAGGCCACAAGTGCAGTTTGCTTCAACAGCCAATTAAGAGATTGGTTCAGGACAACAGTGGGAGTCAGACAAGGCTGTTTACTTTCGCCTATTTTCTTCAACATCTTCCTTGAAAGAATCATAACAGATGCTCTGGAGGACCATGAAGTAACTGTCAGTATTGGAGGCAGGATAATAGCAAACTTACGCCTTGCTGATGACATCAATGGCCTTGCAGGAAATGAGGAGGAGTTAGCTCAGTTGGTGGAAAAACAGTACAGTCAGCTATTCCTGTTTGTATTGAAATCAGTTCAGAGAAAACCAAATTGATGACCAATAACACCCGTGGCATTGGCAATGACATCATGATTGGTGATCAGAACTGGAAATAATTAATAAATTCAATTACATAGGAGCCATCGTGACAGACGAGGGATCAAAACCAGAAATATTGTCCAGGATTGTGCTGACAATAACAGCAATGGCAAGGCTCAAGACAGTTTGGAAAGACAGAAACAACTCAGTACAAAGACCAGGCTGATGCACTCCTTGGTTGTATCTGTGTTTTTATATGCCTGTGGATCTCGAAAGGAGGATACAAACTACTGAAATGAGATGCTTTCGAAGATTGCTTGGCATTTCGTATAGAGATCGGTCATGAATGAGGAAATGGGAAACAGAATTAGGCAAACCATTGGGCCCTATGAAGAGCTATTGGCCATTGTGAAAAAACGCAAAATGAAATTATATGGGCATATCACACGATCAACAGGATCAACAGGGCTTGCCAAGACAATCATGCAAGGTACTGTGCAAGGAAAACGAAGGAAAGAAAGACAGAAAGATGGGAGGATAACACCTCAGAGTGGGCAGGACTGAAACTGAGCAATACAGTAACTAGCAGAGAACAGAATGGAATGGAGGAAATTGGCTGTCAGGTCGACAAGACTAAGGGATAGATAGACAGATATATAGATAGATAGATAGATAGACAGACAGACAAACAGACAGATAGATAGATAGATAGATAGATAGATAGATAGATAGATAGATAGATAGATAGATAGATAGATAGATAGATAGATAGATAGATAGATAGATAGATAGATAGATAAAATTTTGGTCTCGATTACAGTGTGTTTGTGTGTGTGTTTTCGCGCGCATGTGTATACAACTGATAATATCAATAATTATGAATTATAGTGCGATATTATTTTTAATTTTGCTGCTTCGCTTGTTTTAGGTCAAAGGGCACAGTCATTTGTTTTGTGGCAGCTACTTTTAAGCGCCTGTGTTGTATGGACACTGTTGTCATTCAGGCATCTGTAGTCAGAAAACGAGGAGAACAGTCATGGAAATTTTCCAGAAGGAAGTAGAGAAAAAGGAAATGAGTCACTTTCTTTCACTAAAATGAATTTGTCTGATAATTCCCGAGAACGTTTGTTCTCCACCAAAATCATATTGTGTAAACGAGCTAGAATAATTATTTCATAACTGACCAAACGTGCGCGAATCAAGTGATAGAGGGTTATGGACAATTTGTCAACATGTACTCAGGCGCACTACGTTTATACAACCGAGAACACAAAAAACCGTCGAGTATCGTTCCGAGACCTACACATTCATTGCAGGCAACGTGCCGCGTAATTCTACAATCGCGCTCGTGAGCGAAAGCAGCCTGGCTGTGTGTGAAAGAAACGTATACATCTAAATA
>CM054184.1:44805200-45310200 GCA_028829895.1 Sinotaia quadrata | reverse complement strand
AATCAAACCGTTCTTGAACTGTGAATATTAGCTGACAACTAAAGTGAGATGCTTGAATGGATGGGAGGATTGTTTCTGAATGGATGCCGTTCTAGACTTTAATGTTTGGTTGGACGGATGGCTAAACAAAACTGCGATGTTTGAGTGGATGGATGGCGTTACAAGACTGTAATGCTTGAGTGGACGGATGGCCATACAAGACTGCAATGTTTGAGTGAATGGATGGCGTTACAAGGTTGCAATGTTTGAATGGATGGGTGGCGTTACAAGACTGCAATGTTTGGGTGGATAGATGGACGCACATTAAGCCGAGAATTGCTATTATTTGTTAGTAACAGCCATTATGTTTAGATTAAGAAGTCAAGTAACAAAAGGTGCATGAAGACTTCATACAAGACCAATAATTTGTAGGTTGTCACCTGACAAATCAATACGTATATACAAGTGCGGGTGCTAATAATTAGTTGCATTAAAGTGAATGTGTGTGTGCGCGCTCGCGCGTGTGTGCATGCAAGTGAATATTTGTATTAAAGTGTGGTGTGTGTATACAAATGAAAATTTATGTTTTTTAAAGTGAGTAACTGTGCAAATAAACATTTAAACAGAAAAAGTTAAAGTGGGCGTGTAGTACCTCGCGTGGAGATTTATAGTCAGTTATGGAAATAATGATCACTGTCAAGAAATAATGATCACAGTCATAGACTAACGGTCACAATCATGAACATAATGGTCACAATCATGAACATAATGGTCACAATCATGAACATAATGGTCACCGTCATGTAAATAATGATTACTCTCGTTGAAATATGGTTATCGTCTTGGAAATAATGGTCAGTCAGAAATAATGGTCAGTCATGGAAAAAATGGTCACAGTCATGGAAATAATGGTCAGTCAGAGAAATGATGGTCAGTCATGCTACGTCACCTAATTAATGGTTATTATTATTATTATTAATCAATTAATCATTCATAAATAATTACAAGTGGTGAGAATTTTATGTTATTAATAATTTTCCAGAAGACACCACTCGCCTCTTTCTCAATTCTCCACAGCATGTAAACTTTGGTCTCATCCCATTGGCTTGTCTCGTTCTCGTAAATCGTAACCATTGGATAATAAAAACTACTCCTCTATTTGGAACTGGTTTGTATTATATCAGCAATTCCTAGCATATTCTTAAATGCTGCAACTCCGAAACTTACATAACTACCATCATAATCAGTGCCCAAGGTCGGGTCACTTCGACAATTTAACAATTTATATAACAATTAAGTTTAGAAATAAGGATAGACAAATGTACTCCTCCTCACATGGAAATAATGGCCACAGTCGTGGAAATAATGATCATTGTCGTGCAACACGTGTCAAAAACACAAATATGTGATCTATTTACAGCACACATAAAATCTTCACTTCTGCAACGTCTATTTACTGCACAGATGAAATCCAAACAATGAACACCAATACACATCTGCGAAGTAAACACCATACAAAGTTGACAACGTTATTCTCTACACATTTTATGTACGGAGTGATTCTGTCGTCCAGTGACGCACGCTCCTTTAACATGGCACGAGTAACAGCTTGTGTGTTCTCAATAGTAAACATTAATAACTGCTCTAGCGACGACCTTTTACCCGATCAAATCGGTGCCATTGACTTGTCGAAAACAGTCTTTCAGTGAAAAAAAGGACATAGCGTCAAACTAATCGTGTTTTTTTAAATGGAATATGTATGGAGTGTATATGTGATTTGTACGATTTGTGAGATTTTCTTGTGTGCATATATAATTTTTTTTTTTAGATTATTGACAGTCTGGATCCGCTATCAACCATAAGACGTGAGCGATAACTGAACTTTAATTAGAATTAAACTTTGATTAGATTTAAATTCTTCAGATCTAATTCCAACATGTATATCGGTCAGAAACATTCCACTTTTGCACAGATTTCTAGTGTATATTACAATTGTTAAGAAAGAAAAAATTCTCATGCATGTATACTATGCTTTTTTCAAAAAGAAAAATATTCTAAATAATATCTGATTGAAGTGGTACTAAAATTGCAAACACAAGGAAGTAAATTCCTATTTCGTAACCAAGGACACTCCAGGATAGTTTCAACATGGGGGAGATAACTGCGAATGCAATAAACTGGCAAAATTGTCTATCGTCATTGTTTAGTCTATCGAAAATAAATAAATGACGATTTTTTTAAACATTTGATTGATTTATGCAAGCACTCATAATAAGTACTTTCATGGTAATAAATTAATATTTACTGATCAAATTTTGTGACATTAGTGACATAATATGCAAAGTGTTCTCTGTTTTAGAATAAGTCTGGGTCATTGTCAATTCATAATAAATTAATATATATAAATATGGTCAACTACTTTTCAAAAATAATAACTATATTTGATTTGCACTTAGGCTTTTGTGGAAGGCAGAGGTAGTGTGCTGCATTTAGTAGCATTTCTCTCTCTCTCTCTCTCGCTCTCTCTCTCTCTCTCTCTCTCTCTCTCTCTCTCTCTCTCTCTCTCTCTCTCTCTCTCTCTCTCTGCTTGCATACGTTAGAGCAACTGAAGTTTGCTACCTTTTCATTAGTATTTATTTCCCCCTGCTTGCTTTTCTGAGCAATGAAAGTGTGCTACCTTTCTATTAATAAAAATTTTCTCCACCTGCTTTGCAGTCCGTTATGAACAGTGAAAGTATACCGCCTGTTTATTTAATAGTCATCACACACACACACACAAACACACACACACACACACACACACACACACACCCCTTCAAGCTTTGCATACGTTGAGAGCAGAAGCAGTGTATTACGTCGTTATTAGTATTTCTTCTCTCCCCTTACCCCTTCTTTGCGAACTTTCGATTCTCATAATGTGAAGCTTCGAGAACAAACCTTCCAACGAATTACAGTGATTATTATTTATTTATTTATTTATGTACTTGCAATCTTAGATGGAGAGTGCTTTATGCTTGCTGCTCATAAACTTTGCATCTAATCGAATTAATGAGAAGATTTTTTTTTTATTTGTCATTAAACCCCCGGACACGTAGTCGCAAACTTAAATTAATGCTTTCCTTTTAACTCATTTGCGAAAATTATTCTGATTAAGAAGCACTTTTATTATGAGGCTAACATACACACATGCACGCACACACACACACACACACACACACACACACACACACACACACACATACACGATATTAAATATATTCGTAATTTAAGAAATGCATTTATTGTATTACTGCGATTTAACAGGTCATCCTTCGTTCATCCCCGTACAAAGATGATCCACTCTACTGCTAATAATTAATTTCACAAGATAGGCCAATTAGTGGCAGATGGCACGTTATTATTGATCCGTTGGCGAAGACAGGCCAAATATGGGTCGAGGAAGTTTTTGTTTGATCGTTTCGTTTTTCTGTAATTCAGATTGCAAGTTATTAGGAGGTTATTTTGCCGCAAGTAATAAGATTCTGGTGCCACACATGATTGCATTTATTATTCAATCGTCAGTATAAGTATCAGTATACTTTTGCTTTTCGTTTATTTCAATTTTTATGATTGATAGATAGATACACAGACAGACAGACACACAGATAGATAGATAGACAGACAGACAGACAGATAGATAGATAGGAAGATAGACAGACAAACAGACAGATAGATAGATAGATAGATAGATAGATAGATAGATAGATAGATAGATAGATAGATAGATAGATAGATAGATAGATAGATAGATAGATAGATAGATAGACAGACAGACACCATTAATGCATAAGTCACTCACTAACTCTGGTAATACGTCCGTTTCGTCGGCTTCCCCACTTGGCAAAAAACACCTTATTACTCGTGAGTTTCACGTTCCAATACTCATCTCACAGATAGTATTCTCAGGACCAAAAAACACTTTTCCGTCACAGACTGTCACGTCTGTGTCACACGTAATACCAACATGGCGTTTCTGTATCTCTCCTTTTCCAAGTAGTTCTGACTCAGCAAAATTTACTACTTGCCTCCCCTTTTCCGTTGTCTTCTTTACCAACGAGGATTTTCACACAGCAGTCTGTCCGTACTTAATTGACAAACTCTTAGACCAAGGTTAATCAGGGCCAAGGTCTCTAAGTCAAAGATAAAGCTGAAGCTCTCAGTGTAGATGGAAATGACTGGAGATGGAATTTGTAGATGGAACTTTGACTGGTGGAACCTTTGACTTCTGAAGCTGTGAAATATACAAGTGTTTGTGCACATCAGCTCATATTTTACTAAGTGTTAAGTCTGTAATTTTATTCTTGGTTCTCATTTTAAATTTCTTTACATGAATTTCGATACCAAGAATAACATTACAATTTCAAATCATTTTAAAATACAAACATTTGCAAGAAAAAATTCAACTAGAAATTTGTAATAGGTAGAATTTGCGAATCATTATTTACAAAAATATATTTACCATTTCAGACATGTCCTATTCTGCCCTATTTTCTGCATGAAGTCTTATGGAACTGTGAATAATTTCATAAGGAAATTAATTTCGCTCGGTCGCCCTATTTATACAGTTGGGTTTGTCGATGGGGTTCGAGTACGTTCTTATCCTTTTATCTCGGTCTTTTGTTAAATAGTCACAGTTGGCTGATTGTGTTCTAAGGATCAGCGTTCCTAGCATAGTCTCGACTCTTAGATGCTGACTGCGATGTGCCAGACCTCTCAGCCTGCCCCTGTGATACGCGAGTGGTTACGTCATCATAGCGCTCTTACCGTGAGCATAGATCGAACACTCGAGTTGTGCGGACTACAGCTATTCAATTTACACTCTTTGTTCTTCAGGACCAAAGTCGGCTGTCCAAAACGGCTTACGAAGATTTATTCAGCAAAATTTGGGATTAAATTTTATCATCATTGAAGAAAAATAAAATTCAAAATATTTAGAATTTATATTTAAGTTAGGTTAATGTAGTAATCTGCATTTTCAGCTTTACAGGGATGTTCATGGGATGGACACCAATTCTCATTTAAGATTTCTGTGCAGCCACTGCACCTCAACCGTGTTTCATTACAAAATGTTGACAGGTTCCGATTATGAAGCATCATTATGGGAGTCACAACTTTTAGTAATGTTTGATTAGTGCCAAGTCAAGGAACAGTTACGTTGTTAAGAAAGCCAAATGGATAATGAACGGCTTCAACCTGGGTCACAATGGTGTTAATTGTGCAAAGATACGAGCTTACCGAAGCTATGTAATCCATCAAAATTCAATATTTACAACAATCTAAAATGTAATATGTAGGCAGAAAATATCAGTCTCAGTGAATCCTCAAAGCGAGTAAGTGCCTACAGTGCACTGAGGTCATAAAGATACAGAGCTTTACTATTTTTGTAGTCTTAGGGTTACTGGCTCGTTTCTTTTAGGGCTACTGGCTCGTTTCTTTTAGGGGGATGGCAAGGTCTCTTATGGGAAAACGTGATGTTATATAGCCTTTCCTTATTTTGGAACATTAAAATAGACAACGGTAAGAGTGATGTTATACAGTCTATCCTGATTCTAGGTCATTAAGGTATACAACAGTAAAAGTACGATCAAAATCAGTCCAATAGATTTTGACTTAACCCGGACCAAATGAACAGACAGACAGACAAAACAATAATTTATTATATGTATAGATATATATTTTTCATTGCAACCTGATAATGTTTTTTATTTTTATTTGAAAATTGTGAAATATTTCTTTTTCTTCTTCATTTTTTTAGTAACAGAACAAACATATACACATGTGCACACATACATAGAGACCTGTTCATCTATTTAAGTATAAATTAACATTATCTTCACATGTCACCATATTGGAGAGAGGACACTTAACGACGAGCGACGAGGACGACAGACGAATCCCTCTCCCCCACTCCCCAAGCGCGAAAGCCGGAAGCGCCCCTACATTAACAACAATGTCACCATATACTTGGAATTAACATTGACTTCACATGTCCCCATATACTTGGAATTAACATTGACTTCACATGTCCCCATATACTTGGAATTAACATTGACCTCACAGGTCCTCATATACTTGGAATTAACATTTACCTCACATGTCCCCATATACTTAGAATTAACATTGACTTCACAAGTCCCCATATACTTGGAATTAATTAACATTGACCTTACAGGTCCCCATATATTTAATTAATTAACTCTGACTTCACATGTCCACATATTCCTGGAATTAACATTGACTTCACATGTAACCATATACTTGGAATTAACATTGACTTCTCATGTCCCAATATACTTGGAATTAACATTGCCTTCACATGTCCCAATATACATGAATTAACTTTGACTTCACATGTCCCGATATACTTGGAATTAACATTGACTTCACATGTCCCCATATACTTGGAATTAACATTAACTTCACATGTCCCCATATAATTGGAATTAACATTGACTTCACATGTCCCCATATACTTGACTTCACATGTCCCCATATACTTGGAATTAACACTGACTTCACATGTCCCCTTATACATGAATTAACTTTGACTTCACATGTCCCCATATACTTGGAATTAACATTGACTTCACATGTCCCCATACACTTGGAATTAACATTGACTTCATATGTCCCCATGTACTTGGAATTAACATTGACTTCTCATGTCCCAATATACTTGGAATTAACATTGACTTCACATGTCCCCATATACCTGGAATTAACATTGACTTCACATGTCCCCATATTCTTGGAATTAACATTGACTTCACACGTCCCCATATACTTGGAATTTACATTGACCTCACATGTCCCCATATACTTGGAATTAACATTGATTTCACATTTCCCCATATAATTTGAATTAACATTGACTTCACATTTCCCCATATAATTGGAATTATCATTGACCTCTCATGTCCCCCTTTTTATTGGTGAATTGGTGGGAAGAATACCTTCCTAAATCTACGTATTTCAACTGTCCTTCCCCTCTATAGCTATATAACAGACAAAGGAAGACATGAAGGTAATTACGAAATATTTAATCAGTGAGAGATAACACAATTCATGAAAAATAACGGCGATGGATCTGATTGCTTATTTTATTTAATTTTAACTGTCAGCCCTTAAGGGTGTTAATGGAAATTACTGTTCCTATATAAGACGTGCCCTGAGCGAGCCTCAGCTAAATGGTGACGCGGTTGTCCGGAGTGAACTCTCTTTTCACTTTCCAGACGAGTGGATTTTCCATACGTAAGTTTCTTTACCGCCTCTTTGCTCCAGATGCATGATGGTTAATATGTTGTAAAAGTAATATGTATTGGCCCACAGACGTGCACAGTAAATGTGAGTAAAAGATAAGCTCTCACGTTCACTACAGGTTCGCAAATTTTACCCACAACAAGAGTTGTTGAAAAGACTTTTCATTTAGTACATCAACCTAGGTTTTGTTCAGACCGATGAAGAATAGTCATCACTAGGCTGGCTCTTTTTCAAGTAAGTGTTCTGTAAAGGTGCGACGCGCGCATTGCAGCAGTAACTCTGTAGTCTCTAGGTCTGTAAAACTTAAATGTTACCGAATTTCTTGCTAGAAGGCTAAATTTATTTCAAGTATTTCATAACGAAAAACGTGAAATGTGGCGTCCTTGACATTTCCTGAGAGGGCAACGTCAAATAGTAAGCTAGTAGATGGACGAGCTTCTAATTCAAAATTGTAGAGTGTAGACAATTCAAACCGTTTTCTGAGTACAGTAGACAATTCAAACCGTTTTCTGAGTACAGTAGACAATTCAAACCGTTTTCTGAGTACAGTAGACAATTCAACCGTGTTCTGAGTACAGTAGGCAATTCAACCGTGTTCTGAGTACAGTAGGTAATTCAACCGTGTTCTGAGTACAGTAGGCAATTCAACCGTGTTCTGAGTACAGTAGCACTGAAATGGACGGAAATAGATGTTTTGCAGACAAGACAGCCAGAATCTCGCAGACGACTTAGACGTTCAGTTCGCATTGTTACAGAAAAGCCTGTCTACGCGACGAAAGACAATGGATGAACAGGTGTTTTCTTCATCGGACAATCAGTATTGTATTTAAATGGAAAGATATTCCTTTTGGACTGTAAGTAATGTTTTTATATTTAAATGAACAGATATTCTTTCATCGGACAATCAGTATGGTATTTAAATGGTCAGATATTCCTATAAAGGACAATCAATATTATATTTAAATGGACAGATATTCCTATAGCGGACAATCAGTATTGTATTTAAATGGACAGATATTCCTTTAACGGACAATTAGTATGGCATTTAAATGGACAGATATTCCTTTAACGGACAATTAGTATGGCATTTAAATGGACAAGGTGTCCTTTCCGGCTGTCAGTATATTTATGTTTAAATGGACATTTCTTCCTTTAGGGAGCAGTATAGTGATTAAATGGACAGGTGCCCCTTTCTAGCTGTCACTATATTTATGTTTAAATGGACATATATTCCTTCAACTGTAGTCAACATTCCACTAATATGATAAATTCTTTGGGAACTGTGAGATAGCCACTGAATAACTTGTCGTTCAGTCCTTTGACATTTCAGATGGCGTATCTAACACTGAAAGTGCTTAGGAAAGGAGAGTGTAGTCTTGATTTTGACCTCTGGTCAGATAAAAATATATTTCATTAATGAATGTCCCTCCGGACAAATGTAAGTTTGCTCAATTTTATTATTATTATTATTATTATTATTATTATGATTATGGCGGGGGCGATGAAGAAAAAATAATGTTCTTTTTTCTCTTTTTATTCCACTTGGCACTCATACACGCATTGTGTTGATCATTTCGATAGTGCAGCAGTTACTAACACCAGGCCGTCAGTCGATAAAATTGTTATCATAGTGAAACAGGACATGAAACTCTCTCAACATTTTTGCAAAACGTTATATAATATATATAAATGAACGTTACTGTCTTTGCGTGACCAATAGCTCCGAGCTAAATTGTCATGTTTCTTTAGGGCGGCAATGAAACTTCGATATCAAAGACACCTTGTACTCGGTATGTCGCCCATTCAGTGCAATTTTCTACCGATTGATCGTGGATTAGCGATTGGTTGGGAACTGCTGGTAGGTCGCTGACTGTCAGCTGGTTTCAGATTACGTGTCGATTGGTCCGAGACTTTCGATTGTTGTACGACTGCCGGCTAGACGCATATGATAGATGTAATATCTCCGTCTTTCGCACAAAAATATTAATTATTATTGACGATGATGACGACAATTGTGACGATGATAACGACAATGATGACGATGATGATGATTAGTGTACTTAAGGATTTATAGTACGGACATTCAGATGAACGTCAGACTCAAAAATGTAGATAACCTATGCAGAAAAGAAAGATCGAATTTACAGAAGACATATTATGTAACATCCCACAGCAAAAGATGATCCTGTGACAGAAGCAGCAACTTCAGGTCGATTATACTCAGTACTACACAGTAGCAAAGGTGCACGAAAGAAGACAAGAAAAAAAGCATCAGCAAATTAAAAAATGCTCTATGACCAATATGCACGACCAACGAATGCAGCATCAACAAGGCATTCCACATGCAGATAGCTGAAAAGATAGGGTTCAAACCCGAAACAGACGCACTCTTTAGTACCGCTTAAGGTCGAGCACTAAATACAAAAATAACCCACAAGGCAAAACAAAATATGATCTCGAAGGATCCTCAAACTGTCTGTGCTGCAGCAGACCACATTTTGTGGGGAACGCCATTCTCTGGGCGGAACAGAATACATCAGGCGACACATTAAAGTGACATAAATCGTACAAAGAAATCTTTGAGAACTCCGGGATTGATACCTCCAGAAAGCTATTCGATACACCAATCAAATGCTTTGACTGATGAAAAAGATCTAAACGAACATTGTGGGGCTTCGAATTTAGAATAGGTCGTAAAATTCATTCCCGCACAAAGGCCGGGCAAGATTGAAGACCAAGAACTCAGTGACCATAACTTTTGTGCAACGCTTTGAAAACGACCCTCGATATTTTTTAACTTTCCAGAACCCAATACCCTCCCACCCTCCCTCAAAAAAATATCCACCCCCTTCACAGCACAAAATCTGCCCAGGTTGGAAGCGCTTCCCATAATTAACAACAACTTTTCAGACTGATCATTAACAAGTCATCAAGTCACCACGTGTAATGTCCAATCAAAGATAGCAAAAGTGTACTGCCTCAATCACCCTTAGAAAGGAAAATATCCCAAGATCTTCCCTTTCGGTTATTACATTCTTTCTCTCTGCCGACAAAATTTCATTTAATGGAATCAATTCTTTCTTAAAGCCGGTACTTGCTGCTGGCTGATGAGGCAAAGACTCTTAAAATATTGGAGTTTTATTTAAATGAAAGCAAAGTTGTGAAGATTTATTCTTAATTTTAATTTTACTTTACATTTTGTGATACTAAGTTCTGTTGTTTTAATTTAAGTGAATATTTCCGTCATGTGTAAATGAACTTTTGATTTTTGTCGATTTTGTCGATAAAATGCAATCACGAACGATATGTTAGCACGTTCACGTCCAAAATAGCTATGTGTGTATAATGTAGTCGGAGAGAGAGAGAGAGAGAGAGAGAGAGAGAGAGTGTGTGTGTGTGTGTGTGTGTGTGTGTTTGCGTGTGAGTGTGTGTGTGTTTGCGTGTGAGTGTGTGTGTTTGCGTGTGAGTGTGTGTGTGTGTGCGTGTGTGTGTGTGTGTGTTTGCGTGTGAGTGTGAGTGTGAATATATTTAAAAATAAATAGAGAGACTGTTTCTATGAGAGTGGCTTACATATTGAGTTTTTTATTTGTGTGGAAATGCATGTGGTATGATATATAAAAGGGGGATAAGTAGGAACGCTTCCCTGGGTTATGATTCGTTTATCTCATGTTTTTGGTACGACAGCATGCAAGTTTACTTGTGTGCGAGGAATGTAAGTGTGAGGGTTTATAAGCTTTTTCATTGTCGTTTGTTTGTACAGGTATGTATAAACTCATCATACATAAACTTTCTGTGAGTATTGAACGTTGAGTTCTGTGCAAAATGTGTGCGTGCAGTTTAGCTTACGAATATCTGAGACTTTGTGCAGTTTAGCTTACGAATATCTGAGACTTTGCATGATAATGTATGACTGCATTTTCTGTTGTGTACGCATATTTGGATGGCTTATATATTTATTAAGTTGTAGGCCTTTGTCGAATTTTGTACATCTAAATGGTATGTCTCTATTGAAATATTATGTCGAATTTTATACATCTAAATGGTATGTCTCTATTGAAATATTATGTCGAATTTTGTACATCTAAATGGTATGTCTCTATTGAAATATTATGTCGAATTTTGTACATCTAAATGGTATGTCTCTATTGAAATATTATGTCGAATTTTGTAAATTCTAAATGGTATGTCTCTATTGAAATATTATGTCGAATTTTGTACATCTAAATGGTATGTCTCTATTGAAATATTATGTCGAATTTTGTACACTTGATCTGTTTAAGTAGTATGCACGCACTTATGTACATTTGAATGGTATGTCTGTATGGTATAGTGTGTATTGGCAAATTTGATTGTACACTTTTGTGTGTATGTTCGTGTATACATATATGTAGATGATGTAACTATTATATATAATTATAATTATAATTTTATAGTTAAATATAACAATATTTTTAATTAATTTCTTTTTTAAGAGAGAAATACAGAGAATGCCACGTTGGAATCATTTATTGACACTGATCGCCGTGATGACATTAAAATTCACGCACCTGCAGAGTGCATGCCCGTGGAACTCATCTGAACTTTTAAACTGGAGCAACCCTGCCACCTGGGACTCCGGAGCAGTGCCCGGCGAAAATGAAGAGGTAGATGTTGGTTAATTGCAGACATATTACGAAGACAAATTAGAAGCCTTTTATCTTGGCAATTTATATAATTATATAACCGAGCAATTACCTCTCTTTGCCGGAAGATAATTGTTTCTTTGTTCGTCGTCAAGGGTATCGATCAACTCATCACAGTAAGAGACACGGTGAGTACTTAATATTCCTTAAACGTTTCTATTTTTTTAATAAAATATATTAGTGATATTCAGCAAGACGACATTTTTATTTATATTGACAATGTGGCAATTTAGGAAATGGGGTCAGGATGTAAGCGTTTTAATATTCATATTGACTTGTTAGTTTTATCATCAGATCTACGTGGATGTTAAGCTAGCCCATTAACAGACCTTTCGAAAACATGACTATTACGCCCTGCCAAGAAAAATGAAAGAAAAAAATACCAATAAACGTATTATGGTTAAATTGTTTTTAAAGCAACAGTTGCAATAAATCTCTCTACCTAAATTCATTCAAAGGCGAGAAACTTATTTGTTTTTGACATTAAATGTTCTACAAACACAGAGCTATATAAATGGCGAGGACATCCAATGACAGCAAGCGCTGCCGATGTGTCGCTAACGGAAGTTTCAGTGCGACCATTTTGAGAATACCAGCATAACATAACAGTGCTGAAGACTATGTGCTGGAAAGCATTCATTATTTTTTAAATTTACCTTAGATTTATAATTATATTTAATTAATTTTACTGGGCATTTATTATTATAATTAGTATTTTTAGAATTAGGTAGAATAAAGTCTTTTATATTTTAAATGCTTAAAAATAAGCATTCTTAAAAATATTAATTTGTAACATTACACTTTCAGAACACAATCATTAAATGGTGTCAACAATAGTTTGCCATCACGTTTAAAAAAAGTTTTGTTTAAAAAAGTTATGTTTTTGTTTTAATTTCTATACATTTTAGGGTTATTATTTTGTTATTCAAATTCAAAGTACATATTACTCAATCTTAAGCGTGTGTGTGTGTGTGTGTGTGTGTGCGTGCGTGCGTGCGTGCGTGCGTGCGTGTGTGTGTGTGTGTGTGTGTGTGTGTGTGTGTGTGTGTGTGTGTGTGTGTGTGTGTGTGTGTATGCGTGCGCGCTCGCGTCACTATTGAAAATTTTAGTGCAGTTATTTGGCGAAAAGCCAGTAATTGAAAACAACAGTGTTGTAGACAATGTGCTGAGAAGCATTCATTATTAATAATGCCTACATGCCTAAATGCCTACATGCATATACATTTGCAAATATGTTTATATAAATTATACAGAATTTATTTTGCTCAAGGTAAAGAGATGGTTCACCGATAAATGCGCGCCCCGACAAATGCGCGCCAACAAAAACGCGATGGACAAAAGCGCGACGACGCGTTCTGTCCCTAACCCTAACCCTATCGCGCATATGTCGGTGCGCGCAATTGTCTTTCGCACATTGGTCGGGTCACGATGTGGGGAGAGAGAGAGAGAGAGAGAGAGAGAGAGAGAGAGAGAGAGAGAGAGAGAGAGAGAGAGTATGTGCACGGAAATTTACTTTAAATAAATATAATTTTCTTAAGGTAAAGAATATATAAACTAACTTTGTCAGGCAAACTTAAAGCATAATTAATATCATAATTACTTTTGTATTTCACTATAGCATATATTAATATAGGGGACAGTCAGATTATAGAAAATGTCAAAAATTTGAATAAAGTATTATATTGGTATGTGTAGAAGTACTTTACAAGTATAACTGAAAAGAAGTCTGTATTGATGAATTTGAATGGTTATTAGATACTAGAGTCACCACATTTTATTAATATGTGTCAGTATTTTATTTTGATAGAATATTATGTTAACATGTGTTTGAGCAGATAAAAGAATTTTATACAAATAAAAAAAACTATTCGTGACAAGCAACTTTTGCATGGGTGAGGTACAATCTCATTTCATTTAAATTATGGGTCTTGTTTCTTGGGCACACTTAGAGTACCTTAATCATCTAATGTTTTTTCTTTGAACTAAACATATCTGCATTGCAAAGAGCTCTCTACATGCTGAACTGAACAACTCTGCATTGCAAAGAGCTCTCTACATGTTGAACTGAACAATTCTGCATTGAAAAGAGCTCTCCACATGTTGAACTGAACAACTCTGCATTGCAAAGAGCTCTCCACATGTTGAACTGAACAACTCTGCATTGCAAAGAGCTCTCTACAAGTTGAACTGAACAACTCTGCATTGCAAAGAGCTCTCCACAGGTTGAATTAAACATTTCTGCATTGCAAACGCACTTCTCATATTGAACTGACCTTGGAAAAGAAGACGATCCACAGAATGATAGAATAAAGACGAGTCCAACTCCTGACGTAAATTATCGTCAGTTCCGAACGACAGCCCATCTGCTCTTTAAAACGCATTCTGAGTTAAAGAAGATGCATTGGAGAATTGAAAGAAAACAGACTGTCCTTTTGCATCATGTGAAATTGGCCTTATGATGAAAGTCCCTTATTAAATTAGCATGATCATTCAAGCTTGGAACAAGGTGTTTATAATATAATTAATATACTCTGACCTCATTATTATTTCTAGGCTATTGTTTATTTTAGCACTCCTAGTGGAGGTCTGAGAGTCTGTGTATTTTTTATTTGAATTATTTTGTTTTTAAAAAAAGAAAAAGGAACGTCGTCTCTCAGAATAATTATCATAAAATAGAAATGCTGCGTCAAGTAAGAGACACACACAATTGACTGATTGACATGCTATTATTATTTGTTAAGATTATTGTGTCATGTATCTTATTGACACTTTCATATGGTTTATAAGGTTGTGGTTGAGTTTGGTTTTGCAACGAGCCTTCCATTCCATACAGAATGTAGGGTTGTGGTTGAGTCTGATGTCTGATTTCTACGCTCTGTCTACGATTATTGTCTTTTGTGCAATTTATAATATTTTCAGTAAATAGACAAATCTTCTGGCATGTCTTGGAATTCTGTTCCCTCTTATAACCCAAATATGACATGGAGGGCATGGGTTTTAATGTAACGTATTCCCATGACTGTTTACCTCCAGGTGGTGATACCCACAGGGAAAAGGGTACTGCTGAACATCCAGCCCCCCATCCTCGCCACCTTGTCCATTCGCCCTGGCGCTGGTCTAGTCTGGGGTGACGTCGATGGCATCATCCTGCAGACACAGAATATCCTCGTGGAAGGCGAGTTCCACATTGGCTCAGAGGGATGCCTGTTTAACAAGAAAGCCAACATCAAGCTGTATGGTAAGAGTATTTAAACACTGAAAGGAATGTACGATAAGAAATTAATGGGGAAAAGATTGATTAAGTGAAAATATTGTGATAAAAAATAATTTGATAAATGTGCTTAACATGGTATGGTGTGAAAATGGCATACAAAATTAAGATAAGTAATAATGATTTTTAAAAAAAATTAAAATGTTAAACGGTTGTGCACAAAGACAACAAAGATAATGCTATACTTGTAGGTCAAAATGAAAGAAATGTTCCATCCCCACCCCACCTCCACCCACCCACCCCAAAAATGAAATGAATGTTAATGATAAAAACCGTTTACAAATTTGAACAAATTAAAACTAGGTGTGGTGGTGGTTGCGTTACCTCCCTTTCTCTCCTTAGCTTGCGTGGGACCTTTCGTCTTAGGAGTCATCGGATTTGTTAAGGCTCATTGTATTCTAGGGTCCCGACCACACTAGGCGGACCCCTTAATATCGAAACCCCGCCAACGTTGAGTCGGGTTCAGGGGAGTATCAGATGTTTCGCTTTCTGACACCTCTAATTGCTATATGGCGTAACGAAAAGTGTAATATAAACTGTACAGAAATAGTGGGCTTGGGCTTGAAAACAATTAATCTACAAAAATCTACATCAAAACAGTTTACGTGAAGGACTGTTAGATAAAATGCAAACTTCAAATAAAGTGTAATAAGTTCCCATTAATGTGCAAGCCCCAAATGAATATGCGAATCTCTAATTACTGTCAAGCTCCTAATGAATATGCAAATCTCTAATCACTGTCAAGCCCCCAATGAATATGCAAATCTGTGCAAATTACTGTGCATACCTCCAATGGATATGCAAAACTCAACTCTAATTATTGTGCAAGTCCGTAATGAATATGCAAGCCTCTAATTACTCTGCAAACCCCCAATGAATATGTTAAACTCTAATTAATGTGCACATTCCCAATGCATATGCAAAGCTCTAATTAATGTACAAAACCCCAATGAATACGTAAAACTCTAATTAATGTGCAAAACCCCAATGAATACGTTAAACTTTAATTAATGTGCCAAAAAAAATAACCCATAAAAGCAGACAATGCAATTTCTTTGTATGCAGAGTTCATTATGCAACAGAAAATTAAAAATAAAATGCATATCATACTATAGTTTATTGAATGCTGAACGTCTTAAAGGTAGTTAACGTAATTATTAAAGAACGTCATTATTAAAGTTAACGTAATTATTAAAGAACGTCATTATTAAAGTTAACGTCATTATTAAAGATTCGTACAACAGTTTACAGACTGCTAAACACATTAAAAATTAGTTTTAAAAAAACATTAAGTTAACGTCATTAATGCAGATTCGTGCAATAATTTACTGACTGCTAAATGCCTTCAAAAGTAGTTCTATAAACATAAAATTAACGTCATTATTACATATTCGTGCAATAATTATAATTTACTGACTGCTAAACGCATTAAAAAGTAGTTCTAAAAACATAAAAATAACGTCATTAATACAGATTCGTGCAATAATTTACTGACTGCTAAACGCCTTAAAAAGTAGTTCTAAAAACATAAAATTAACGTCATTAATACGGATTCGTGCAACAGTTTACCAACTGCTAAACGCACTAAAAAGTAGTTCTAAAAACATAAAATTTGAAATTTGAAATTTGAAATGTGAATGCAAGATTTGTCTGTCAAGAGTATTTCGTACTATTTAGAAAGTTTTCTGAAACAGACAATATTGTAGTAAGAGAAAATAGTAATATTAATAAGAGAGGTTATCAAGACAATAATGTATTCTACATACGCACGCGCATGCTCCGAACAATACATACATAAATGGACACAGACGATTCTTTGATCACCGTGTTAACATTTCTGTTTCATGGCACCTTTTTATATATTAACTAGTTACGTACTGGAACAATGCGCTATCAAAGAAAGTATAATTGCTGGAACTCTGGGGCATAGATCCGTGTTTGTCTTAATTTTACTTGAATGCGTTTGTCACTTTTGTTATTCATTTTAATTTTTTTCCGCATTTACGTGAAATGAAGTCAATAAGAAAATTCCCGTTTATAAAATCGTTACTGTGACAATATTTTACGTGTATCTCACAACAAATCTAATGTTTCGTTTGGGGTTCTAGTGTTTTTCACGGTGTTTCTCCTTAAAGATAATGTCTTAGATTTATACGTTGGCAACAACAACAAAAAATCAATAATTGGATGTTTCTATGTCAAAGGTCGTGGTGTAAGGACAGGAAATGTTGTTCAACCTCCAGTTTAAATCTTTAAATTGTTGAGTATTTATAATTTCCTACAGATTATGCAAGCATGAAACAAAACATGTCGATAATTTTGGTGTTGTTCTAATGATGACAGAAATTTTGTTTGTTCCGCATCATTAACCAGTGCATATCGTAGGTTTAAACTAAATCCGGGTATATTCAAGATCTACTTGTTATGTGCCATTATAATTTACAAGTATCTAAGGTTTTTTAAAACTAAATATTTGAATATTCAAGCTCTATGTGGTGCATGATTAAAATCCCTTGGCAGACAATAATTATATTTGATAGTATCTGAAAGTTGCAAACTTTATGTCTGGTAGGAAAGATGTAACATTATTATATTTAACCTAAAACTATTTTACCCCTGTTAGGTCTGTCAAACAGTTTCTACGTTGAAATTCCTAATGAGTTTGGAAGAAAGTATATCGGGGTTCCTGCTGGTGGTACCCTAGAACTGCATGGGAAGAAAAAGACATCTTGGACTCGGCTGGCCCAAACTATTCCTGCAGCGACTGACATCCAGTGTGGCTTGGTCTATGACCATTCAGATCACAAGGTTGTTTTCGTTTTGAAAGATTAAATTGTCTGTCTGTCTGTCTGTCTGTCTGTCTCTCTCTCTCTCTCTCTCTCTCTCTCTCTCTCTCTCTCTATCTGTGTCATCTGTGTCTGTCTCTCTACCCATCTCTCTACATTAAAAATGCAAATCGTCTAGTATACTAGCTAGGTAGGATGGTATTTAAAGACTAGGATTATCTATCTGCTATCTATCAACTAGGTTTATATATATCCGTTGGGATGTATGATGGCGGGTGCTGGCGGTCAGGAAAGGTGGTCAAGCAGTAGTTGAATCATATGAGCAATGGGGCGATTATAATATCCCCCCCCCTCCGGCTGCATGTAAAGTTGATCACTGTGCCGCTGCCATTGCTGTCGTTGGTGTCGGCGGTGGTTATTGTGGTGGCGTTGCTGTTGCTCTTGAGGATGAATTTGAATAAAATGTTTGAATTTTACATTGAACTGGTATCTATTATAAACTGATTTATCTGATCTCTTTTCTTTATTTAAACTTTGGGCTACAGAGCGAGAATATTCATGTCACTGGAAACGGTCATCTGAATTTTTATTTTTTATATATAGAAAACTTTGTGTTTCTCTATCATGGGCAGACAAATCTTATTGGCGAAGAAAGACAAACTGGCCTCCATGTCATTGTTTGGAACGAAGATGGGTCGATCTTTGACTTCGCAGTGTTTTCTACTTACGTCACCTTTCCTGATTTCTTTACAAGTAATTTTACGTCACTCGTTCCTTTATTATTTGCACGTCAATTTGCGTCACAGAATCCACCCGATTTCTCTACAAGTAACCTGACATACCAGGTTCAATGATTTACTTACACGTTTTTATATTCAAGATGTTTTAAGTTCTGTAATACTAACTTTAGATCAAAGATTTACGATTTTTTGTAATCTTATGCCATATAATTCTTTACCTCTCTACAAACAGCTTCATTTCTTTATTTTGTAAATAAATTTACATCATTTACAATTAACTTTAGTCACATCTTCATTTCATTGTAATTAATTTAATTCATGTCCCAAAATTCTTGCTATTTTTCAACTAAACTTTACGTCACAAATCTCCTGACATCTTAACGTATAACTTTATGTGACATAACTTGTGATTATTTTTTATAAATAATAAGCTTATCTTCCCAGAATTTCGTATAGTAACATGGCAATAACTTTTATTAATTGCTTTATAAGATTTTTTTCTCATTTATCCACTCAGTATTTTTATAACTTTATTGATCTTTGATGTTTTGCAAGTATTTTACAATATACACGGTTTCCTCCCCCACGAGTGAGCGTAGAGGTTGAAAATTCTTGACCTTGAAAGTTGGTAGAGGATGTGTATTCCATGTCGACTGTTGTCAAGAGTGTGTTCCCCTGGCTAGTGTAAATTGCCATTTATTGTGTATTTCATTTCATCACTTGTCATGCGTGTGTATGCTCTAAGGATTACTATAATTCATGGTTCATGAACATTGAGTGTATTGAGATGTGTATTTCATTTCATCACTTGTCAAACTGTTTGTGCTCTAAGGATTGCCATAATTCATGGTTCATGAACATTGAGTGTATTTTCTGTGAAGTCTATTTCATTTTGTGACGTGTATGTTTCATTAGGAAAGGCTAAATGAAACATACACGTCCACGAAATATTTATGTTGTGTTGTTATCAACTAATTCGAAATTTTTAATTTGCTGTGACATTTAGTTGTTAACTTAATTTGCTGTGACATTTAGTTATTCACTTAATTTGCTGTGACATTTAGTTGTTCACTTAATTTGCTGTGACATTTAGTTGTTCACAGTGGCATTGTGATACAATATATATTCGTCGGATGCGTATATTTCGCTCAGCAATTTCCAACAGCGATGCTTAACATTATTTCTTGTCATTGTATTTCACATAGCCATTCCCATTCTAAAAGACACATCTTGTATTTCATTTAGCCATTCCCATTGGCTAAAGGATAGCATTACGTAGAGATGTTATACAATATTCGACACTTAATTTCATGTAGCCATTCCCAGTGACAAAAACATAGATTTCTTAAGATAATATACCATATTCTGTCACTGTCTTTCATGTAGACATTTCCAGGGACAAAGAGATAGCAATGGTTATACATTATCTTGTCTTATATTTCATGTAGTCATATCAAATGACAAAAAATAATTCATTACAGATGTTAAACCGTATTCTGTAGAGTTTCATGTAGACATTTCCGGGGACAAAGAGATAACAATGGCTAATGTTCAGTCATTTATATATATATATATATATATATATATATATATATATATATATATATATATATATAAATGACTGAACATTTAGCCTTTCACAGTGACAAGCAAATAACACTGATTAGAGACATTATGTCAATATTTTATATATATATATATGTTGTTATCATGCTTAAAGTTGTTAAACCATTTATAATGAATATATTTCATTTACCATTGCCTAAGACAAGGTGGTAGCAATGTTTAAATATATGTGATATATGTATTTCATTTAGCCATTCCTGACAGCAAGATAATAGCAATGTTTGCGTTTGGAAATGCGGGAGTTGGCAGTCGAACTAATACGAAGTTGCAATTTGAGAACCTGGACTCCACCCTCATTAAGCTGGGAAGTCGCGCCTGCATTGGTGTCAATCAGTCAGATAGCTTCGCCTTCATAGTACGTAAAGGTCAGTCAGATAGCTACGCCTTCATAGTACGTAAAGGTCAGTCGGATATCTTCGCCTCCATAGTACGTAAAGGTCAGTGAGATAGCTTCGCCTTCATAGTACGTAACGGTCAGTCAGTGAGATACTACTCCTTCATATCTCGTAAAGATTAATCAGACAGATAGCTACATTTTCAAACACGCAAAGGTCAGTCAGTGAGATAGCTACACCTTCATAGGTCGTAAAGGTCAGACATACAGGCTACATATCTCGCCAGTATATGTAATTTGATGTAACGTAAATTAGACTGAGCATTTGGTTGGGGTGGGTGGTGGAGTGGAGTGAGCATATATATATATTTGAGCATGGGGAATGAAGGATGAACGATGTAGAAAGAGAAATAAAAATTTAAAGAAATGTGGTAGAGTAAGCATTAACAATGGTATCGAGTTCCAGCGCTTAAGATGGGTGGTGCCGAAAGGTGAGTTGTAAAGAAGTGATGCAGGCCGGACCGAAAGTTGGTAATGATTTAGTAGTGGGGCCAATAACTGTAGGGCTTATCACTGTTAAAGATAAATATGCACTGGATGACCTCATGCAGCTGGTGAGGACGACACTTGAGAGTCAAGGGGAAGTAAGGCTAATTGCTGGTACATTCAAAGTCACTTTCTTTGCATGCTAACGTGGCCAAAGAGACAATTATTATAAAAATTGAGGTAGACTGCTCAAAGTTGTCTCGTTCATTATCTCCCCTTCTCTCTCTTCCGCGTGTGGATACTTGGTTCAGCTAGAGTGCTTAGACAATACAAAAAGATAGGTTAGTTATTTAGAAGAACATAGAACAGTGGATACACCGAAATAGAAGAATGTTATTTTTATATGTACACTGATTCACAAGAAATCATTAAATAGTTCGATGACTTGATGAGTCACGTTATATATATCATTTGTATAACCTTACTTTTATTGTTATGAATCATGCTTACAATGCCATGATCTATTTACTCTTCACTAGAATAAATGTTGCTATAGAAAATACAAGACATGACTAGAGTTCTTTGGTTACTCAGAATAGAGTGATTGGGACAGAACAAAAATGTATGAGAGCAGTCAGAACGTGAAGAGAGTTATTTTATGCTCAAGGATACACAAAGGATCGACACACATATTAGAAGTTATGATTAATCCACTTTAGCAAACAGCCTGCCAGGTATAACTAATAAACAGTTAGGGAATGTGATCACCAGATAAATTGGTATTAACAATAAATAACAAAATAACAGTGAAGATCCCATATGGTCTTCGATCCCCTCCGGTCTTCGATCCCCTCTGGTCTTCGATCCCATCTGGTGATACCAAAGAGAGACATCAGCAGCTAACTGAAGTGCTCCCAGTTCGGATTCTCGTTTCAGTGAAAAGAAAATTTACTGAGTGATTTTTCAACTGCTCTCTAGTTCGAAGAGGTGGGCTTGGTATCCTTCTCCGTTAAATGGTAGTATAAAGTGCAGCCTCGTGCTGTCAAGATGTACTTGCAGTTGAAAGTCGGATAGTGAACACCCTTGGTTTATGGCCAAGCAAAATTTTGCACCTCTTTCTGAACGACTTCTGAACTCCATAACTGTCCAAAGTCTCACCACAAAATGTATACTATACCTCCCCCTTACAGAACTCCAGATTATTGCACAAGTCTGTGACATAGTGAAAGTCAGAAGCCTTGTAAACAAAAACAAAAAAACCCCAGGTGTGTTGTATTGTCAATGATCAGTGGTAGGTGTCCTAAATGAAGTAGAAGGAAATGCAGCGGACGGTAGATATGTGTTTGTGTACGAGTGCGTATCAGTCTGAGTGTACGCCTCTGTGTGCCTGAATATGTGTGCGTGTGTCTGTGTCTGTCTAAAATAAAAGTCTACATTTACAATGACCTTGCAAATCTTTCTTTCGAAGTTCTAAGAAACAGCTCTTTTTCCCAGGATCGCCTGCCTCAGCATTAGAAAATTGCAAGATGGGAGGACAGATGAAGCCCGACCCTGACGGATTCCTACATTTAGTGGATTGGGGGCGTGGACTGGTGTTTCAGGTACCAAATAAAAGTGTCTTAGTGACTGCGCGAAGTCTCATAATAGGTACAGCTGCTAATTATAAAATTATTGATGGACAGGGATGGGAGGGAGAAGAAGGAAGGGAACGATTGATTGATTGATTGATTGATTGGTTGATTGATTGATTGATTGATTGCATTGCATTGCATTGCAAAGCGAGTTAATCTAATCTACACTAGACGTACTTCCCTTCGACGGGGAGAGTGTGGTTGAGTTTAGGGGGAAGAGGGGATAAGTAAGAGAGAATGCTTATGATGTTCTTATTGTCTAAAATTCTATGTTGAACACCCTTCACAAATATTAAAGGAAAAAAGAAAAAAGAGACATTTTTAAAACCTCAGGTGGCCAAGAGTTCCAGTGTGCTGTCCCAATACTTCAGAGTTGTGTCGACAGACATGGCGTACCCTGTTCTCACCTTGGCTGACGAGGTCGTGGGGTGGGAGGCAGGTATGTTTAGCGTAGTGACGTCATTCGTTTAACACTTAGTTTGATTAAGTGATTGATTTATTGACTTCTCGCTTGTTTGTTTGATGTTAGACTGACTAAAATCAATGCAAGATTGATTGATTGACTGGTTGGCTGGTTGGTTGGTTGGTTGGTTGAGTGAGTGAGTGAGTCAGTCAGTCAGTCAGTCAGTCAGTCAGTCAGTTGGTGGTTGGTTGATTAGTTGACTGATTGATTTAAAAATTGTTAAGCACAATGTCGATTCAAAATCAGCCAATTGTAAATAATTTTGGCAAATGCATCAACTTACTCCGAGTTTTTTATTTTTATGTTCTTATCACTGGCTAGTCAAACATTCCACGTCCTGTTATGTTCTTATCACTTGCTAGTCAAAAATTCCACGTCCTGTTATGTTCTTATCACTTGCTAGTCAAACATTCCACGTCCTGTTATGTTCTTATCACTTGCTAGTCAAACATTCCACCTCCTGAGCCTGATCACATCACTTCGACTCGGTGATTGTAACTGCCAACAAATATAGTTCTGTCATCTTAAAAATGTATATTTATTTACTTTACCGATTTGTGCGCGACGTCTTGTCCTGAAGTGGGGGAGGGGCAGCGTTACGTGACTATCGTAGCTAAGATAACCCATATTCATCTACGACATTCATCATTCTGTTAGCTAGGGCACCTAACTGTAACGCACTAACTTAACTTCAAGAAGACACATCACCTTGTATGGGAGGCATCCTGTGCTACTTTTATGGTCGACGACTCAAAAATTGGGAGTTACGGCCGAAGCGAAACGTAGCGCCATAAGAGATCATAAGAATGCTAAGACGGGCGTATAACATTGCGACTTAACGCTTCAGTCAAGCATAAAAATTATGAATTATTACGAATGCTTAAGAGACACGATTCTGCTCCAGCAGTCTTTAATATAAAGATGTTTTTTTCAGTTCTCGGGAAAGAGAGCTGGTGAACTAAAGAGCGAGCTTAGTGAGAGTACTTGGCAAGGTTTTATTTTTTTGGTTTGCTACATTGCTTGTTTGATTGTTTATTTAAAATCTGTTTTCTTGTTTTCTTTGTTTGCTATCTTGCTTGTGCTTGTCAGTTTGTTTGCTGTATTGGTAACTTTTGCTATATGTTGATTGAATTGTTGGAGTTATGTGAAGATTACACGATACAGCAGAATGAACAGTACACAGACACAATAACCAAGATGGCATGATCTCTTAGGCACGAAGACCATTAAGTTTTCACAATCGTTTCATTCCTTAGTAAATACCTTTAGATTTTAATAATCATTTAATACTTCCTAGGCATAAAGACCATTCAGGTTTCATAATCATTTCATACCATTTTAAAATCTCTTTCCACGAAAGTTTTAATTCTTTATTTTTTTTTCTCCATAACGACTTGCAGGCGATGAGATCGTGGTGGCCTCTACGAATTTTGACTGGAAGCAGGCTGAGGTGCGGAAATTAATTCCTTGCACCTTCTGCAGTTCTAGGCAGGTGCGAGTAAATGGTAAGTGACAGTTAGTAAATGAAAACATTTATTCTGGGTTCTGGAATTTCCGATATCATGCGAAATCAGCATTCCTTCCTCTCTCTTTCTCCCCCTACCATCATTTTGAGATCCCATGATCTCGCACATAATCATTTTCCTGTTGTCATTGACTCTTTATGGTGTCAGCTCTTGACTGACAATAAGAGAGATAACTCTCAGTGAACACTGGAACACCGGAGATTCCTATAACCCCTGCCACTTTTGTACTTTTAATTGCATGCTGCACTGCGGCCACTTCTATTAGTGATTCTCCTTTGGCAAGCATAGTCAACATTTGTCTTGTCAGACAGGCATGAAAAAGTGCAGAGTAAAATTACAAGTAATTATAATTATTAAAAGCATTTCGTCAACAACAAAAAATTATAGTCTAACTTGACAAATTATAATTTAAAAAGAGAACAATCTCGTTTACTCACTCGTAAAATATAAAAGTAATCGATAATCATTTGCTCATCCACGCAACATATTTCACCCCTCCTCTTTTTAACCCATTAACACAATTCATAGACAACTGATCAGACACATGTTATCACTTCCTGGAAGTATTATTTCCGGTACCAATTTGGTCAACTGACCAAAAAAACAAAAGTATTAGACACAAAATTATGTGTATATTATGAGTTTGAGGGAGATTTTATTCTGATCACTTAAATGGGATAGTCATGTTAATAAGGGAATGTCATGGGATAGTCATGTTAATAAGGGAATGTCGGTGCACAATGGCTGGTTTTGTGCTGAAATCTAGCCTGCCAACGCAAGCAATCTAAATGGGAGTTGTTGCTGTCAGAAACACGAGTTATCTGAATTCACAGTAATCTTCTTTTCTTTCTTTCGTGGAGACACCTTCACTAATATGCACTTTGGCAACTTCACCTTCAACGTGGACGAGCGAGCCGAGGTCGGGATTCTGTCACGTTCCATCGTCATTGAAGGCGTGACAGAGGCCCAGTGTTATGCCAACAACGCGATAGAAAAGAAGCTGTGTGCGCGTTACGACATGGATACTTTCGGTGGACACATAAAGGTAAGTATTATTATGAGGAAAGTAAATTAATAAAATGTGAGAGAAACAAATCAAAGCAGTTGATCAGTCAGTATATACCAGTTAAGAATTAAATTTTAAAATGTAAATAATGTTCTATTAATCATTAACATTTTAAAGAGTGTGCAATTTTTTTGAGGGCAGGAAGAAATGTCCAAATTTCGCTAAAGTCTCGCCACGCAAAGTTTTCCTCCTATATCTGATTTACTGTTATGTGAGTGTTTGCTTGCGTACGTGTTTCTGCCAGTATGTATGTGGGTGTGACACCTCTGGGCACGCTTCACTCGTTATGATTATTATTTATTCATTAATAGCACATAACGAATTACAAGTGATCGATGATCTTAATTTATAGTTCTTAATAATTCTCCTACGAGACCAAATTATCTCCCGCATGATGGATTATAAGGGTATCGTAAAACTCTACACTTTACACAATAAGAGAGACGTTTTGCTGTCGCATAATGTTCTGCAGGTGGAAACTTCTTACTAAAGGAGTAATAAAAAAATCCGTTTTTATATATATTTAATGAGCCCCCATCTATCCACTATTACTCCAACATATGTTTTAACATATATGCAAGAAGGTCAATAAATTTATTAAATCAATAATCATTTATATAAGATATGAATATAAACAAACCAGCATTGACTCATTCAGTTTGTCCTAGCATAGACATCAGCAATCAAATTAACATATAGATATAATTCATCAAAGAAATAAAAGTTGGAGTTTTAGGGAGATAATTATAATTATAGTCAATGTACATAACCTTTCAGAGATGACAGCTATCACTAGTACGTGTTCACAATCACGCATTTGCAACAAGTCACTCTCTTTCTTATTTGATGACAGTCCAATGTACCCCTTAAAGGCCCATGACACAACTGTTTCAGAATTTTTGATGCACTTACAAAGCACACCATGGAGAATCGTCCAGAACAGGAGGAATGTTCATGAATCTTCGTGTGTGTTTCTTAGCACACAAGGAATGTTCAAGAAACTTTCATGAATTCTCGAGACCAAACTCAAGCCTCAAATTCTGCCATATTGGCTCTAGAACAGAATTCACAAAAATCAGCTTACAGCAACACGTTTACTAAGTTCAATGATAATGCCGGATACACACACTAATGTGATCTGGAGTGGAGTATTCACTGCAGTCTGACGTGGATATAAAGTTACAACACAAAAAGGCACTCCTCTTTCTGCAAAAGTCAAATTAAGGGCAGTGCTAAATTTCATCTCTAAACTCCTTTCTCCCTTATACACATTCTCAACTTACAAATCCTGCAACAATATTCATTAGCCCAATACACACACATCAAAGAAAAGTAGATTCGATAAAAATTCACAAGTATAATGTACAACATAATCAAATTATAGAAATAATGGTTTCATTACATAAGCATTCTCCAATTCAAATATTAGATCAATAGCATACATGTTCTAAATATTTCTACATCCCTTCTCTCTTTATCAGTCAGTTAACTTACCATAAGCTGGTTGCCTATATGACTGGACTCAAGTTATGTCAAAATCAAAGTGATTTGAATAAATAACTTTCGATCTATACCCAACTGTTATTATTCAGAAAAACTACCCGTCTGCTTTGGATTGCATCTGCAAGTTCTAGCACATTCTTCAACTGATTTGTATACTCCAACTCTGTTCCTTAGAAATTTATCATCATAAGCAGTGCCAAAGATTGGGTCCCATTAACATAGGCAACAATATATAATTATTAAGTTTATAAATAGGGATAGGCAAATTTATTCTCCCAAATACCCCCCCACACACTTCCTTTTTTGAGATGTTAACGTCTACTCATTGAGAGTAAATTTCAAACATTACTGGTGAACCTTCCACCATAATATGAAACAAATAACTATTTATATAACAGAAAATTATTTATATAAGTTTTAATACATATGAATAATTAATTCATTATGGCAAAAATAATTTATGTCAGTTTTAAGACATACGAATAATTAATTCAACATGGTTTTAGACCTAAGACAGTGGGATGACCGGTGGTGGGGTGACGGGGTTGGATTAATGTGCATAAGCATATTTTAGATTTAAATTTTAAACCAATCGGATATATAAATGCATCACGAAAGTGAAACACTATTCATGCATGATAATATTGATGTCCATGGCGAGGATGTGTTTATTGATGGCGTGTGTTTATTGATGACGTGTGTTTATTGATGACGTGTGTTTATTGATGACGTGTGTTTATTGATGGCGTGTGTTTATTGATGACGTGTGTTTATTGATGACGTGTGTTTATTGATGACGTGTGTTTATTGATGGCGTGTGTTTATTGATGGCGTGTGTTTATTGATGACGTGTGTTTATTGATGACGTGTGTTTATTGATGACGTGTGTTTATTGATGACGTGTGTTTATTGATGGCGTGTGTTTATTGATGACGTGTGTTTATTGATGGCGTGTGTTTATTGATGACGTGTGTTTATTGATGGCGTGTGTTTATTGATGACGTGTGTTTATTGATGACGTGTGTTTATTGATGACGTGTGTTTATTGATGACGTGTGTTTAATTCCAGATACAACGGGGTCACGCAAGCGCGCACTTTGAAGGTGTTGAGCTAGTCCGCATGGGGCAACAATCACTCCTAGGTACGACGGGTGGCATTTCTCTCTTGAATTAGAGTTGTCTTTCTTAACAATTTCCCTTCATCTTCTAAGACCTTGTTTTGTGTTGTGTTATGTGTGTGTGTGTGCATTTGTGAGGTTACGTGTATGTGTATATGTTTGTTTGTGTGTGTGTGTGAGAGAGAGAGAGAGAGAGAGAGAGAGAGAGAGAGAGAGAATATGTGTGCGATGTGTTTGCTTGTGTGTTCAGATATGGAATAAATTGTTCCGACTACATACATGTTTACTTACTTTTATTTTGATAAAGGCGTTATCGCATTTGTTTTGGTCTCCACTGCCCACGCAAGATCAATGAACTTGACCTCAATCCTTTATTCCGTGTAGCTGTGTGTGGGTGTGGCTGATTGCATAATCGGCCACGCGGAGGTCAGCCGTAAGACGTAACTATCAATTACTGATTATTAAAATAGAAACAAGAAATAATAGAAATACAAAGAGCATAATTTGTCCATGGTTCGACCATCACAATCATAGATAATAATAAATGATGCGTTTTTAGTTTTTGGCTTGGTATTATTTCCTGCTCCCCTGCCCACTTCCTCTACACACACAAATGCCCACACGCACGCACGCACACAAACACACCCACCCACACAACCACCATCACCACCACCCCTACCACCACCACCACCAAGATTACTACCAAAAACTGGATGGTCCTCTAACAAACACTGCTCTTACTGTCATTTCTAAAGTGGACGAGGTTCTAGAATCTAGAGGTTTAGTTAATACGTCACAATTTCTATATGATGTTAATAAATTGATCTAGCAAAAGTCATTATCTCTATATGACGTTAAAGTGACCTAACAAAAGTTACTATTTCTATATGACGTTAAATTCGCCTAACAAAATTTACTATTTCTATATGAGGTTAAAATGATCTAACAAAAGTTACTATTTCTATATGACGTTAACAAATTAATCTAACAAATGTTACTATTTGTATATGACGTTAAATTGATCTAACAAAGAATACTATTTGTATATAAAGTTAACAAAATGAACTAACATATAAAATATATATATATATTTAGATATTATAATGTTAAACAAATAATTTATAAAGGCTGTTATTTATCGTTCTTTTGGCGATGTTTGAAATTGTTTGTTTAATTGTTATTTCATTTATTTTCAGCAAAATATCCAATTCACTTTCACATGTGTGACGAAGTACCAGGGGAGTGGGTGCGGGATAACTCTATTCACCATTCTTTTTCTCGCTGTGTTACCATCCATGGTACGCATAATCTCGAGGTATGTATGCGTGTGTACCTTAAAGTTGTTTTCTTTCAAAGACTGAAAGAATATGACAATATTAAAATAGTTTCGTTCACGATTATATATATATACATCTAGTACCCCAGTCTCCCCGCTACTCCATTTCACCATATCGACATGTAATATGAAAGACATGTTGAACTAAAACAAATACTTTTCTCTTACTCTCCTGAGTATATATCACGGTGGGAAGTATGCTTGTGTGTGTGTGTGTGTGTGTTTGTACGCGTGTATGGGTTTGTAACTGTTAACAGATACAACTTATTCATTGAAAAACTATCTACCCATTAATTATCGCTCGCTTCTACACATACTGTTTAGAATTATCGATTAAAGTTAAGTCGAACGAGATTCTGCAATATTTACGACTTCCTACGACGAGGCCATAATTTGTTTGTGTATAACGAACAAAAAAACGACTGCCTCTTAAGAGTTTGCCATCTACAGTGCGAAACTTGTGAGACTTAATACTGGCACCAAGCTAGTTTCAATATCGAATAATATAACATAGCATTGCATTACTCCCATGGAAATAGAAGACGTTTGGTGCATAATCAGCTCTGAAAAATTTAAGTTCCGTAAAATATTGGATTTGGGGAAATATTTCAGTTTTATGAGAAATTTAAGTTCTAGATGATTGAAAGACTGTGAAAGATTTAAGAGTTTATATTTGGATTTATAGTTGACTAGTCCTGTGTACTATGACTTATTTCTCTCAGGGTCTACTGTCGTCATTATCTCTGGGTTTACAGATGAGCGGTCACTTGGACGATGACGTATTTATCTCTAGATTTACAGGTGAGCGGTCACTTGGACAATGACATTTATCTCTAGGTTTACAGATGAGCAGTCACTAGCACAATGACGTATTTATTTCTAGGTTTACAGGTGAGCGGTCACTTGGACAATGACGTATTATCTCTAGGTTTACAGGTGAAGGTCACTTAGAAAATGACGTATTTATTTCTAGGTTTTCAGGTGAGCGGTCACAGGATAATGACGTATTTATCTCAAATTTATAGGTCAGCGGCAACGTGTGCTAAGACGTATTTATATCTGGATTTGCAGGTAAGCGATCATATGAGTATGGTAGTATTTATCTCTGAATGTTAGCATAGCTGTCATCTGAACTATGACGAGTGTGCCTCTGGGTTTTAGCATGAAAGCTGTCATTTAAACTCTGACGAGTGTGCCTCTGGGTTTACAGGTGAGCGGTAACGTGTGCTACGACCACATCGGTCATGGGTTTTTCCTGGAGGACAGCGTGGAGCAGAACAACATTCTGGACAGAAACCTGGCCATTGGCACTCGTTATGGAACTCTGCTGATGTCTGATTCGCTAAAGGATTGGTGCAAAGAAGATTACCCGACAAAAGATTTCACGGAGAACTGCCAGTAATCATTTTAGAATAGTGAAGTTTATATGAGGCAAATTTACTAAATTAACTCTTCTAGTGATTGTATTTCAAGAATGATCTATTATCTGTTTTCATTATAACAGCCACCATCTCACTTCTGAGCTTTACCCTCCCTTTTGCAATAAATTCTTCAGAGCTTTGCATTTTCTGTATCTTAGTCAGTATGTCGGTATACTTGTCTGTATACCCATTAGTTTCTTTTCCACTTATTTGATTTAGTTATCTCCCTATTAAATGCCCTATACATATAAATCCTCTTATGTCTCTATGTATGAATATTTGCGCATATAAAGTGCCTACAAGTATTAGTGTTCATAGGCTCTTCTGTTTAATTTTTAATCTATCTGCATAATTAGTCGATGAGTTTGTCTATCAACGCACCGTTTGAACTATACAATATATACACTTTTCTGACTATATCTCTACCTCTCTATATCGAAATTATATGTCTTCATATGCATCCTGTGACGTCAACACCACCTAGTTAATGATTATGATTATTATTTATTTATTAATTATCCGTAACTAATTACTAGTGATGTGAATCTTAATTTATGTTATTAATAATTCTCTAGCAGCCACCACTCGTCTCCCTTGGAGGATATGCGGGCACTGTAAATGTTTTCATTCTTCCACAACATTAAAGACAAACATTTACCGTCACACAATATTTTTAACTAAAAAGACAAATCCGTCTTTAATCTATATTTAGCGAGCCCCCATCAACCCACAGTTGTTTTTCAAAATATGTTTATCATTATGTGTAATAAAGTCAATTTATTTAAATCAGTAATAAAATATACATATGCCAAATACAATGAAAAATATTACTTGGCATTAATGTTTATATGAAATCATGTTCAAATAATTTTATTACATATACAGTCTTATATCCTAAAATACAATTCAACAGATTATGGTCAATACAAATCACAGAATAATTCTTATCAGAGAACAGAAATGCTAGTTATTAGAGATAAGCGAAAATAGTTTCTATGTACCCTTGTATAGGCAAAGCCGTAATTGTCCTTTACTTGAGCTTCTCATAACAAAGTCACAAGTTTATTGTTCACATTTATTACTGTCAATGCCATGTGTTTCCTTTCTCACATTGTAGAGCACTGACTGGCTGCTATTCTCTCCAGGCTAACCTGGGCACGCATATAGCATAATAGTTTTATGAGCGAGTTCTCTAGAAACAATGTTAAGTGTTCAGCATGCTACATATAACAATCAAAGTTCACAATTTAAATAAATAAGAAATAATAGTCTACTGACATAATATATCATGTTTAACACAAATATAACATATCAATAGCAAAAATACATGAAATATTTCTAAGTCCATCCTCTCTCCATCAGTCAGCTAATGGCTGCCTTTCATGTCTGGACTTCTTGCCAATCGAAATTCAGGTGTTTATATAATAGTTTCTCTACAGCAGGTAATCGTGCCCCCCCCTCCTACCGTAAATCTTAACCATTAGATAATAAAAATTAGTATTTCTTACAGTCTATATATGTATCTGTCTCTCTATCACTCCCTCGATAGATCTATGTACCTGTTTGTATTGCTTACAGTCTAGATATGTATCTGTCTCTCTATCACTCCCTCGATAGATCTATGTACTTATTAGTATTTCTTACAGTCTAGATATGTATCTCTCGATTTTTCTCTTTGTACGCGTTTCTCAGATTGTTGATTTTGTGTTTGCATATTCTCAGAGAAATTGCGGCATTTTGGATTACCCACCCGAACAACGTCATCACAAACAACGCAGCTGCGGGAGGTGACGTAAGTACATAAAAATTGCTTCAATACCTCATGTTGAACTAAAACGGGTGCACAGGGAAAGGAATATGAGGTTAATTTAATCAGAAATGTGGTGATATCTTAAACAGGCTTTGCCGTTTTTTTTCAGACACGTCAGTACAAAATATGTTCAAGAATATGATTTAATCAAAGGCAATACGCTACTGCATTTCTAAAAAGTCTATAGTCTTGACCATTATAAAATCATTAATACTTAACCAGCGCGAAATCGGCCTAGGCCGGAAGCGCTCCCCATAAATTAAATAAGTCAGACTTATCTGACCCTGATCAACTGTGTTTAGTTTGTTCCTATATTACATATATATATATATGGCGAAACGCCTACATGTCAACTGGAATCAGTGTTTTTATTTGAGTAAAATATGCAAGATTTTTTTTCTTCTTTCTTTTTAAATCAGGCGTGCCGGAATTTGTATACAGGTCATTGAACCTTTGCTTTACCTAGTTTGTTTGGGCTGCGTATGTCGCGGATTCGACTTGTTCATGACATTAATTGTCTGCCCTTGATGGAAGTTTAAACGGTGTATGGTTCTCCATCATGACATGTTCAATGACAGTAATTATCTGCTCTTGATGGAAGTCTGAAATGTTTGAGCTTCTGCAGCATGACTTGTTCAATGACAGTAATTATCTGCCCTTAGTGGAAGTATGAAAGGTGTGTGCTTCTGCAGCATTGAAAGTTCATAGACAATAATTACCTGTCTCAATACTGACAGTAAAAAATCTATCTGTGATTTGTTTTATTACGCAGTGTACATATTGATGATTCTATGAACTTAGATGCAATTTACTCATCCTTCGGGGGGGGGGGAGTGGGGGGGAACCCTTACCCCCTCACCACTTGCTAGGCCTAGTTAGATTTAAGCATAGAAATAAATAGATATTTTAATGGTTTATTCACTTGTAATTTATTAAATATAAGTTGTATCATGGAATCTTCCACCCTGCAGATAAGCGAACATATTTGTAAGACGACAGTGCATGAAAGGTGTGAGCAATAGTTGAAAAAATCACGACTCGAACACGCAATGAGTTCAAGAGCAAGCAAATCATATAATGTTTTAAATGTGCTAATAGCTGGTTAGAATTAAGCTCAGAGTTAGAGGCAGGGTTTATATTAGGGTTACGATTTGAGGTGACGGGGAGGGGTGGAGGGCTAGTATCGTGTATGTTTTTAAACTTACTCAACAATTTATTTGCGTTTTGTAGTAGGCGTGTAGCTCGCGGCGTATGGGAGAAGTGGGGAGGTCACAAGGGAGGATGTCTTTCATGATTTTTCTCAGTGGCAAAATTTGTATAAACATTCTGACTATTAGTTTATGTATTTAGGATTCGAATCCACTGTTTATTGATGATCAAATAGCATGTTTCTTTCCTTTCACTAATGGAAACAATATGCATTCAATAAAGGGAAATAACTACTGAGCAAATTAAGCATAGTTAAGCCTGCTTGAAAGGAGCTTCAGCAGTAGAATGTTGAGAGGACGCGTGTGTATGTGTGCGTGTGTGTGTGTGTGTGTGTGTGTGTGTGTGTATATATATATATGTGTGTGTGAGTGTGTGTGTGTGTGTGTGTGTGTGTGTGTGTGTGTGTGTGCGTGCATGAGAGAGAAAGAGAGATTGCGAGAGCGACCTATACACTTGTAACTAATAGGTTCTAACCAAAACTTCACTCTGATTTCTCTCCCTTAGGGTCATGGTTATAAAATCGTATACGCTGATCTTCCGCTTGGCCCATCGTATGCCCGACAGCTAGAACTCGGGAAACTGCAGGACCATCGTCCTTGGAACTACCCCATTAAAAAGTTTGACGGCAACACCGCACACTCCAATTTGATTGTGTGTATTTAAATCAACACGGTTCTCCCCATAAGCGTATTTACTATCGGACAGATATCATCATGTTAAAATAATGAAAGTACTGATAATAATAATCAGTAAGAATTACTTTATTATAAAAGAAATAAGCAATTTAAAGTAAGGAAAAGCTAATTGTTTTACAATAAAAACGAGGAGAACTAGGGGTTGTGGGTTTTTTTTAATTAAAACAAGATTTTTATATCAAAAATTACTGCCTACTTAGTAATAGGTTCCATTATTGTAGTTACTATAGTAACCTCTGTTAATGTAATAATATTTAGTTATTGTAGTAATTGTAATCCTACATTTAAAAAAGGAAAACGTGAAACAAAGGCCTATCCAGCTAAAACCATCCAATCTCCCCTCCTCCAATCTATCACCATCCCGGCAACTGTTTAACAATACCAGAACGTCCTGAAATGTTCAATGGAATGACGTATTTCTGGCACTGGTCCCTTAATCCAGTTACATGCTTCCTGATTCTAGAATATGGAATGATTTCGACGTTATTTTACCATCTTGACTTACTGTATGCCCAGCAACTCATTAAAGCGACAACTATTAACAGTGGCTGTTGACAGTGACGATTTACAGTGATGACTTTATACTTACACGAATAATTGGATACGGGGCATTACTACACACTACACTTAGCAACAGAGCCAGCGAAATAAAAAGCACAACGTAACGACAATGTTTTAATGAAACATTATTAAGGAATAAAACGGTTTTAATAATTCGTAGCGTTACAAATTGATTCAATTAAGTCTCTTCATTAAGAAACCAATACTAATCGTACACACCTCCCACATGCACACACGCGGGACCTCTTGCACTGTATGTTTGACCTTAGACCTAAAATTTAGGTCGTCGTCGCCGACAAATTCTGACTTTTCATCATAACTTTTTAGCCTGCATTCAGTGTCTGAAATACGCAGATTATTATCACGAATGTCATATTTTATATGAATATATATATTATTCGCTAAAGAAAACCACATATTATTATTAGTTATTCAAGTTCGAATCTGAAAAGGAATGGTCAAGCATTTGCTTTCAATTTCAGGCCGGAATGTTCGTTGATAGCAAGATATCAACAGGAAGACTGCCGTCTGAAAACGGGGTTCCAGCAAATGGCATCCTGCAAGTCCAGAACGACTACGACCCTAGAGACCCTCCATTGCCTTTTGGTCAGAGGGTGTGGTCTGAGATAACCAGGTTTTACATTCTTGCGTTATTATACATTTTATACATTCTTGTTATATAAATAGAAGCCGCAATTTTATTTTTTCAGAACTGATCAAATAATTTTAATTGGCTTAAGTTCTTGACTTAAAAAGTGTATTTAACCAATTGAATATCTTTAATATACATTGAATACTCTAATTCAACTCATCATTCAGATCGGTAAGAAAATAAACACTATTAAAGTAATTTAACTCATAATTCGGATCGAAAAGAAAATAAACAAAGATAAACTAATTCAACTCCTTATTCGGATCGTTAAAAAAATGAATATTGAATAAACAAATTTAACTCGTCATTCGGATTGAAAATTAAATAAACAAGAATAAACTAATTTAATTCGTCATTCAGATATTAAAAAAAGAAAAGAAACGTTGGAAAAAAATGTGTGCGTAGCTTTAACAAACATATTAATTTGAAGGTGGAGTGAAGACAGATATTAATTTGCCTGTAATGTGAACAAACATTTATCTTGAACAATACGTGCAATAGCACTGTGATGGTTGCAGAACAACTATGAATGCATTCTATTACCGCTTTATACTACTTCAATTCTCTTACTGCTGTACAATCAAAATGCAGACGACATACCTGAGCAGGAGAGAGGGGTATCTTGGAGGTGGCAATTTGACAAAACTCCAACCGCGATGAGTGGCAGGAGGCCTATCTCCTTCCGAAGCAGTAGAAATGGAAGTAGTAGTTGAAGTAGAGTGTTTATTTTCAGATTTTTTTTTACTGTGTGGTAATAGTAGTAGTGGGTGGTGATGGAGGTAGTGACGTAGGCCTATTAGTAGTAATAGTGACAGTTCATTACGTAGAAAGGGTAATAGTAGTAGTGGGTGGTGATGGAGGTAGTGACGTAGGCCTACTAGTAGTAATAGTGACAGTTCATTACGTAGAAATGGTAATAGTAGTAGTCTGCTTCTTAATAGTTCGTAATAGTAGTGGTGGTATTCAGCAGAGTAATAGTTAGTAAGTAATAAGTAAATTTTAATATTTTATAAATTAAAAGAGCCAGTATGTTGGATTTTCAGCGCTTTGCAATCAACTATCTCTCTTGTTGTAGACTGTGAGCCCCACAAATCCAGTGTAACATGTTTAGCGTTTGTCTTCAATTGTTGTGACTAAATCCAGTGTAACATGTTTAGCGTTTGTCTTCAATTGTTGTGACTAAATCCAGTGTAACATGTTTAGCGTTTGTCTTCAATTGTTGTGACTAAATCCAGTGTAACATGTTTAGCGTTTGTCTTCAATTGTTGTGACTAAATCCAGTGTAACTTGTTTACCGTTTGTCTTCTCTGACTAAGTAACCTGTGTTCTAATGTGTAACTCTTATTTAGATCTATGGCGCCATTAAAAATAATAAATTCACTTCACTCGGCACCAAATACAGCATCAGTGCATTGCAGAACTGATTCACTCTAATTAATGATTGTGACCTAGACGAGCCTCCTTTTCGTGTAATGTTTAAAGCATCAAGAATTTTATTTAAGTAGAATGGCTTTTTTATACTACCAAATAATTCTGTATCATGTTTTGTTTTTATTATAAAAAAATTATCAAGAATAGATTGATGCTTGATTGTTTACATGTGGGTGGCGGTGTGTGTGTGTGGGGGGGGAGTTGTTTGTTTTTATGCATTATTTAGGCTCGTGTTTTTCTTCTGTATTTTTTTCTTTTTATTTATTGGAGGGTGGGTAGCTGAAAAAAAAGTAATACTCTTTATCAAGTGTATAGCATGTACTCGCTAATGGGCAATTATATGGCTGCCCTTGAACTCTAATGTCTAATTTCTCTCTCTCCTCAGGATGACCTTTTACAAAAATGTGCGCGCAAACATGTGGCTAAAGGGAGGTAATATTCGCCTGTCCAATAGCACGTGAGTATTTGTAATGCATTGCTTCAGCTAATCAAACATGTTATAGCAGAAATGAAAACAAAGAGAATTTTAAATGATATTACCTTATATATGCTTTTTAAAAAAAATTACTCTTACTTATGTCTGATAACACTTTCCTTGATGAAAAGAATTTACTTTTACTTTTATCTGATAACACTTTCCCTGATGAAGAATGTTTACTATCTCTAATATTTGATAACAATTTCCCTGATTTTTGATAACACATTTTCCCTGATGAAGAAAGTTTACTTTCTCTGAGGTTAGATTTTTTTCTCTGATGAAGAATGAATGAATGAATGAATGAATGAAAGAAAGAAAGAAAGAAAGTAAAAACTGCCAGATGACATCATCAGCCAAACCAACAACCTCAGTGGAAACACGCGAACAAAAAATTTCCTTATTAACTCAGGTGACACGATGGAGAGATTTCTGTTTCAAAAATATGCAAATAGCAAGTGCTACTCTGTATGTCTGTCTGTGTGCTACTGTTTGATTTTGACTTGATTTATTATAGTATAATGCGACATCTCTGCCATATCGTGCATACCAGATTGTAGAGAGTAATGTCTTATCGTCATAGCCTGGCTGACTCCCCACAAGGCTTCTCGGGTGGCAACACGAATACTGATACAGCCACGGAGATTTTGTACAGCATCTTCATAGGTCAGACAGAAAATACCGGACAGAGGTCATCTAACTACTCCAGTCTCTACGACAGCTCATATACCAATGCAGGATCGCCGTGAGTAAATTTGTCCAAATTACTTTCCATCCTTGGACTGCACTGGCATGAGTGTCTTGGTAGGCTAAATAAGCTGGTAATTGCGCACTCACTGCACTAAAGACTATAATACATTGTTAGAAAGGGGAGATAATCTAATTAAATGGAGTTGTTAGACGGTTTACTGAGCATCATCCTATGCTGAATTAAGAAAAGTGAGATTGTTACCAATTGCACTCATTATAATCGAATTAATTTTATTAATAATAATAATAATTAAAATTAAAATCACTATAAAGTCAGGATACAATAGATGAAAATTTATTCAACGACCAAAATGTCAACAGTCCTAATGATAGAATCGTGACAATATGGTAACGATGATAATTGTAATACTAATGCTTATGGAAATTAAACAATCATTAACACCAAAAAAAACAGTCAAAGAAAATAATATAGCATTCTCACCTCACCCAAATTAAATTATTTAAATCCATTAATACAAATTGAATAAATTTAATTCCCAGCATAACGTACGACTAGCCCCTAATTCTGCCCTCATCCATCTCATAATACCTCCACCCGACCTCTGGAGCGAAATCGGCGTAAGCCGGAAGCGTCCTCTATTTAAATTTATTTTAATTGAAAAGTCTACTGCGGCCTCTGTAAGGCAAGAATTCAACGAAAAAAGAAAAGAAAAAACAACAACAGGAAAACACAGAGCAATGGGAGAAGAATAGGCCGGCCAGTAAGAGAGGCAACTTAGGGAAGTTTTATAGCCAAGTAATGAAAGAGAATAGCGCACAAATGTGCCAATCGCTGGAGGAATGAAGGGAAATGTGTAGGGTAGATGGCACATTGAGATTTGCTTTAGTTTAGATGGATGAGGTATTTTTATTATTATAACTATTATTATGGTTTTAAAAATAATGGATTTGGTGCACATTTCATTCTACCGTGATCTGTACCTCGATTAAGCGTTGTTGGAAATACTGTTTTCATAAAATAGTCGCTATCCTGATCCCGTCTAAGGCACGGATTGCTTTTATACTGAAATAAATATCTCCATTTTAAAAATTACTTGAACGCATTTTGTGATGTATATTCATCATCAACCATACCACCCATCTCACCGTTCTTTACATTTGGCACTCTAAGCATTTTGTGATGTATATTCATCATCAACCATACCACCCATCTCACCGTTCTTTACATTTGGCACTAAGCAGGATATTATTTATGTGTGTGTTTGTCAGTGTGTATACATATCTTTTTGTTTTATGAATTATTATATTTTACGTCAGTTATTCTGTAATGCTATAACATTTTTTGATCTCTTCATCTGTTCGTACGAACGCATTTTTATTTTATTTTAAATGTCATATTGGGTATTTAGTAGGTATTATTAATACCTACGCATTATCAAGCTATGCGTGTTTACCTATCCATTCATTAGCCTACCTGTCTGTCCACGGGTCAATGTAGTTTGTCTCGCACAACATACCTTTCGACGATGCTACTAAAATTTCGTGTGGTGGGTTGTTAGAATTTTTTTCCCCCGTTACAGCAGACTGGACACTGTGAGTGGCGTAAGCGTATACCAAGGGCCGAACTTCATCAAGAGTTCCTACTTTGACCGCTTCAACAACGTCCAACTGAGAGTGGACGATCCGTCCGCCATTCGGTACAGCGCTGCCATTAGCTGGAAACGCGCCAACGCTTATCCTTCCATGACGTCATCTTACCTCCAGAACATCACTTTTGGCTACTGTGATAATGTGCGCAGTAGCATAGGGTTTTTACTAAAGGGGGAGGGGGGGTGAAGGTTCCTGGTTTAGAGAACTAGCGTGGGCAAGCATATAATGCCAATGACTCTAAGGTCTCACCCGTGTAAGGTACTGGCATTGATTAATGGACTGGACTCATAAGATTTCCACATTCTCTCAATCTTCTTATTCTCCCTGCCTGTCTCTCTCTGGACTGGGTTCATACTATATAATGGCAATAAATAATGGACTAGGTTCATACGATTATAATGGCAGTGAATAGTAGGTTAGTTCATGTGACAATAATAAAGAACAGTGGAGTGGACTTAATTGACAATACAATGATTAATGGGTTACTCTTATCCAACATTAGCCGATGGTTAATGGAAACGATGGAAAGATTGTTTTTCCTTGATAAAATGGCAATAATTAGGTGCATGTTGCATAATTGTAATTATGTTTTTACTAAATAGTCACTTTTTACATGATTGTTTAATTGGGACGAAATCTGTTCACTTATTGCCTTGAGAGTACATGTGCCTATCGAGCATATATTATACTTTAGAAGTTTGATGACATAAGTAACGCTGGTTAACATATTAAAATTCAATCATAGATCATAACACTTAGGTAATATACATAACTTTACCCTAAGCTCAAAGTCACAGAAAGGCTGACTTTACTACTGTTTGAGTAAAATCAGTGAAAATAAAAACAAGAGGAAAACAGAAACTAGATAACAATTTGCATCTCTCCTGAAACATTCAGAGTTATGGGACTTTAGCTTATTCCACTTATTCCAGTGTAAACGTTGCCTCATTTCTACCTAAAAGAGCAACAGTAAATGGCATTGTATTTCATATTAACAATTCACTAACCACCAACAGTGAATGGTAGTGTTTCGTCTTATCAATTCAATAACCAACAACAGTTAATGACAGAGTGTTTTATCTTAACAGTTCACTAACTTAGTACATGTATAAGGCATAGATTTTCATCCTAACAATTCACTGACTAATAATAGTGTATGGCATAGTATTTCATCTTAACAATTCACTGACTAATAATAGTGTATGGCATAGTATTTCATCCTAACAATTCACTGACTAATAATAGTGTATGGCATAGTATTTCATCCTAACAATTCACTGACTAATAATAGTGTATGGCATAGTATTTCATCTTAACAATTCACTGACTAATAATAGTGTATGGCATAGTATTTCATCCTAACAATTCACTGACTAATAATAGTGTATGGCATAGTATTTCATCCTAACAATTCACTGACTAATAATAGTGTATGGCATAGTATTTCATCTTAACAATTCACTGACTAATAATAGTGTATGGCATAGTATTTCATCTTAACAATTCACTGACTAATAATAGTGTATGGCATAGATTTTCATCCTAACAATTCACTGACTAATGATAGTATATGGCATAGTATTTCATCCTAACAATTCACTGACTAATATTAGTATATGGCATAGTATTTCATCCTAACAATTCACTGACTAATGATAGTGTATGGCATAGTATTTCATCTTAACAATTCACTAACCAACAACAGTAAATATACGAGTGCATTTTTGGTATTACAAATCTCACTGACACACTCATACTCATCAAAAAACGAAATATATTTTTTTAAGTAAGCATCCCGAACTCTATCAAAAGGTCAATGGAGGGAACTGGGTTTTCCATGGAAACGCCTCGATATCTGGTTGGGAGGAAATGGACGGAAATCTCGGCCCTTACGTCCGAGATGCTGACGGCTCTGTGACGGGACTGGCCAATGCATCCTTGGTCAGAAATTTGCCCATCTACACCGGACCAGAGTGCATTTACCATGACAACTGGGGCATGAGCGTGTGTCCCTATCGCTATATTAAGGTAAATTTACATTCAGATGTTGGTGAATTTTGAGCGTGTCCCTATCGTTATATTAAGGTAAATGTACATTCAGGTGTTAGTGTATTTTGATCGTGTGCCCCAATCGCTAGATTAAGGTAAATGTATATTCAAGTGTTGGTGTATTTTATGATTTTTGAGTGTTCATTAAGAGCAATGAAATAATGAAAAAGTGTAAATTGACATATGAATAAATATTATAATTTGATTTTTAATGCGCTTTTTTTTTTGGCAAAGTCATATATATAATTGTGTCTTAATCTATTTTCATTCATGTTTGGCTTAAGGTTTTAGTATTAGTTTTACTATTCAAATTTTCAATAGAATGAATCACAATCAAAGCCATTATTCAACTAAATCTACCAAGCCTACCTTTGCAAAAATTAAATCCCACTTTTGGTTTAAGCCAGTTGTTAAACAGAAATTTATTGTTTGCCCTATGAGTTTTTTAAAACTTATTAATGGGAAAAAAAGAGATTAATTTCAAGTGAGGTAAGCTAAACTTAACTAACCCTTTGTTTTCGAAGAAAACAATTATAACTGGATTATTATGTCAAAAGAGCAGAGACAATTATAACTGGATTATTATGTCAAAAGAGCAGAGACAATTATTACCGGATTGTTAAATCTACAACTTACTGATCACACTAACATACCGTGAGCTCTAGATATAATATTTTTTATGTAGGGGTTTTCAGAGACCTAAAGGTTATTCCAAGGATACGTCCGCCAGAAAAGTTAAGAATGCCTATATTAATGTATAATAAAACATTTATTGCAGCACTCGAAAATCTCTCATTTTCTTTCTCACTCTTCCCTTCTCTATGATTTCTTCACATTCACTTTTTCCTTCTCTCTCTCTCTCTCTCTCTCTCTCTCTCTCTCTCTCTCTCTCAATCTCTCACTCTCCTCTTTCCTACTCTGTCATTCCCCGTTCACTAATATTTATTATCGCACACTCGCACTCGCTAACAAATAACTGCCATGCATAAAGTTACCAGTTACGTTTCATTGTGGTCAGATGGAGATTCTTGGAGATGGGGGTAACTTGGACAACCGGGTCAAGGACAAATACCCTATGTATATTCGCCGGGATGATCCGCCTTACGACGTTCCATTGCTTCTTCAAGGTCATTTAGTCTAAAATTAGATGACATCATTTTTCTCACTATGTCTCTTGGGGAGATTGGCGGGGAGGGGTTATGCGGCGGCCATTACGTGAGGTTATAAATATGTATGGTATTTAGGCGACAGTTAATATTATCAAAGTTACTGATAATATCTTATTGAATTTCTTTATCTGATTTTTTTCTACATCCCATTAGTATTTATCAGTATCGAATCATCAACATATTTATTATCACATTATTAATAATTAATTAATAATAATAATTACATAGATTATTAGTATGATGGGATGACCGAAAAGATTGGGTGGAAATTATTACTTTCCGTGCTTGTTGCAAGCTGGTGAACATTTTACTTTCCTCTTCATTGCACCGTTCCACGTGTTCTTTTATATGCCATCATTTTCAGAATAAAAATTAATTGTTCTTCAGTCTAAGGGAGAGAATTAATGTCATGTTCTGTATATATACACGGACCCGACAAAACTTCTCTTTGTGTCTGAGAGAGAGAACTGACCGGTGTCGTTTTTACGAGCGATGAGTCGCCGGTCCGCCGCAACCTTTACAGAATCGACAAGAAATTTGATATGTCATAGCACTATAGTTTGCACTTGTAAGCAGAAACAACTTGAAACTTAGGCAACATTTGGCAAGCGGCTCCTTGTTCATACGCGGCCAACAATGTATGTGCGAACAACTTCTGGTGTTTCATCATTAACTCTCGAGTTTTAAACCTTACTCTAAAGTTGCACATTTAAATTTCCAGACACTTCTGAAATGTGGTGATTTAATTTACAGTTTTTATTACATCATTGGTGATTTTCAAACAAATGACCTTGTCATTTTGAGATCGTTTCCGTGGATAGAAATGAAAACCCAGTTGTGGACCGCCTTGCTATCAGATCTGAAGGCTGTGAAGGACTACATCACTGCTCACTGTAGGTTGGAGTTTAAGTTTTCTGTAGGGATATGTTCTCGTGGTGTTGCGGTAAGGATATGGCGGCATTCCCTGGGTGGCTACCCAGACTGTCTCAAGCATTCGAATGTAAGTCAACGTACTGTTACGTTCACAGAGAAAATCTTGCTATAAAGAAATTGACTTATTTGGCTGCTATCTTTGCCATGTTAAATACTATTAGTACTGTTATTTTGCTTCTTTTTTTTTAACAAAATAATATCTTCTCTACAATTTCAATTTTAAAAAATCTGTAATTCTTCAATTCACTTATTTAAAGTCCTTATCTTTGTCGGTCCCTGGGAAAATGATGAAAAATTGCCAGTCCGCCACATCACATAGTTTGAGAAGCACTGGTCTAATGGAAAGAATTGACGTGTCATGGGGTAATGTAAGAAACAGAACTGACGTCTGACGTGTCATGGGGTAATCTAAGAAACAGAACTGACGTGTCATGGGGTAATCTAAGAAACAGAACTGATGTGTCATGGGATAATCTAAGAAACAGAACTAACGTGTCATGGGGTAATCTAAGAAAGAGAACTGACATCTGACGTGTCATGGGGTAATCTAAGAAAGAGAACTGATGTGTCACTGGGTAGTCTAAGAAAGAGAATTGAGGTGTCACTGGGTAATCTAAGAAACAGAACTGACGTGTCACTGGGTAATCTAAGAAAGAGAACTGATGTGTCACTGGGTAATCTAAGAAAGAGAATTGACGTGTCACTGGGTAATCTAAGAAAGAGAATTGACGTGTCATGGGGTAATCTAAGAAACAGAACTGACGTGTCATGGGGTAATCTAAGAAACAGAACTGACGTGTCATGGGGTAATCTAAGAAACAGAACTGACGTGTCGTGGGGTAATCTAAGAAACAGAACTGACGTGTCGTGGGGTAAACTAAGAAACAGAACTGACGTGTCACTGGGTAATCTAAGAAACAGAACTGACGTGTCATGGGGTAATCTAAGAAAGAGAATTGACGTGTCACGGGGTAATCTAAGAAACAGAACTGACGTGTCACTGGGTAATCTAAGAAACAGAACTGACGTGTCACTGGGTAATCTAAGAAACAGAACTGACGTGTCACTGGGTAATCTAAGAAACAGAACTGACGTGTCATGGGGTAATCTAAGAAAGAGAGCTGACGTGTCACTGGGTAATCTAAGAAAGAGAACTGACGTGTCACTGGGTAATCTAAGAAACAGAACTGACGTGTCATGGGGTAATCTAAGAAACAGAACTGACGTGTCACTGGGTAATCTAAGAAACAGAACTGACGTGTCACTGGGTAATCTAAGAAAGAGAACTGACGTGTCATGCACTTTGTTTACAGGAACCCGGAGAAACGAATATCTTCTTCGCACGTACAGGTCTTTTTTGATCGATTTCAACCCAGCCCCGGAGGGAGCCGCTTTTCCGGATGTATTCAACATCTTTGGTTATGGTGTTGAGAAGTAAGTTTATATCTCTTCAGTATTTCTGATGATTGGGTAACTCTTCAGTATTTCTGATGATTGGGTAACTCTGCATTATGTCTGTTTGATAACTCTTCAGTATGTCTGAATGTTTGATAATTATCTGAAGAGTTATAACTCTTCAATATTTCTAAGTGTTTGATACGTTTTCAATGTCTGAATGTTGGATAATTCTTCAGTATTTCTAAGTGTTTGATATCAATTATAGAAACGGGTGTACATTAAATATAACATTAAAACAGCAAATAAGCTTAAAAGAATGTTTGCCAGTGATAATTTCTGCCTGGTTACACTTTTTATCTATTTTTTTCTCTTTTTTGATGCACAAATCTGTCATTATCCAAAGTTTAAGATGTTGTTTTTGCTCCATACATGGATGTTACCAGGCTGAGACAATGACGTATTTCACACTAAAGTGAGCAGTAGTTATTTCTATGGAAACATAAATAGGTCCACATTACTTAGTCGGTACCCATACTGCTCTGTATATATTTTGATTCTCTGGAGTACCAGAGTACCAGAGTACCAGAGTACCAGACTAGAGTGATAGACGCAAGAGACTTATTGAAGTCCAATCATTAATTTGCTCATGTCTTGCAACAGTTGTACTGACGTCTATTACAGGCTGACAAATTAACCAATCAGCTTCATATATAATACATATCGTATATAATGCGTGTCGTTCTTTTTGGCACACTGACCACTGAGTCATAATACGCATCAGCCTGTGACAGATTGAGTTTACCACTGTCAACCAGGATGATTAAGAATCATCCTTGTATTTATCACAGAGTTGGTTTGAAACTATTACACTTGAAGGAATGGTTAGTGCCATATCATCTTCGCTGTCCACTCCTTGTGCCTACAAGTCCATTTAAACTCCTGTCTTCAAAGTTATTGTGATAATAATTAGAATATCTTCAAGAATCTAAACGATACATTTTTAAAGTCGATCAAAATATTAAATGAAAGGAACTGTTTTCTTTAAGAAATAATTATTGCATACACCAATTTGATGACGATTAAAATTTGATGCACCCATGGTATAAAAATCTTTGACTGTACATTATTTAAATACACATATTACACTGATCTCTGTTTTTCCTATTTAATAAATAAATGAATAGCGAAAGTAATTATTTTATCGCTCCACAACATCCACCAGTTATTATCTGTTCACAACAAAATGAAACAGGAAGTCTTTTCTCCATGCTACAGCTTACTGTATGGTTTCACTCAGAGCTAAATGATCTTTTGTGTGTGCATTCGATATCAGAATTACATTCCTCTTGTGCCTCTTGCATTCTGGTGCATGCACCACGTCATCCAAGACCTAGAGTCGTCTTTCTTTCTCGTATCCATAGGGCCCTGCCACCTAGAACGAACTGCCTTCTGAACTCGCAGTCATGATGTCAACCAAACGAAATCTCCTAAGGCTCATCTTTCCTATTTACAAAACTTCACTCTTGTTACTTTTGGTGCTATTTTCGTCATTTCCTATCTTGCCCACTTCCACATTTGTTCTTAACTAAGGCTGCACTATTGTGTCTTGGAGCTATTTTGGATTGGTGTACTCACTAACAGTTATTTAGAACTAAGACACTATTGTGTCTTGGAGCTATTTTGGATTGGTGTGCTCGCTAACAGTTATTTAGAACTAAGACACTATTGTGTCTTGGAGCTATTTTGGATTGGTGTGCTCGCTAACAGTTATTTAGAACTAAGACACTATTGTGTCTTGGAGCTATTTTGGATTGGTGTGCTCACTAACAGTTATTTAGAACTAAGACACTATTGTGTCTTGGAGCTATTTTGGATTGGTGTGCTCACTAACAGTTATTTAGAACTAAGACACTATTGTGTCTTGGAGCTATTTTGAATTGGTGTGCTCACTAACAGTTATTTAGTCGCGTGTGTCTATGGACGTTCTTTTTCTGTTGTGTGTCCATAGATGTTCATTTACAATTGTTTGTCCATAGATGTTTATTTACCGTTGTGTGTCCATTGATGTTTATTTACTATTGTGTCCATTAAATGTTTATTTTCTATTGTGTCCATAAATGTTAATTTAGAGTTGTGTGCCCCTGCATGTTTATTTACTGTTGTGTGTCCATAAAGGGCTATTGAGTAGTGAATGTCCATATATAGGGTTGTTAAATATTGTGTATACATAAATGGATATTCAGTAGTGTGAGTTGGTATATGCTACTTAAAATTATGTGTCCGTAAAAAGATGTTATTGAGGATTGTGTCTTTAGACGGTTGTTTAATATCGTGTGTCCCTGGATGGTGTTATTTAGGACCGCACCCTAGAGTGCAAAGTAGTAGCATTGTGCAAAAATTAGAGCCTTCTTGCCAAGATTCGACGCTCTAAAAACGCGATCATTATTGAGTAGTAATAAATGCGAAAACGGCGGAAGCCGAAAGCGCCCCCTACATTAGCAAGCAAGCAAGTAGTAATAAAGCAAATGTGTGTTGTGCGTGTGTGTATTGTCAAGGAGACTTGGGGACTTACTTGTCTGTACCCGTTATTAGATTGCAATAGACATGCCACCATCTGCGCCGTACATCTGTGCACCTTTGAAACCCCGAATCCCTTGTGCAGGGGTGACGTAGTCCGAGTGGGTCTTTGCCAGCCCCTGGACGTCAAGGGCTTCAGTATTCTCGCCGAATATCCAGCCCTCATCAAAGACGATCCGACTTGGGCCTCGAGTCTTGAGGAACTGGATGCTGACACAACGGGCCGCGTGTTTTATCACGACAAGGTCAAGGGGTAAGTGTTTACAATATGTCCATATTGAGCCAGTAATTATGGAATAGTTAAATGTTTACGTTGTGTCCATATTGAGCCAGTAATTATGGAATAGTTAAATGTTTACGTTGTGTCCATATTGAGCCAGTAATTATGGAATAGTTAAATGTTTACGTTGTGTCCATATTGAGCCAGTAATTATGGAATAGTTAAATGTTTACGATGTGTCCATATTGAGCCAGTAATTATGGAAAATGCTTCCGATGTGTCCAAATTGAGCCAGTAACATATATTGTTGTTCGGGTGATCGGGTTCGTTGTTACAAAGCTTATCCCCATTTAGACAGTACTGTATTGTAGTTGTTAAAGTGAATGGAAGGAGGGTTGTTCAGTGTCAACCTAGCGTCAGTATTTTAATAAAGTTGAGCTGAAGAAATAAATTATTATTTAGAGTAGAAGTAGCTCATATTGAAGTAGTTCACATGATAGAGGTGATTACTTAGTTGTGTGTATAGTTTTAGTAGTGTTCCTAATATGACGTCATAGAATTTGTGATTTGAAGTGGTCATCTTACATCAATGGATTGATTAAGTGTTATTTTTTATGAAAAACAGAAAAAAAAAGCAGTTGTCACGTGTCGAATATATGTAGCGAGTCGAATATTTATTTGTCACGTGACTCTTGATTATGTGATTGTTCGGTACCACAACCCAATGCTTTTATTTCTTGTTTCTGTTTACTTTAATTGTATTCATTATTGCTAATGAAATATGAAAATTGAAAAATATTTGAAAATAATGAAATGCTAATTTTACTTTACTGATTGTTTGACTGAGTTTGCAGCATTTTATTCAATGTAACGTTATGCATGTTTTATTTCAAGATGACTTGAAGGTGATAAATGTTATAAATGTCGCCCTTGCTAAGCTAATAGTACTTCCTCACTCACTTACTCTTGTTGAGTTAAAGAAAACTAAATTTACATATTGACAGAGTTTTATTTTCACAATATCTTTCAGGATATTATTTTTTAAAGTTCTGAGCAACGATGTCCGAACTAACGACAGTCAGCAATGTCCAGCAGGCTTATGTTTCAAGGTCAAGATCACGGTGATTGGTGGGGACAAAAAAAACATGCGCTCTTGCTATGGCGTCCAGGTCCCAGCCTTTCCAGATACAACGGTCAGTACAGATGTAAAATGTAATGCCCTCCAGAACTGTACGCAGTTGGTAGAAATCCGTTTTTAGCTCGCGGGTTTTTTTGTGTATATGTGTGTGTGTGTGTGTGTGTGAGAGAGAGAGAGAGAGAGAGAGAGAGAGTGCGTGCGTGCGTGCGTGCGTGTGTATGAGAGAGAGAGTGATAGGAAGGAAGAGTGATGTTTTATCCAGTCACACCCTCTCTCTCCCTCCCTCTCCTCCTCAAGCAAGGGCGGGGTGGTGGGTGGGAAGACCTTAAAAGCACATAAGGCAAACAACAAGCTTTAGGTGTTCGAGTGTTTGTAAAAACTAAAAGACGTTCGAACTAACTCGACTTCTCTTTAAGTTGTAAGGAGACACACTCATGAGTACCTGATTTAATGAGATGGTGTGGAGCAAGTTTTCTAATAGGGCGCTTGGATTCATCTAACGGTTCTAACCATTCCAGTAACAATTGCACGTGAGGTCATAGGGAATGCTTTATATTTTTTCAATTTGCTTTTTTGTAATTTAAAGCTATTGTTCTAAGTGGTAAGAGAACTATACTTTCTGCTTCACTCTCACTAAAATTATTTTGTTAAACGTTTTCTGCTTCCCACATCAACTTAATACTGAATTTTATTTTATTTTTTTTTGCATGGGATGCGAGTGGAGTGAGTGTGGCACACAGCACAAACGGTTTATAAAAATAGAACGATCGCTAATAAAAGAGCTTGTGTGTCTCACTCGGTGGATTTGTACAATTGGCGCTGTATGCAAAAGACAGGAAGAGAACACCGAACAAGAAGATAAAACGAAACAATGACGCGCATCATCATTTTGCGTCATCATTAGTTTGCGTCATCTTAGTCGCCCTTTAACATTTTGCGTCATCATAGTCGCCCTTCAACATTTGGCGTCGTCGACAGGATTAGTGATAGCCCTACATACACGCCCTGTCAACCCCTCCCCGTTACACATCTGTAGGTAGGGTAAGGAGCAAAGAAATCAACAAGTTGCATTTTATTATCTTAGGGACTTCTCTCTAAAACACGTATTTCCGTAACTGTACTACGCACATGAAAACACAAATGAAGTGGTCTCAAAAATCTGGAAAAGTCACCGCTTGTTGTTGATAGATAATTAATCAATGCAATCCTCGCTGCAGTCGAAAATACGTTTATTTTCCTTTGGACTACAGTAGCGGGTTTACAGAGTGATTGATTCAATTTACATATCCATCTCACTTTAAAGAGTTCGTAGACAGACACAATCCCTTTCGAAGAGATTTAAGTTCTATTGGTGCTTCTATCAGCGCGCGCACACACACGCACACACACACACACACACACACACACACACACACACACACACACACACACACACACACACAACCACGCGCCACAAGCAGGAGGGGGGGGCTGTCTTAACAGTATTATAGCCCATGGGCAAAGCAGTGCAATTTTGGCCCATACCTACTTATTTATTGACAGCAAGTCACAATATACCTAGATTAGCAATGGGGTCCCGATTCTCGTTACGACGGCACTGGCTACAAGGCAATCTGCTATGTCCTGTTTATTTATGCCAAGGGAGGTAAGCGCGCCTTTCTGGACACCAGCTCAACTCCGAGAGGCCAGTACCGTCTTAACACATGGGCACGCTGGGCAGTTGCCCGGGGCCTCACGAGGTTTACAACATGTTTTATAATGTTTAAACACTGATTTTGTTGCAACTAGAGGCCACGGTGCGCTGCTTTGCCTAATAAATTAATCTTTTTTTTAAAAGAAAACTGTGATAACAAAGCAATAAAGAACATTGTATTTGATTTTTATTTATTTGCAGATCAAGCCACTTGTCCCCATTAGCAAACCTTGCACAGGACCAGCTTCCCCACAGGTATTGGGGAGGGGGAGAGGGGTTTCACTTCGGACTGCTATTTTGTCGTGTTGAAGTGATAATTATACTGTCTCGTTTGTCGTTATACGCCTTTATGTGTCTTAAATTGGCACAAGAAGTCGTTTGCTCATTTGCAATAGCTATGCAGTAATACTTTCATTAACTACTTCCCCACTACAGCAATTTTTTCTTCTTACTACATTCCCGACTCCAGCTCTCTAGTTTGATAGCTATTTTTTTAATCCATATAGTCCATTAGTTTTTATTTATGTATCTGCCGATGTGTTTATCTATTTCACACAGGCATGCTCACTCAAACTCACAATACAATATATATTTGTTTTTCTTTCTATCAACTCTGTCTGCATAATACTTTAGCTATTTATATTATCTAACGAATTTCTCCCTCTGACTTCTGGTTGACTATCTATCCATCCATCCATCTACCTATCAATCAATCTATCTCTCTATCTATCTACATATCTATCTATCTATCTAGATATCTAGATATCTATCTAGATATCTATCTATCTATCTACATATCTATCTATCTATCTAACTATCTACATATCTATCTATCTATTTTAATCTCTCTTGAACAGCATACAATTACATTAATTATTCTCAACTATTTCCATGCTTACATGATTATCTTAAGGAAATCCGAGTACCTGTTCGTCTGCGAATATTTACTAATGAGACACTGTTGTGCCATTAAAATATTTATTTAAAGGTCTGACCTGTGTTTATTTTCAGGGCCTAGGGGTAGTGGACTGGACTAAGGTTCCTTTTGTCTCGCTTATAAAGTTTTCTGTGCCATGCAAAATTTCAGGTGCACAACAAGGTACGGTAATATCAATCATATTGTGTATGAATTTGACGGCGCAGCAGTGCTTAATAAAGAGTCGGACAATAGCATTGATAAAAACTGAAATCACGTAATCTCTGATTATCATGTTATTGTTAAATTTTATTAAATCTTTTTCAATTGTTAAACAATTATTGTAGTTGACTAATCCATGCGTGAAAGTCCAATATAAGGACTGGGATGGGGGTTGTGAGTCGTGAATGAGAAGATTGCTTGCATAGTTAGTTATAATTGCTTAACGTTCCCAGTTCATGCTTTGTTTACACAAGTTTACCTGTCTTTAAATTCATTGGCTTAAACTACGAGTGTGGAATTAAATTAGACTGAAGGGTGAATTTGGGCAACCGGTTTGTTGTCAGAATAAGTGGAAAGGAATTTAATTAACTAAAATCCTAAATTCTGGAACAGGGTCTTCAAATAAATACCAGGGTAATGTAACACTAATGGTTAGATGCAAAAGTGGGCTGCATATTAAAACCTGGGACATGAGATAATGATTCGTTTTCTGCTACACCTGCACTTTGTACTTTAATTAAGTAACACATATTTTCAGGGCGGCAGCCAGTACAACATATGGGATGTTTTGCGGAGAAAGAACAGCCCGACCTCATCAAGGAACCAGAGGAATACGGCTGGGCTATGACTCGACAATGGTGCGCTAACAGGTAATGGTGGAAAGATAACTTTAGACATGTAACTACGGACAGGTAACGATTGACAGATAACGTAAGACAGGTGACCATGGACAGATAACGTAAGACAGGTGACCATGGACAGATAACGTAAGACAGGTGACCATGGACAGATAACGTTAGATAGGTGACCAATGGACAGATAACGTTAGACAGGTGACCAATGGACAGATAACGTTAGACAGGTGACTATGGACAGATAACGTTAGACAGGTGACTATGGACAGATAACGTTAGATAGGTGACCAATGGACAGATAACGTTAGACAGATAACTATGGATAAATAACTTAGACAGATAACTATGGACAGATAACGTTAGACAGGTAACTATGGATAAATAACTTAGACAGATAACTATGGACAGATAACGTTAGACAGGTAACTATGGATAAATAACTTAGACAGATAACTATGGACAGATAACGTTAGACAGGTAACTATGGATAAATAACTTAGACAGATAACTATGGACAGATAACGTTAGACAGGTAACTATGGATAAATAACTTAGACAGGTAACTATGGACAGATAACGTAGACATCGTAGACATATTACGACGGACAGATAATGTTAGACAGGTATCGATGGACAGTAACGGTGGACAGGTAACATTGGAAGGTAAAGATGGACAAGTAACCAAGGGCAGATAACCGGACAGATCATATTGGACTAGTAATGATGGACAGGTAACGGTGGATAGATAACGGTAACAGATAACGATGGAAAGATAGCCTTAGGCAGTTCACGATGGGCAGATAACATTGGAAAGGTAACTTTGAAAAAGTAACGATGGACAGATGACGTTGGACAGGTGAAACGTTGGACAGGTGAAACATTGTACAGGTAGAAATGGACAGGTGAAACATTGTACAGGTAGTAATGGACAGGTAACGGTGGATAGATAAAGATGGACAATGAGCGCCGCATCGCAAAACCGTCATTTTAAGGGGGAGGGGGGCGCTTCCTGCTTGCATCGAATTCCTTTTCCCTTTCACATCAGATCAGGATAGAGTGGGTTAAAGATTGGGCTTATGAACATTGTAATAATAGCTCTCAAGTGAATGTGTTTTGCATGTTATTGTGTATACTGATTGAAAGTTTTCAAATTAAATTTAATAATAGTTAATTAAGGGTGTGTGTGCATTTGTGGGTGCATTTACATATTCTTTAATCTGAGACTGTTTTCTAAATGTGCCTATTTGTAAAATACTCCAAAGCCTCTTGTTGTATACTTATGTAGACTCGAAATAGAATAGATTTATTAGAGAGAGGGTTTCTTCTGAAGAAAATCTAGTTGTTGTTGTTGGGGGGGGGGGATTATAGCACAGCTATATTTTTTAAATAAATATTTATGTACCCAGTGTGATTAGAGAGAAGATTGTGCGTTTTCACAAAGTCAAGTTCACAGGCACACGAAGTCTTAAAAAATCTCTACATCAATCAGCATGTTTTGCACACACTTAACGACTTTGTGTGTCTGTGAGCATACTACGTACCCTTCTCCTCTCTACGAACCACAAAACTGATTGATACTCATTACCGTAAAAGTCAGAATCTAAAGACAGCGGTGTTACAGCTTTTACTCTGATCACTATCGTACGAAATGAAGTGATTTACCAACATACTAAACACAAGGCCATTTAACGATGTTTTATAATTTTAACTCCCAAGACGCTTAAATATTTGCTAATCACGTAATATACCAACTGGCAGTCCGCTATTTTATGCTGTTCATTCTTGTTGAGAAAAAAATTAATTATTTGCGAACAGATGCTACCTGAGAAGTTACCCGTTTGCTGCTCTTACCCGAGGCAAGCGCTGCCTGTGTGGAGCCAAGTTCAACCCCAAACCGCTAACGTTGGCATTGCCGTCTGACTGCAATGGTTACTGCTCCAACAGCACTACAGAAACGTGCGGGGGGGTCAAATTTCTGGACGTGCTGAGCACTGGAAAAGGTTGAGAAGATATATATATATATTTTTTTTTAATACTTCTGCAAGTTAACTGTTTGTGAAGCTTGCTTAACTAATGGGACATGACTGAAGTTAACTGTGATTTTCTTTATTAATGAAACATGAGTGTTTGTAATGTTCTTTATTAATGATTGAAATTTGCTGCTTGTGAAGTTCTTTCTAAATGACACATGAGTGTTTACTGTTTGTGAAGTTCTCGATTAATGATTGGAATTTACTGCTTGTCAAGTTCTTTATAAAGGAGACATAAGTGGAGTTCACTGTTTGTGAAGTTTATATTAATGATTGGAATTTACTGTTTGTGAAGTTCTTGATTAATGATTGAAGTTTACTGTTTGTGAAGCTCTTGATTAATGAGACATAATTGAAGTTTACTCTTTGTAAAGTTCTTTATTAATAAGAGGTGATTGAAGTTTGCTGTCTATGGAGTACTTTATTAATGAGTAGAGTTTACTGTTTGTAAAGTTCTTTACTAATCAGACATGAATGGAGTTAACTGTGAAGCTCAGTAAATTAAGTCTGTATAAAAGTTCACTTATCATCGTTATCATTAAAATTGTCACTACCATTATTATCAGAATTAAAATTGTCCTCACCAGTTCCATTATCATTGTATTAGCATTTTAGTAGTCGTAGTAATAGTAGCAGTAGTAGTCGTAGTAATAGCAGAAGTAGTCGAAGTAGAAGTAAGTTGCAGTTGCAGCTTCAACACTCATTATTATATTCATTTCTCTATTTGCAGTCTAAGTGTCTCCTTCTCGCAAATGAACTGTTGAATCTCCAGCATAAAATCCCCTGCGACGAATATTTATCTCAGTTGACTGCATTTGACCAGTAAACAGTTTTTCCCCCCGAAGGAGAACCAATTTTCAAAACTTTTCTGAAGTACAGTGTACATGTCTGCAATTCGAACTCTCCAGCAAATAAGGGCGACCACTCGTAGTTAGCTTCGTCACTTCGGAAAGGGAAACACTTTAAGTTTGACAGGATAGGTAGATTCTGAAATTAGATCACACTCGAAAACAAGCTTGGCATCAGTAAAATCGTCTTCTTTGTACTTTTCGTCATTATCGCTACGTTTCTATTGATCAACTGGTCAAATGTCGTCTTATGAAACAATATGGCTTCAGTGGAAGACTCGCAGACTTATTTACATGAAGTCTGCAGTCTCTTCATTTAATTAAAAACTACTTTTTAAAAGGGGAATTAATTAATGCCTAATGCTGTAAAGAGAGTTTATAAGAAAATTAAACATTCAAAAGATTACTCCCACATGCGAGTTCGTTTTTAACTGTAATCGTATTTGTATGTGTATGTCTATGATTGCGAGTGATTATATGTGGCCATTTTCCATGTATACGTGGAGGTATGTTTGTATGTAGTGTATACTCACTTGTAGTCAGTGTTTTTGTGCTTTTCCAGGTAGTGTATATTTATAGAATGTTTGTGTTGTATGTAGTTTGAATGTAGGTAGTGCGTGTTAAAATGTTCAAATAGAAAACGAGCTGAAAAGAGTGGTGTGCTGGGGGTAATTACTGCCTACTTATCTTTTTTCATTTTATTATTCTGACGCCAATCCGTCGCAGATCAAAATTGTACACTTTCTTACTCTCTACGCCGAAAAGTCGAAATAGCCAGATAGAGACTTGTACACTTTCTTACTCTCTACGCCGAAATGTCGAAATACCCACATAGAGACTTGTACACTTTCTTACTCTCTACGCCGAAATGTCGAAATAGCCAGATAGAGACTTGTACACTTTCTTACTCTCTACGCCGAAATGTCGAAATGTCCAGATAGAGACTTGTACACTTTCTTACCTCTTGAAACACAAGTTGTGTTGCTCAGATATTTAACTCATTCAGAGAGAGAGAGAGAGAGGGGGGGGGGTGACATACTGAAAGGAGGAGAATAAAATATTAACTGACCGTAAAAGTGAACATGACCAAAATTTAATTTCATATTAATGTAATTAATTAAAGTCTAATTTATATATAAATTTAATATTAATTAATTAGCAAGAAACATTCAACATGTTTACGCGAAGATTTATCGATATAATTTGATTATTTTTTTAAAACTTTAGAACCGGTTTTCAAATGATTCATAAGAAAAAACAAGAAAATTTTCAATATGACTCCATAGAAACAACATGCGGTCTAAAACAAACTGTGCAAACAACCGAATCAGCTGCAAGTACGAGGAAAAGCTAGTGGGAGTTGGGGTGGGGCTAAAACTGTTACAAGGAACACACTGCCATTAATCCTTCTTAAAGCTTAAACCGGATCTTAAGTGCACACGGTATTAATTTCGAGGTGTCTTTGTGTAAACCCGACCTTCAGTCTTCGCTTCTTTCCGTCTATTGAGATGTGACGTCACGACTGGTTTCTTTCTACAAGGGAGCGAATCACTTACACGCTAGATCTGTGCTGACAATTAGTCACTAGGAAATGCATAATTCAAGCAAACGCGATAATTACACAGTGGAAATGAGCTTGGAAAGCTTATATTATAATTATTTATCCCCATGTTTCATTTGTTTTGATTTATTAAACTAGATTTATGTCCAAAACTGAATCAAAACTACAAAACTACCAGTCGTCACGTGGTAGGGTTGATATTAAAAGGGAGGCTAATCGTGGAGGTTACTGAACTCAAGAAATGGTGGGTGACTTTACTGAATTATTTATTTCGGAGGTGGATTTGAAAGCTTCAGTGGAAAGAGCAAAATTGACAATAAGTGTTCGGCGGGAGGGCTGGGGATAAATTTTCACTTTATTTAATGAAGGGTTCTTTATTTAGTGAAAGGGGGTTGGTGTGAGGGTGGGCCTGCTTCCAACACTATCTGGCGTCAAATCAAAGCGGTGCTGTTATAATGAGAATGCATTTGAAGAATAAATAAGTAGAAAACAGAGACAGAGGGAAGACAGGATTAATGGGATGTTTAGGAGTATTTTATCGGCTGGAACACACACAGAACAATGTTGAAGGTTTCATTTACGATCTTTTCAATCAATTCGTCATTAGGCTCCAGACTACTCCATAATGTACTAAAGAACTTCTTTACAGGCCAAACAAGCAAAAGTCAAGGCCATGTATAAGAGTAGGTGCAGTACAAACCTGGAAGAACGAATAAAAGGGAGTACGTCTTATGTAGACTACTACAAGCATATCTACCTGCCCCTGTCTCTGTTTCTGACAAGCGAGAAGTTGTGGTTTTGTACGGGTCCCTTTTAAAAAAAATCCAATTTGTAGATAGATAGATAGATAGATAGATAGATAGATAGATAGATAGATAGATAGATGGATGGATGGATGGATGGACGGACGGACGGACGGACGGATAGATAGATAGATAGATAGATAGATATATAGATAGATAGATAGATAGATAGATAGATAGATAGATAGATAGATAGATAGATAGATAGATAGATAGATAGATAGATAGATAGATAGATAGATAGATAGATAGATAGATAGATAGATAGATATGCTACGCGAAATTAAAGGCTGCATTTAAAGATTTAAATGTTTGCAGAATTAAGAGGCTACCAATTGAAAACAACCTATTGAAGACTACCAATGTATATTAAAGACTGCAAAATTAGAAGTTACCAAGTGTCAGGGAAGTCTAGGCAAATTGTGCCGAGTTTATGAAACATTATTTTATTTTATTAATTGTTCATTAACTGTCTTTATTTAATTTATGGTAAGATATTTCCGCTAGTCGACTTGTGCTTGATGCTGCAATCGTTGTTTACGAGTTAGTAAAATGTAGGCGACTCAAAAGGTGAAGGAAAGGCCATTAACCGGATACGAGATGCCCATATTTGGTCACTTGCGTTCCGTATCACGACATAGTGTTAATGTGCTAGCTGACCCAAAATCCATTCATATATACTCGTTAAGGAATTAAATTCCTCAGACGCATACATTTTCACAGCACCCGCGACCAAGGGCAGATAATCGCGTCCATTTTGACTGTGCACGAATAATACGAAGTGGTAAATATAAGCTGTCTTCTCTAAATTATTGTATTTCTCATTTGTAAACTATTTATGTGATTGTTAAGTGATTGTGTGATTAATGTATCTTTCTCACAGAAGCTAAGTGGCATTAGCGATTGATTGCATTTTGTAGAAATGATTGAGATAACATAAGCACGTGTATTTGCTATGTTCACGCTTGTTAAAACCATTTGTAGCTGGTAAGTGCTAACAGAGAGATAAATGAGTGTTAATAAGCATCGCTGTGAACCACTTGCTAATTATATATTATATTGAGAAATTATAAGATTGTAAAGTAAAATCATTTTTATTCATTGTAAGTATTTTATTGACTAGAATTGTAAGATAGCATGTGGCTAACTAATAGAGATTTGTAAATAGTAAATCTATCGATGTCACCACAAAGCCATGTGATTGTTCGCTGTAATAGGGTACTATAGAAAATTATGTTATTCATTACAGCCGGTCTCGGGAACTACCCCAAAACAATTCTGAGGACAATGCCTGGAGCTCTTATCTGATGTTGGGTTGACCATAACTGAAGACAATTGCTGTGTGATGTCAAGGCTGTGTAGAATAGACTACAGCAACTCTTTGAAAGACTCTAGTTAAGTGTGCTCAAAATGATCAATGTATTGAAAGACTCTAGTTAAGTGTGCTCAAAATGATCAATGTATTGAAAGACTCTAGTTAAGTGTGCTCAAAATGATCAATGTATTGAAAGACTCTATTTAAGTGTGCTCAAAATGATCAATGTATTGAACAGACCCTCGTATATATATACATAGCAATCAGGTTTGGCAGGATAGATGAACTTTTTATTTTCATGCGCATTAACCAATGCTTTTTATATCTTGTTATTAAATGTCATTTGTTATCTTTACCCGTTGTTACATAATTTGTTGTAACTGACTGAGGAAGCTAGCTGGGGTTGAGCCAGAATAATAGAATCATAATTCTTAATTAATAAATAAAGGGGAAGATAACGTTGCTAGCTTGGGCAAGTCAACTGATTTATCTGGCAGTGTGTCATTGCATAATAGCCTGAATCTCTGGCATATTTGTAGAAGATAGGTCAGGCCCTCCGGCTGTCGCTATTATGACAAGTTAATCAATAACCAAACACATGACACCAAGTAAAGGTTGTTACTTAGAGACTTAAAAGTTGCCTGTCATTAATTTAGTAATCTATTTTTATCTTTTGATTTCGTTATACTCAGAAAATGTTATTAGATATTATTTCGTATCATGCAGCTAAAACACTTACAAAACAAAGCACACACAAAAATAGGATTAATATAAATAGTATTAGGAATGTTGCCCTTTCATGCAGCTAAAACACTTACAAAACAAAGCACACACAAAAATAGGATTAATATAAATATTATTAGGAATGTTGCCCTTTCATGCAGCTAAAACACTTACAAAACAAAGCACACACAAAAATAGGATTAATATAAATATTATTAGGAATGTTGCCCTTTCATGCAGCTGTAACAGTTACAAAACAAAGCACACACACAAAAAAAGATCAAAGTAAATATTATTAAGAATTTTGCCCTGTCATACAGCTGTAACAGTTACAAAGAAAGCTAGGTATAACAAATATTAACTGAAATGTTACCAAATCCTACAGTTATAAAAGTAAATTACTGTAGGGTAACAATTAATGTTATTTGGAATTTTGCAGTAAACACATACTTCTGTCGTAAAAGTGAAGTATTTTTGGACCACAGCAAAGACAAATGTAGACTTGGGGAATTTTGTCTACGTACTGTCGTCAAGGACAACGACAACATCGGCAACAAATGATATTTGGAATTTTGTCTGGAATTTAGAGCTGTACGTGTTAGGACATTATTCTTATACAGTGAATGATATTTGGAATTTTGTCTGGAATTTAGAGCTGTACGTGTTAGGACATTATTCTTATACAGTGAATGATAGTTTGATGTTTTACTAGGGGAAGTAATTAATTTCTATTTATATATATGTACTTCTTTAACTTGGGTTATGTACCTTATAAGTTATGTTTAAAAAAAACTGATTCACCGTGCAAGTAAAATACAAGCCGTTAATTTAAATTCTTTTTTCTTGACGTTTCTTTACTGATATAATAGTAGCTCTTCGCGACCATTAAAAGAACACATTCTAACTCTCCAAAAGCATCACTCAAAACCTAGCAACATATAGTCACTAGAACACATTTTAACTCTCCAAAAGCATCACTCAAAACCTAGCAACATATAGTCACTAGAACACATTTTAACTCTCCAAAAGCATCACTCAAAACCTAGCAACATATAGTCACTAGAACACATTTTAACTCTCCAAAAGTATCAAAAGTCTCAAAACCTAGCAACATATAGTCACAAGAACACATTTTAACTCTCCAAAAGTATCAAAAGTCTCAAAACCTAGCAACATATATGGACACACCACTCAATACAACCAATACATGGACACTTAATACAACTAACACAAGGACACGGTTCAAGAAATCAATACACGGGTCACGCAACTCGACAATCAATGCAAGGATACACAGCTCAACACAACCCTACATGGGAGTACAACTCAACGCAACCCTTTATGGAAGCACAGCTTAAAAGGACCCTATACGGACTCACAACTCAACACAACCTTAATGGATATACAACACAACCCTCCTACATGGACACACAACTCAACACAACCTTAATGGACATACAACACAACCCTCCTACATGGACACACAACTCAACACAACCTTAATGGACATACAACACAACCCTCCTACATGGACACACAACTCAACACAACCTTAATGGACATACAGCACAACCCTCCTACATGGACACACAACACAACCATACATGGACACATAACGCAACACTACCCTATATGGACACAACGCAACACTACCCTATATGGACACCAAACTCAACAACCAATATTGAGCACATAACCAACATGTGAACGCAACACAACTGATACATGGACAAACAGCTCATCACAACACATGGACACCTACATCAACACAATCAATACATGGACACACAGTTCAACACAATCAATGCATGGACACACAGTTCAACACAATCAATATATGGACACACGGCTCAACACAGTTAATATTTGGACACACAGCTCAACACAGTCAATACATGGACACACAACTCAGCATATATCTGGACACAACTCACCAATATTTGGACACATAACTCAACACACCGACACATCGACACAGTTCAACACAGCCAGCAATAGACCTAACTCTACACAAGCAAAATGTAGGGAACAGCTCAGTTCAGCACAACTAATACATGGGCACCTGTTAATTAAAACCAATATATATACACACACGATAGATACAAACATATTTCCTGCTCTGTCTAACATTATCTTCAGCTCTAACGATCTAAATGTCAACTTAGCCACAAGGCTCAACCGTCCCTGCACTCCTCACACACCACCCTCTCCCAATCGCGAAATCGGTCCAGGTCGAAAGGAAACGCTCCCCCTAAGAAATGATCATCAACCATCATACCTGGAAAAGTACCTGTTCATCAGAACCTGTATATAGCTTCATGTCACTGAGAACATTGAACTAAGACCACAGACTGGGACTCTTAACCTAAAATAGAGACTTATAAGACTGAAATGGTCAGCTATATGAAAACTAGAGACTTGTGTCGTTTTTACCATGCAGAAGGAATGACTCTGAAAAAGAGGTCGAACTTAATGCAAACCCCCTTCTATGACGAATTATAGTGAGAGTAGTAAATTAAGCGTAACTCCCTCTAAGACGGAGTAATTATACTGAGAATAGTAAACTAAGGTAATTTCCTCTAAGACAGAGAGTAATTATACTGAGTTTAGCACAGACTAATTATACTCAGAACTATAAACTTAGTGTAACTCCCTCCAAATCGGATTAATTAAGAAAAGGGGACAAAAACACACACTTTGAGATTAGGGTCTCTTAGCTTCCGCTAAGATAAATTATTAAGAGGAATTAACCGCACATAGGTACCGATGACCTCTGAACTCACGCTAAGGTAAATTTGTAACTCCGCGACAAGTGGAGAAATGGGTATGTCTTAGCCTTGCCTAAGATAGACTTAGAGCACTTAGAATAGAGGGCTTAGATTAAGGGACTGGAACTTCTTAATTCGCGCTAAGACAGACTCAGAACTGTAAAAAAAGAGGACTAAAGTCTGAGTACTGTAAAGAAAAGAGGACTAAAGTCTGAGTATTGTAAAAAAAAAAAAGAGGACTAAAGTCTGAGTACTGTAAAGAAAAGAGGACTAAAGTCTGAGTATTGTAAAAAAAAAAAATAGGACTAAAGTCTGAGTACTGTAAAAAAAAAAAAAGAGAACTAAAGTCTGAATACTGTAAAAAAAAAAAATAGGACTAAAGTCTGAGTACTGTAAAAAAAAAAAAAAAAAAGAGAACTAAAGTCTGAGTACTGTAAAAAAAAAATAGGACTAAAGTCTGAGTACTGTAAAAAAAAAAAGAGGACTAAAGTCTGAGTACTGTAAAGAAAAGAGGACTAAAGTCTGAGTACTGTAAAGAAAAGAGGACTAAAGTCTGAGTACTGTAAGAAAAGATTACTAGGGCTGAAAACTGTAAGAATAGAGGACTGGGCTGAAAATTGTAAGAAAAGAGGACTAGGGCTGAAAATTATAAGAATAGAGGACTGGGCTGAAAATTGTAAGAAAAGAGGACTAGGGCTGAAAATTATAAGAAAAGAGGACTAGGGCTGAAAATTGTAAGAAAAGAGGACTGGGGCTGAAAATTGTAAGAAAAGAGGACTAGGGCTGAAAATTGTAAGAAAAGAGGACTAGGGCTGAAAACTGTAAGAAAAGAGGACTAAAATGAACGAATCTATATTATCTCAGCCTACCTGATCATTTTCTCTTACTACGACAGCCACGCTTCACATTCCTTAATTATTAATTATCAATCCTCAGAAAAATAGTGGTGTGGTGGTGGTTGTGGTCGTCGTCGTCGTCGTTATGATGGTGGTAGTGGTAGAAATGGTATGAGTGGAATAAGTGGTACCATCTTGAAGCCTGGCAATAAATACAAAACATCGCCTTCACCATAAGCCACCATTGAAAGTCAAACATAAGCCTCTTTACAACAAACACACAAAGAAAACCTCAATCAACTTAAGAGGTGCTGTGGTGTTGATTCAGATTATTACTAGTTTTCCTATTTTAGCCGTTCGTGTAATGATTTAGTTACACTTGACTCGGTCCATAGTGTACAACAAATAAAAAAAAGAACAAAAGAAAAGAACCACCCACCCACCCCCAACAACAACAAAATGAATGAAAATTTTCAATGACAACACTGAAACACGTAAGATTGTTTTCTTTCTTAAGGCAGATAAAGATGTGCGGATGTTTTACTTCTTTATTTCTCGTTTATACTTTATGCGAAGAGATGGGGATTAGATAATATTATTATTCATTTCCTTGGTATTATTGTTTGGGATTTTCAAACCAAAGTATCATCACTGCGGGGAAAACAAAATATAACAAACTGGGTACTCAGGATCCCGGATGTTCTATAAATAGACAGCCCCCTACACTTTTCTCCTGTACTGGGAATTCGTCTAATTCGTCGAATTGCCATCAGTCGTCACGGGCGTCTTACGTCATGAAAGATCGACTTAACCGCATTTATTCAACTAATTCTTTCTTCCTTCTTTCTTGTTAATTGCAATTTTAAAAATACTTTTCGTTATGTGTGTTTCTGTTTCGAATTCTTTCTTTCTATCTTTCCTTCGTTTTTGCCTCTCTTGCGTTTATTACATTCGTTGATTCATTCATTTATTCTTTTGTTGTGTTTGCCTTTTATTGCCTTTTACTACTTTGATAATCGCTGGTTTTAGAAACGTAATTAAATTTATTTTATAGTTTCATTTTCTTTCTTTCTCTTGTTTCTCCAATCGTTCTATCTTTCTTTACACTTAGTTTCTTTCCCTATTTAAATTTCTTTCTCTTGTTTCTCCAATCGTTCTATCTTTCTTTACACTTAGTTTCTTTCCCTATTTAAATTTCTTTCTCTTGTTTCTCCAATCGTTCTATCTTTCTTTACACTTAGTTTCTTTCCCTATTTGTCTTTCTTTCTCTTGTTTCTCCAATCGTTCTATCTTTCTTTACACTTCGTTTCTTTCCCTATTTGTCTTTCTTTCATGAAAGCTGTTCGGGAGGGGGGGAGGGGGGGATGGTACTGGTGGTAGGTGTCCTTTCATTCTTCTTATTATATTTAGTTCATATCACGTGGTGATTTAGTGTCACTTTTATAATGGACATTATCAATAAACATTATAACTATTCGTTTTCTTTCATACTTTCAAAGTTCTTCCTTCCTTCCTTTCTTTTTCTTTCTTTCTTTGTTTCTTTCTTTGTTTCTTTCTTTCTTTGTTTGTTTGTTTCTTTCTTTCTTTGTTTGTTTCTTTCCTTCTTTCTTTCTTTCTTTGTTTGTTTGTTTCTTTCTTTCTTTGTTTCTCTCAAAGTAGCAATCTATTGTGTTCGTTGTTACAATTAACAATTAACATCATATTAGACAGAGATACTATTTTCATGCTGGTAAATGCTTTCCATCGCCAATCTAATTCAACTTTGATGTTTATTATTAAAATTAGTGCTTGTTGTGACGTTTGCAATTGACTGCAACGTCACCAGCGCGATATTCTTCCTTTTTAATTCCTCCCTTCTCTTTCTTTATCTTTGGTGTCGGTGACAGAAAACTTCACACATCTATTGCACCTGAAAGTGGGGTGAAGGGACAAGGGAGATAACGACAGCACGGGCGATCTTGTAGGAGAAAAAATCCCTGCCAAATTCTCTATGTGGCCACTTTCTCCACCGGTGTTAATAAGTATCTCCTCTCCAGTTGTAGGGCACCCTCCAAGGGTCGGGAGAAAGCTTACACGAAATCAAACTGGTCGGGATCAGTCGAATAGAAACATTAAATTTATAACAAAACTGACTTATAGTTATATATATATTAACATCAACATAATAGGAAAGTGTACACATTTTTCTTTGGTTCATAAGTACTTATAATGCGGCATTCGACATTTTAAGTCTACTATAATTTGTTTGAAAAATTCAAAAGTGTAAAATGCAAAATGAATATTTTGGTTGTCTAAATAAATATTTCAGAGAATTATTTAGTGGAAGATTAAGTCTCGCGACAGGTGGAAAAAGTGCTGATCAATCATAGAGATGGGAATGGGCGGAGGGTGGTGAAAGTTATCAGACAACTCGACGCGACGATGAACACTGTACGGTTGACACTGGCAGAAAGCTAAAAACGGCACTTGGTGTTGTGTGGTGTGGTGTGGTGTCGGGTGCCGTTTGGAGGACGGAGAAAAACAGGTTTAGTAGGGCCAGAACCACATCGAAAGAAATGAATTAAAAAAAACATCTTGTCTAAATGCGTAGGCTTAGTGTTCTGTATTTATGGAGAAAAAAAAGATTACTCATAAAGCTGACACTAAATTCTCGCGGACTGGGAAATGTCCCTTAGGTGTCTGGAAGCAATACCAATTTTCAAAATCTCCGATGCGTATCCACTAGGTTAGTCGATTTAAGCAGAGAAACTCTGGAATCGGGATTAACTAACATCGTTTTTATTTTAATTTTTTATTTGCGGATAAGTTGACTTTGATTTCGGACAAAATGATACATGCTTCAGCTCATCCATTTGTTGGGATCGACCAGTTCAATTCATTTTAGAATTTTTAATTGAAGGTGACGACTAGAATTACACTACAAGCCAGTGGGACCAAGCGCCTGAGTCATATGTCGGAATACCCGGCCCGTTTGTACGGGTACACAGCCTTAGCGTTAAATCTCAGTTTATGGTTGTTTTGCATTTCATTTTGTTGTGGTTTATTTCCACGATTTGTCTGTGTAATTATAATGGGGTTTTTCGTCTAATTTTTGTATTTCGTCTGCCCGATAACTCTCAAGGTAAAGAGAAGAAAGATTATCAATGTGTGCTCGAGTGGGATCTTGTCTTTGACCCATTTAGCACAAATTAATGTTATCAATAGCCCCCAAATTCACACAAAGTTCCTCTTTCCGTCTTGGCCTCCTTTCCTCCTCCTTCACTACCCCTCCCTCCTTCCTACTCCAGCCAAAACACGTGACTGCACAGTGATCGGGTAGTCGCTTGTTTGCGTCAGTCGGGGTAGGGGTGAGCGAGTTTGTACTTTACTTTTTCCCCAAAGTTATTCGTTGCAATATAATTGTGTACTGTCACAATCGTTGGAGTCAGCGCTGCAAAGAGACAGGTGCTACAGGGATTAATGGACTAACTTTGGTAGGATGACCTTGTAGACCCGGCCAGATGCTTCCGCAACTCTGACTGTCCGTTTATTATAGAAAATTGTGGTTTGTGTAATGCTAATTTTAAATCGCTGACTTGTGGAAATTGTTGCGAACATCCACCGTGGCGAATTACTCATCCAATACATTTTCTTCGTTGTTTTGTTAATGGAGCTGGGAAGGAAATGTAATTGTAAAATATTCAGCTGTTAATGCTTTTTCTTCCAAAATTACCTTTTTGATTTCGGTTGTTTCCGGTTGAATTCTAAGGTAAAACCACTAAGAGAAAATTAATGAAATTTTCCTCTCCACACTCCTCCAGCACTCAATGAGTCATTCGGGTGTCGGCATGTCTTTAGCCCGGTAATAGTATGGCTATAATTCGGGTGTTGGCATGTATTTAGTCCGGGTGTAACATGGCTGTAGTCAGTATAGTGAGGTGGCTATAGTCCGAGTAATGGCACGGTTCTAGTCCGTTTAGTGCCATAGTTAAAAGCCGGGTAATGACCTGCAATAGTCCGGGTAATGACCTGCAAAAGTCCGGGTAATGACATGCGATAGTCCGGGTAATGGTAGAGTTATGGTGCGGTTAGTGGCGTGAAAATAGTCTAGTTAGTTGTGTGAAAATAGTTCGGGTAATGGCATGGCTATATTCCGGTAGGTGGCATGGCTATAGTCCGTTTAATGGCGTGGCAATAGTCCGGTTAGTGGCATGGCTATATTCTGGTAGGTGGCATGGCTATAGTCGAACTATATGTGTGACAGTACTGTATACCTACTTTTGGTCCACTCTGTATTTGGGCGGGCCATAGTCGGGCGTGTTAAATTGTTCTATGTGTAAACTGAATAAAATAAGCACATTGATTGCTTATGCTGTACAGACATGCGTATGGAGACATTAATTTCTAGTAATGGCAGCTCACTAATTAAGTTAGAACATGAGATAAAAGTATTTCTAAACCTAGAAAATAAATAATGAGCTAGGATTACAACTTCATTATTGAGGTGGATTAAAAAAAAAAAAACTAAACAAACTCGGTTTCTATTTTTGATTTCACACATTCTTTTAATGTCGTCTTCAAAACTGCACTAATCCCCCAATCTTCTTTAAAATAGTAAGGTAAAAAAATACAAAAATAATTTATTATTGTTTTTATTATACATTGCAGAAGTGATACATAAATGACTTCAAAAGCCGGACAGCTTGATAACAAAGGTCAAGAGGAAAAGCTCTGAGATTCTAATTCCATTCAAGTGAAATGAACTTGTTGACTGGTTGGACAAAGTGCAAAGCTAAACAACCAAAAACAAATTATTCAAAAGTGTGATATCGCAACGTTTTGCCTCCTCTCCACATCTCCCACCCGAACCCCTCTTTGTCATAGGTTGTACAGTTTATGAACTCTTAACCTTCTTTGCGTGACAAATTTATGAACAACGCATCAATCTCTAACCCACGTAGTTTAGGACCCAAATTAGTTTCCGCAATTGAGAAGAGAATATATGTATGATCACCTAAGAAAAATTTGTAAATCTTTTAACAGTAATGCATTTCATCTTGGAGTTTTCGATCATTGAAAGTATTTAACGAACATGCACCGTTCATCTATGGCACATTGGCAACGGATATACACCGTCTATTCGTTCACATTTGTCTATTCGTTCACATTTGTCTATTCGTTCACATTAGTCTATTCGTTCACATTTAGTCTATTCGTACACATTTAGTCTATTCGTTCACATTTAGTCTATTTGTTCACATTTAGTCTATTTGTACACATTTAGTCTATTCGTTCACATTTAGTCTATTTGTACACATTTAGTCTATTTGTACACATATGCCTTCGAGAACACATTTTGCGACACATTCAGTCTTGTACATATTAATTAGGACACATTCAGTCTTGTACATATTAATCTAGGACACATTCAGTCTTGTACATATTAATTAGGACACATTCAGTCTTGTACATATTAATCTAGGACATATTCAGTCTTGTACATATTAATTAGGACACATTCAGTCTTGTACATATTAATTAGGACACATTCAGTCTTGTACATATTAATCTAGGATACATTCAGTCTTGTACACATTAATCTAGGATACATTCATTTTTGTACATATTTAAGACCTCTCACATGACAAAGTCAAGTCCAGTGCAAATCAGGATTCAAAATTTAGAATCCAAAACTCAAAATCCGCTCTGTACTTAATGACTGAAGTAACAACGCATTTTTACTGCTCCACGTCCGAATTGATAATTAATCATACAATTAATCACGCCCACCAGCAAGGCGACATAAGCGCACCCATCCTAGGCGTATTTATTTCATACACCACGTACCTTAAACCCGACTCTCAAAATCCGACTCCACCATTAGATTCTCACAGCCGCCTACCAACAGCGGTGAGCGGGGAAAAAAGTCACAGGAAAAAAAGTCACGGGAAAAAAGTCACAGAAAAAAGTCATAGGAAATAAAGTCACAATAAAAAAAAAGTCACAGGGGAAAAAAAATCACGAAAGCGACGGCTCATTAGGATCGTGGTTAAGTGTGTGTGTGTGTGTGTGTGTGTGTGTGTGTGTGTGTGTGTGAGTGTGTGTGTGTGTGTATGTGTGTGTGTGCGTGCGCATGTGTGTGTGTATGCGCGCGTGTGTGTGTGAGTGTGTGTGATTTGTATATCGTGTACATATAATAATTTCATATTATAATTCACATGTTTAATTATATGATTTATTTATACTTAGTTATGTTGTCATGCTTGTTTCCATAAACACTTATATTATAGATTGAATAACAGTAAATGGAAGTAATTGATTATGCAGAGATTAACCTCTCGCCCCAGAGGATCGTGGTGTGATTCTCGCTCTGAGTAAAAGATGTTTTTCTTTTGTTTGTGAGTGTGTATGTGTGGTTGTTATTTAAAAGAATATGCCTCTTAACTCTCTGACACAACTCACATAGTAAATAAGATTTAAACTATAGCTACGTATGACCTAATTCTACAAGTGTAATTCAAAGGAACGCCAAAGAATTACGCTAAAATAATTTTATTCAAAGGAAAGCAGGGCGCATTGTATTGTAGTACTAGTTTAGTGATAACCCTATTCAGACAAAGCATCAATGGGATCAATTACAATAGCTGTTGCAGACCAGCAGCATTGTATCCTTTCTATGTTGTATTTTTTTTTTTTTTTAGAAACTTCAGTCTGACGTGCATTGTTCCTCAATTCTTTTCTTGTTTAATACCTACAGCTGATAACTGTAAAATAAAATGTTCTTTAAAAAATCACCTAACATACATTACCAACAAATGTTTAGTGTGATGTGACTGCTTGAAATATGATTTAATTGATGATATTTTATTTAGTTTCATTTTAATACGCCAGTTTCTTTTCACTTCTGGAAATTATTTCCCGATCGAGATTAAAAATTTGAACTGTATTAACCGTAATATTAATAGTGTTCTATTGTTCTTGTACTACTCGGCGATTATAAAGTTTAAATATTGTACTAATTGATCAAAACGGTCGGCATACCTTTAAGTTCTAATAAAATATAAATTTGAACGGTGGCATGCAATATTAATAAAACTCACCTACCATACAACTATCTATATATTGCATTGAATGCTATAACCATATGATTGCATTGGTGTCTTATTTTATGTTTAGTTCCCAAAATTATTGCATGTGGTAAACATTTAAACTAATTTTAGTTTATTTTGTGATTTTTCTCATGATATGAAAATAACGCAAAATTATTTTTTAAATTTAATTTATTTATGTGATACTCATACTTGCTTAGATGTGTAAATGCATACGTGTTTAGTGATAACACATCAGATTCATAACACATTTTTCTGTGACTTATCTTCTGTGACTTTTTTTCTTGTGACTTTTTTCCTGTGACTTTTATTCCTAGCAAAACTTGTGACTTTTTTCCCGTGACTTTTGTCCTTGTGATTTTTTTCCCGCCAATCCAACAGCACCCACCCACTGAGTCTATTCCCTATGTCGTTCAGAGGTCACGACATACAACGATCTACATGTGGCGGGAACGTACTGTCGTGACAGATTCCCAGTGACGTAAGTTACACATTAGTGCGTGTCGCGATTGGTGATTTTTATTATTAAAAAATCTTAATTAACAAGCCGAAGTGGGATCATCCGGTGAAACAAAATGATTTTCATCACAACACGCTTAGGGTAAAACAAATATTACCCCATAACCATTGAAAGCTTTTTGCCTGTATTGTAACAAATCTTTGACATAATATTCTCTGCAACAAATTTAGTCACACCAAAATGCTATTAATCAGAGTATTCTCTAGTAAGGAATCTACCGACATCAAAATGACGTTTAAGACGAAGTTCTCTAACAAAACAAAAAAATCTATTTAAATCAAAATGACATTTGAAACAATGTACTCTGCAATAAAAAGACATCCAAATTATATAAAACACAATACTCTCTGCAACAAGTGGAGATATACAAAAATAACACGATAATAAGAAATCTAGCGAAATCATATAACGTTCTACATAATGTGCTGGGGAACAGATCTATTGACACCAACGAGACTATAAGTCTGCAACAAAAATGATGACACCAACGCGAAATTAAATTACAATGTTCTTAAGAATAAATCTAATGACATCTGCACAAATCTGCGTTGAAACAAAGAAACGACACTACAAGTTTAAGTAGATTATAACGCTCAATAATCTAGGGACATCAAACAACCTTAAACTGTTAAAACAACATTTAATACAATTTAATGATTCTAAAGAGACATTCAAACAACATTTAATAAAATTTAATAATTCCAAAGAGACGTTAAAACTCAATTTAATACAATTCGGAAATTACAAAAGACCTTAAAACAACATTCAGCACAATTCAAAACAACAGGAGATTATAAATTGGGATGGGAGAAAGCATCTCATTATGTTTACTTTTAGACAGTGTCAGAGGTCCTGTAGAAGAAAAAAAATTTGTAGAAAAGGGTAAGTCTGCATTATTCAGTTCTGAACATAAGGTGGCGAGCACAAATCCATTCACACACAAATCCATTCAAGACTCTTAAGTTTTGGTATACAGGGCGTGTCAGGTTCCAAGCATTATGGAACAAAATCAACAGGTGACAGATCATAGTAATATAAAAGGGATTATAAAGAAATGTTCCACTGATGCAGGGCTTATAAACGAATGTTCCACGGTTGTGGGGGGTCTATAAAGAAGTGTTCCACTGTTGCAGGATTTTTTTTACAAAGAAATGTTCCACCGTTGCAGGGTATATAAAGAAACGTTCCACTGTTGCAGGATTTATGAAGAAATGCTCCACTTGTCACAAAGATGAAAAGCAGGTCACACATAAGCTGTTCATGACATTTGAATAACTACGTGACATAACAATTAAAAATAGCAAACTTGTGTCAGAGTTTTAGCCAATATGCTGAATGCAAGAACAAATTAAAAGAGTAGACGAATTAATTCTTTTACACATTACAAAGGAACGTAATACAGTACTTATTTTGCAATTAAATCTTTCTTCCTTAATGTTATTGTTATTATTCGACAGATATTGACTTCATACCTCACTTAAAATAAAAGGAATTCCCCCAAAATTATTTTACAAGTCTTATGCCGTAAACGGTTGCCCAAATTCACCCAGTGACTCCATAATTCACAATTTTCTGATGTGCATACACTAACGCTAACCCACAGGTCGAGCCCTACTAACCTACCCCATTGACCGACCCACCCCCAATGACCAACCCTACTGACCTACCCATTGACTGACCTCCATACAGACTTACCCCATTGACCAATCCTCCACTGAGTGACCTTCCCGACCCCTTTTGTCGGATCCCACTCTAACCTACCACATTGACCAATCCCCCACTGAGTGAATCACTGAACCCCATTGACGGATCCCAATCTGACCTGCCTCACGAAATACCCACTTCGTACTTTATTAGTCTCTGGAAAAACATGCTAACATGCAGCGCACTCCTAGGATATCAAGTGATCAAGGTGTAAAGTTTGATTCTACCCCATAGAGATGCAAACAACCAGGGACACCTTCTCACCTCGTGTGGGCCCGTGCTGGAAAGGGTGCAAATATAATTACTCTTGTGAACCGCGAAATTTCGCTTGCGATGGCGGGGCGAGGTGACACGAAATTGTTACATGTACAATGCGTCATCCCAGCCACAGACACAGGAAGTCTAAAGTGTTCGGTATACCAGGCATTGATATCTTATAAATGTACGATGTTGCACACGACACTTAAAGCACGGTCCCAAGCCTACGTAATAACAGCCCCGCACCCTTTTCCATCGTGTCTACCTAATGGTGCGTCAATGCTGAGAATAAAGAAATGTACAAACAATAAAGCTTGGACGTTCATGCCTGCAATACGCCGAACTGAACATAACTGACATGACAATTCAATTACTCCAAGCGACATCAATATTTTTTAATTTAAAAAAAAAAAAATCTGAAATAGCAGTAACACGCCCTGGGTACTGTGGGTATTTTTTAAAACCTGAATTAGTGTATATATTTTTTTTAATATCATTTTTACACATTTATTTATTTTATTTCAAAACTATAAATTGGCAGCGTGAGATATTGGTCTTGGTATAGTGAAAATACTAAACGGTGGGATTCCTTTAAAAATTATGTTTGAGGTCAACCTCTGTTTCAATCTGCTTGTGCGATATTAAGAGTTTTACATTTCGAGGAAGTGAATTACGCTAAATTAAATGGTGTATTTGGTGTATTTTTCCTAACGTTAATGCGGTGTATTTCCCCCTTTCTTTCGATTGATATTGAACACAGACTTAGTGTAATATCGGGTACTGCTCATATTGCAATTATTGTATTTGTGAGTAATATTCGAATACTTGAGAAATTACCCCCCTTACGACATCGGTACAATTCGCGTGAACAGATATATCTTGCTTCTCAAACCTGCATCGGACTCTCCCATTTCCAAAAACTTTCCCCATTTGTACCTCCCACTGTCTTTCTATCATCTGACAATCAATCCATCGGTCCATTTGTCTGTCCATCCAACCATCTGTCTTTTCTTTCGTCAATCTGTGGTTTCTCTATTTATCTAACTGTCTAGCATTCTGTCTCTCCAAGCACGGAATCGATCTAGATCGAAAGTGCTCCCCCTAAATTCATCTTCAACCTGCCTCTCTGTGTCGCCGCTGTACTCTGGGGTGACTTTGTAATAATGAATTATATCAAATATTGGTAATTAGTTGTGATACAAGACACCCACAAGTGCCGATGCAGAGTATGGGGGTCACTGGTTATATTTGTATATCTACAACTGTTACGCCGACATACTGGTACGTCTCCAATTTGGTTCGCAAACAGCTCACACCTATTTGGCGCACACCCTTGGAAAATGAATACAGAGTCTTCTTTTTTTTTTTTTTTCGGGAGGCACTTCCGGCTTTCGCGCTGGTAAGGGTACATAGTAAAATGCTTTATCACTTTTATCTCCCCTTGGAACCACACCTGTCCCTGCTAGACACACCTTCGATCCAGCCAATTACCCAGAGCTAATACTATTATGAATTTCTTCACACCTTCCGGCCTCTGCCTGCCGGTAACAATGCTCCCCACTGTATACCCAAACACACACACACACACACACACACACACACACACACACACACACACACACACACACACACACACACACACACACACACACACCGCATTAATCACTTGCCACGTTTACTGGAAATGGTCATTTGCTGGCCATAGTCCGCAATTTAAAACAAACACTGCTCAATAATTGACGCAAACACCAAACACCGATCAGTAAATCTGGCATGATGCACGACTCTCATTCGTTGAGGACCTCACTTCCAAAACAAGCATGTAGCAATGTCCACGCATACGAATTACATATAACATTTCAATTAAAATTGCACGTCATGAAAATATATGGGAAAATTTCCCATCATATGACACTCTATTCACCCATCTATCTTGTTATGTGTCCCAATTTTGTTCCATCATTTGTCCCATCTACCTTGTTATGTGTCCCAATTTTGTTCCATCATTTGTCCCATCTATCTTGTTATGTGTCCCAATTTTGTTCCATCATTTGTCCCATCTATCTTGTTATGTGTCCCAATTTTGTTCCATCATTTGTCCCATCTACCTTGTTATGTGTCCCAATTTTGTTCCATCATTTGTCCCATCTATCTTGTTCTATGTCCCATCTTTTGTCCTAACATTTGTCCCATCTATCTTGTTATGTGTCCCATTTTTTGTCCCATATAACTTGTTATGTGTCCCATCTATCTTTTTATGTGTCTCATCTTTTGTCCCATCATTGTCCCATTTACCTTGTTATATGTCCCATCTTTTGTCCCATCTATCTTAATATATGTCTCATCTTTTGTCCCATCTATCTTGTTATATGTCCCATCTTTTGTCCCATCTATTTGTTATATGTCCCATGTTTTGTACTATCTATCTTGTTATATGTTCCATCTTTTGTTCAATCCTCCCATCTGTTTCCCTATCCATCTATATTATTTACATCCATTCATCTGTCACTGAGCAGATGAAAATGTTTGACTTATTAGATATTACTTGAGAAATTGTATTTATAATCTGTCATGTAGTTTGACTTATTAGATATTACTTGAGAAATTGTATTTATAATCTGTCATGTAGTTGCTTATGTAACCCTCACTCACACTCCTCTAAACATAGGCTACATGCAAATCTACCTTCTAGAACAGCTGACCCTTACCCTGAGCTGGAATCATTCACTTTAATGAACCAATCGAAGCACTGCTCAAAAGCATGCAAATGAACATAGAAGCTCACATAATATTCATCATTTGGAATGTAAGGTGGCCATAGAGGCGTCATGTTGGCCATATTGGCTCCCTGGCCTTAATAAGTTATAACCATAGTACTAACTCTTATTCTGGTTAACAAAAGCAGGAAATCATCCTCTGTATATATTGCTGCTGAAGGTATGAGGATTTTGCTTGTGTAACTAAATATTATATCTATGTTCATTTAAGCTTAACTATATTTTACATTGTTATATCTACATTAACTATCTTCCATCTTTCTAACACTTGTGGTCAGCTAGAAGGTGTGTTTTGGGGATTAGCCTAAGGATACGGGCGGCCAGAGTTGGTAGAGAATTAACATCTTGCCCATCTCCCAGCAAAACGTCACATAGTCAACAGCCATAGTTTAGGGGGAAATAACTGTAGCTAATACAGTTCGTCTTAGAGCAATAAAAAAAGAAATGAAACAGGAAAGGTAAGAAGGGGGAGGGGGGAGATGGAATGTACAGAAAAGGAAAAAAAACGAAAAAGAAAACGAAAATGAAATAAATGCATATTATAATTATGTAACAAAACATTATTTTCAATCTGAATAGCTAATTGGTGTATTTTACAAAATAAAATACTAATTAAATATTAATGATAATTTTGCAGATCAGTTATGATTTCTGCATGTTGTAATTAAGTTAGACGTAAAATGGCATAATAAATAAATTAATTAAAAATTAAAATCGCAGATGCATTTTATTTAGAGAAATGAGTATTTATTTCGTTATATTCTAAACGTTACCAACACCAAATAATAATGTTCTAATCACAATACTCCAATGCAGTTACGTATATATATATATGTCGCCCAGATTATTCATCTGTAAACAAGCACTTCGTATACAGGAACAACATTTTTTAAATAATTATTATTATCAATAAGATTAGTGTACTTAATTTTAATTATTGGCATATGATTAGCTCTGCAGTTAAGGGTTCAGGCAACCTAAATACGTCACGTGACTCTGTTGACATTTACAACACAACGTTAGAGTCCTCGAGTTCTCGCGTCCTTATTAGACCATTCAGTGATGAAATATATCCAATCGCTATTCGCCTTTGGTGTGTGTAGGATCACCGTGAAAATACTGAAAATAATAAAACATCCTGAATACACTGAAGCGCTTTGTGCCTTTGAATGGATTGTTAATAAAAGCTATTCTTAGTAACAGGAAAAAGAGGTGTATTCCTCTTCGTTTTCAAGTCCAGCCAATGGCTGTCGAGGATTAAAGAATAAACGCCAGAGCTGTTTATTTTTAACCTAACACTCAGCCAACCCCATGCTTTCTTCTATAACTTAGATTTAAAAATAAAAGTTTATATAAACTCAGGACTCCATCTTTGTTCACTATCATAATCAGTTACGCACACAAGCGCATGCGTATTTACATGCGTGCTTAGGAGTACTGTGACAGTATTTCAGAGAGGTGAGTACATTCCTTAGTGCTTGTAATGTTTGGGAGCCCACCACAACAGAGTGAGCAAGTGTTTTGAAAATAGTAATTTTTTTTTTACCTCCATTACAACTAGCGACGTGTGTATGTACTACACAGCCAGGACGCGAGATTGTGGTCGGTTTTTGCTTTTGGAAACTTAACACCACGCAGCACTAAATGTGGATAAAGAAACGTGTTGTGATTTAATTTTTATAAATCAATAAATTCATGATTCGGACTGCGTTCAAATGATTGCAGACCGCACATGCTAGTGAATAGCGTGTTGTTAGTAATGACTTCGTTCAGTGATCGATAGTTGATAGTTCGAAGGGTTTTCTCCGATGATAAATGCGCGTCATCTAGGAGCATTTGCATGATATCGCTGCACTGGCATTTGAACAGAAACTTGGTAATTGTCAGAATGTTTGAGAGTCTTGAAAAGTCACTGTGAATAGGGGGTGTGCATGTGTGCGTATGTGTATGAGAGTTTGTGAGTGATGGGGAGAGAGTTGTGAGTGAACTTTAAAAAAATTCTTTTACTGTTTTCGATTTAATGAATGTTTTTAGGTACCATACATTTTACTGTTTTCGATTTAATGGATGTTTATAGGTACCATACATTTTACTGTTTTCGATTTAATGAATGTTTTTAGGTACCATACATTTTACTTTGAGAATTTCACAACGCCAGTGGTTTTGGTTGGTAGGAACGTTATTATGTCGTAGTTATCTACTATAGTACACTAAGAGAACGAAAAAGTGTCAGTTTTTATATAGCCATCAATGTGTCTTCAGTTGGCGCGCGTGCACGTGTGTGTCTGTGTGTGTGTGTGTTATTGCAATGTCAATTTTTAATATACGGTGTGAATTTGAAAGTATCATTTATTTTCTTCATAATTTGTGTCTTGGTATGTGGTGTGTGTATGTGTGTGTGTGTGTGTGTGTGTGTGTGTGTGTGTGTGTGTGTGTGTGTGTGTGTGCCATTTCTTTTTTCATAATGTATGTATTAGTATGATGGGTAATAGAGTGTGTGTGTGTGTGTGTGTGTGTGTGTGTGTGTGTGTGTGTGTGTGTGTGTGAGCGAGTGTGATTCCTTTTCCCCATTTTTCTCTATTGTTTCTCCATGAATGTCTGTGTGTTTATGTCCATTATTCTGATAGCTGTAAGTATTTTCTTTTTGCCATCAAATGGTTGCGTATTTTGCTTTAAATATTTTGTTACTATTTCCCTTTTTATTATTTAATGCTAAATAATTATGTTTTCTTCCATTTTCTTTGTGATTATTGTTTTTGTTGTTTTTTTCCTTTATTTATTTTTCTGGGCACTTGTGTTTCTACATGCATCCCACATCCCATTGATCCATCCCCACCCCACCACCCCAACTACGGCTTAAAATAAAAATGTGAATGGAAATAAAACAATCTTTCAAAAACCTAACAAAACAATTTATAAATAGCAACAGTTTCGCTTAGAGAAGATGAAGTTAACAATCATTCATGTCCCAATCTTTGAAAGTTCACCAGACTAAAATTGTTCCTTTTCTTTAATTTTAATTTTTTTTCCCCTGCGACAGGCACTTAACGCCGAAAAACGATCAGTGATATTTTTTATGAAGAGCAACCACGCTGCAACTGAAAGATTTTAAAAGAGACTACCCATTTCCGCTTTAGACAGTGTCATGCTTGCTCCCATGCTCATGACAACCAGCCCTGACGTCATTCAAGACCAGACGCTGTCCATTCCAAATTTAGATTCAGGCATTCTAAGTAAGTCTTCAACTTCAGAAAATCAAACCATATTTATATCCATTACAATTACATCATTTAATCAGCGTCATACATATACAAAAAATTTAAGTGCATTTTAGTATGTTAAAAGATAATGTTACAAGCGTGATGGTTTATTTTCGAGATCAGTTCTATTTACAAGAGGTAGTCAGACATGATAGTGTTAACAATATTCTTGTCAGCTGTAAAACATTTCAAGCAAGCTCGACAGGAAAGTGCTAAAAGTATTGTAGCAAACTGCGATATCAGATAGAATTTTTCGAAAGTGATAGACAGGATAAATTTAACAGACTATATCTGAAGACAGAGATCAGTTCAATATTGTACAGAAGTAGACAGGATACTGTTAAAAGCACTTTAGTAAAATGCAAGGTAGACAGGATAAATTTAACAGTACTGTAACAAGGTCTGAACCCGGTAATGACCGGAATATATTTCAAATTTACAAGCATGAGAAGTAGTTAAGGATATTTTTTTTTATTAACTTGAAATGTATTTATTAATTAAACTCTCTTAGGGCACACCTCCCCAATCCCGAATCAGGGTAAGGGTTCTCGAACTGAAGAAAAATACCAATACCCCAACAGCCACGATCAGTGATGGTGGGGTTCGGAGTCGAATTCAAAGCAGCCGCTTGCTCGGTCAGCGGCCACCAACCTCCCCTAATTAATAAGAAATGATAGGTCCATTACAACACCTGAGACAGGATAGCTTACAAATGAAAACAGAAGTAACCAAATCTTAGCCCGCAGTTACCAGGACAAGTAGACAGACAGGATATAGACAAAATACCTTTCCACCAAAATGTTAAGCACACACACAAACAACAAAACCCCGCAAATGAAAACAATAATGCACAGAAATCATTTAACCGTCTGGCGAACGGAGATATGAAGTCGCTCAAATCTTTATCTCAAAGCACGCCCACTATCACCTACAAAGATTCGAACAAAGTTCTGACAGTGCATTATCAATTTTTAATATGACGTAAAAATTATCCCGAACTGTGTTCTTAAGGGAAGCAATCCGCACAGTATATTTCTTAACCCTTTCAGTTCAGACAAGATTGAGGTGTGTGTAATTACAAACGTAATTGCGTTTATTCTACCCCTCACCCTCAACTCCCTAACAACTTAACAGTAAATTAACAGCTTTTAGGTTTCTGAAGTATTTTTAATTGAGTAATTAAAGGGGGGGGGGGGGGGAGATAATATGCATCAAACAGTGAAAATGATTTAAAAGCTATGGCGGTGAAGGTGTTAAATTTGCCCCCACCTCCACCCCCGTTAGGTTTTCTTGTGTGTGTGTGTGTGTGTGTGTGTGTGTGTGTGTGTGTGTGTGTGTGTGTGTGTTTGTGCGTGCTCTAAAAGTTTAAATATATTAAAATGCTTGAGGAAAACACCTGTCAGAATGCTTTTAACCCTTTAACTCCACAGATGCTCTGATCGAGACAATCATCATGAGAAGCAACGACGTGGGTGATTCAGTCAAGAAACTTGGTAAATACGTGCTTTTATTTTCCTAGTTCTCTTAACAACTGTTGGCAACTTTGCTATCCAGAGGCTTCAAGCTGTCCCGTCCTTCGATACAGTGCAATGCATAATGTACTTCTTCTGCACTTCTTTTTGCTGTACAGATAATAATAATACCTTTGCGTTGCAAAATAAAAAAGCAATTGAATATTATAACTTTAAACTGACATGATCACACACGCAAAAAATCCACAAACTGTAAAGAAAGACGTCATTTGAGTTCAGAGTGCACCCGATCCCACGTGATTCGCAGGCTAGCGCAGACGAGGCGCAGAACAATATTACTTCGACCGATTAGATTTAATCCTGTGCCAAAAACTGGTTGCTAGATGAATGTTGTTGACTCTTCTATAAACAAAACTATGCTATAATGTTCTTCACGAGAGATTCAATTGATTAGCGATTCAACGTACCATTTTTAGATAGATACCTTATTCTGAGACAGTAAGGAAAAACGTCATTTTATTAAAAACGGATGTTGAAAATGCAGTCACCAATACTGTGTATTTCAGAAACGCAATAACCAATTATGACAGTGCACACATTTCAGGAATGATAAACCAATCTTTAGAATTTTTTAAATAATGCTTTTATTGTATTTTTGTTGAATTTCTTTGCTTTGTTTTGCTGGAAAAGGGTTTATTGACTTTTTAAAATTATTTTATTTGCTTTTATCTTCACTGCTCAGTATCTTTAAGGAAAGATAAAGCCGTAATCAAATGGTCAATTTCGTTTCATCAAGCAAACTGTTATTTCGGTTTTTCAATTGTTAATATTATTATTATTATTATTATTGCCAACAGATGTGCCTGATTTTGACGTGCTTCTAAATGAGGACTCGTCTGATGAAACTACGGATGTAGCACACTTTTTTTACGAGTCTGAGACTGAAAGGCATAATAGTGGACAACCAGAGAACAAAGCAGATCAAAAGTGTCTACAACAGCACGTGACTGCCAGTTACACCGCGCAGTCTTGCCATTTCAGTCAGAAGCTGGTGGTTTCCTCAGCATCGACAGATACAACGAAGGAGATCTCGTGTCTGCATCTTCAACAACAATCCGACTTTCAACCATCTTCGACCTTGTCGCCTGATTTCTGTTCCTACAAACTTCAGGTAAGCATCTGTGTGACGTAGTTCTGACGTATGGACTTCCTAAAGGGAAGTTACTATACTGAGATTTGCTCATAATGTCAATCGCGCAGCTCTGTCCAATGCGCCGGAAGTAGCCAGTCGGATTATGATTAGTTTATGGCTTACTGGGAGGAAGGAATTTAATGTAGACAATTATTACAGGTCTATTTTTTAGTGGAGTTAACTAACTAGGTGCAAATGCGTTTTAATAGCTAATGGCTAAATTTAGTTCGATAGACAGATAAGTGAGAGAGATTAGATTTGTGTTGAATTTGAGATGCGTGTGGTTAACTGAGTCGAGGACAATTTTACCCCTAGTAAGACTGCGGATAGAACATAGTCCCCTTTGTATTTTCGATCTTGTTGAAAAAAATAAGAAGAATAATCTTAAAATTAACAATTGCAGACGAAACTATGTAAAACACAAGAAGAAAATGTGGGACAGAAATTGACGACAGACAGATTTAAACCTCAGATCGCTCAACAACAGAGTCGGACCTCACGTGCGGTTTTATCACCGGTGGAAGAATGTCCCTCTTTTCTCATTGCTAAAAGAGTGCAGCCTCCTATGAAGTGTTCCACGAAAGATTCGGCAGGTAACATGATTTGACTTTTTACTTTATCACGCTCCAGAACTGTTTGCATGTGAGTGTCTGTGTATGCACGTTCGTGTGCATGTGTTTGGTGTATGTGTCTATACGCAGTTGCGTGTATGTATATTTATATACGTATGTATGTTTTGCGTCAGTTTTATGCGTGCTTTTGTGTATACGCTTTCGTGTGGGTGTGTTTTGTACGTACGTGTGTCTACGTATTTGATATTTACAATATGTGACTTGTATAAGTGTGTACGTTTCTGTAAGTAAGTGATTGTGTTTTAATACTTGTGTATGTACGTGTATCTTTGCATAATTCATGAAGTACATTTATGTAAATGGGTATGAGTGAGTGCAACTGTACTTGTGGTTGTATGTGTATGATATATTGTCTAAGGTTATGTGTCTGTACGTAGGTGAATGTGTATGTGTCTATAAGTACGCACATATATGTTTATTCGTATACATGAGTGCATGGTGATGTATGTCTAAGTTTCGCGTGAGTCTGTCTGAACTAGTATGTGTGTGTGTGTGTGTGTGTGTGTGTGTGTGTGTGTGTGTGTGTGTGTGTGTGTGTGTGTGTGTGTGTTAGGATGTTTATTGGGTTTCAGTCCCACGTGTGCCTTGATTTAGTTATTTCGGGTTTGTGGTTGCAGCATTTACTATGAGAGATTCAAGAAACTCTCCATCAGCTCCTGAATATCTGGGAGATCACCAGCCAGCACCTTCTGTGCATCACAGTGCCACTCCACAACGGTCGTCAGTTCCAGTGCACGATACAGATTTAGAAAGCCACGGTGAGACTAGGCTTTTTCTCTGTATCTTGTGTATCCCATTGTTCTCTATAGGCATTCGTTCTCTAGTTCGCTCGTCAGTCCGTTCCGCTTCTTCCACTGCCCATACACTCTGTTATCTACTTATTTATCCATCGATTCATCTACCTATGCACCCATTAACCGTCTATCCATTCATTGGTCTATCCATCTGACATGCTGCTCATTCACTCATCTATCCAGTCACCCTTTTATCTGTCTATCCATTGAATTAAACATCCACCCATATCCCATATTGTCAGCCACTCTTGTAACTATCCACTCTGCTCTGCAGCCACTGAGTTAGCTATCCAACTATTTATCTACCCATCTTATCTCATCAACTCATCTCTACATCTTCCCATCCGCCCCGTCTCCCAGTCAAACTATTCCAGGGAATTCGTCCATTGACTGAACATTGATTTCATCCTTCAATCAATCCACCCTTGACCTCACATTCCTTAGTTTATGTTGGACATGAAATCGTTCAAGGGAAGCTACTGGCAGAAATGTCCCGAGTTACAAACAACCCGCTTAAAGTGCAAGCACGCCTACTTTTACAGCAGAAATATCTAAACAAACAAATAATAAATAAACAAATATATAAATAAATACATATAATATTGACAGTATTTTGACAGCACGATAGAGGAACAGGAATAGATACTGGGCTGAAAAAAATAGATGTCAACTTTTCAAAGCTAAGCACGAATCGCTACAGGTACGCCAATGAACTCGTGATCTATTTTAGAAATCTCACTGTTCTATATATAGATCAAAGGCTAATGGCGCAAATCAAACCGAAATGTTGGGGGTTTCCCTTTTCTTCGTTTTGGGGAACTTAGGCAATGAAGCTTTGATATCTTATTTGCACTTGCTGGATTAGAAGAGGTTTGTTTTGTTTTTTTTAAATTTTATGTCGTTGGAAGTTATGACGTTTATCAGCCAATGAACAACCGTGTCTTACGAAGACTAGGTATGACTGGAAAATGTGTGTGTGTGTGTGTGTGTGTGTGTGTGTGTGTGTGTGTGTGTGTGTGTGTGTGTGTGTGAAATTGAACGATAGGGACAGGTGATCAGATGGGTTAACTGAGGCACGTGGGAGGGACACATTTATTGCGCAGTTTGTGTGCTACAAAAGATCTCACATATGAGTTAGTTTTGCGTTCGTACTTTTGCACATTGTTATATTTCATCATGTTGGGATTCCATTTAGCGAACTAGATGTCTGCTAAGACTTGGATATAACATTATGTGATAACGCTTTCAAAATCAACACAAATAGGAACATACGAAAAACAACGCACACACGAACACACAAATTAAAGCATGTTTAAAAACATACATACGTAAACTATATAATGATAATGTATTGTAAATAGTATGGCATGCTTGCACACACATAAACACACACACACACACACACACACACACACACACACACACACACACACAAATTAGAAGGAGGAGGAAAGAAGAATCGACACAGATACTATTGATCAAATAAATTTACACATGACTATAAGTCATATTTAAATGCATACTGAACATACACTGAGGCCGGCCGAACCAGTGACAGAACTAACACATACATACATTATATATTACGCCTACAATACTGCGAAGTTTTGCAGCTTGTATTCGAAAGTTGAACTTTGACCTGCACCTGATAGCCATCTTGTTTCAACTATTCAAGGCATTGAGAAGGCATAGTAGTACGTCATTTCTGTTATTTCACAACGCAACCAACCAACCATGAGGAGTCAATTCCGGATGTGTATTCAGCTAATGCCCGCGCTCATGACGTCAAATATAAACGAGGGCAGTTTTCTCAGAAAAGTCGATAATGTGTGTGTGTGTGGGGGGGGGGGAGTTAGAGGTGGCGAAGAGAATGGTATTGGGGCCGGTAGAAGAATTGAGGAGTTAGTAAACATAATAATCTGACACACTTAAACCCGGAAGTAAAAGCTGTACCTGACTATTGCGACCTATTTTTAACTGTTTGCTTTCGAACCCACTTCATAGTCACATAGCCTAAACATGTTGTTTATAACGATCTAGCGACCCACTTCATAGTCACATAAACATGTTGTTTATAACGATCTAGCGACCCACTTCATAGTCACATAGCCTAAACATGTTGTTTATAACGATCTAGCGACCCACTTCATAGTCACATAGCCTAAACATGTTGTTTATAACGATCTAGCGACCCACTTCATAGTCACATAGCCTAAACATGTTGTTTATAACGATCTAGCGACGTGCAGTAATTATTGATTTGCTGGATCCCCGACAGCTTTCCGTGTAGGGGTAGATTGCACGGTAATGATAAGCAAAGAGTTTGGGCGAAATCGGCCTTGGCCGGACGCGCCCCTCCCCCCCCCCCCCCCCATTAATTAAGAAGCAAAGAATTTTCAATAGATAGATAGATAGATAATTTGCTAATTTGTGTTGCAGATGGATCAGGTGCTGTACGTCTGTTCAGATTTATTTTGGACGAATTAGAAAAGCCGGACCCAGTCGATGGAAGCGGGCGTCTCCTCGAATGGCAGGACAGACCCCGGGGCTTGTTTCGCATCGTCGACAAGCTGAAACTGGCCGCCAAGTGGGGGTCAGCCAAGAACAACAAATCCATGACCTACGAAAAATTTAGTCGAAGCCTGAGGTCAGTGGAAGCTATTTTTCCTCATTCGGATTTGATAAGCCATTGATTACCTTAGTGTTCTAAAGTGTCACCTATGGCTTTCGCGTTTCTGTAACTGATACAAAATAAGTGTGTCATATCAGCGTCAAAAGTAGAAGTTGTGGACCTATTAATGCTATCATAGAATCAGTAAGAAATATGAAGCGATGTTAGGTTTAAGAAAGTCAACATTTTCGTCAAACGGGTCAATTTGTTATCAGCTCAAAGAAGTTCATGTTTCACGCGGTTATTTTTAGAAATATCCCTGGTCCTTGGGGTCTGACGCATCAAATTCCGCTGAGCAAAGGAAATCCATGGTAAGGTTGACGAACTCCACCCACCTGAATATTACGATGAGTGATATTAACAAGACTGCGGGGACTTTTTTGTACAATGGCTTTTGTGTTTGTTTTTGTTGTTTAAGCTGACAGAATTTCCTTCCTTGTTGCACAACGAAGTGTTTTTAATGAATGAAATGAGGAATGAAAAATTAGATATTTACACAGTTAGTAATCAATGAAAAACTCTGGTATTTAAAAGTTATCATATTGGATAACCTTAATGAATGAAAAGTTTCGATTCTGGATATTGCTAATGAATGAAAGAACAGTGTTAATAAATGAAAAGTTACTATACTGGACAATGTTAATGAATAAACATTTATGGCAATGGACGCAGTTGATATTGAATGTAAAGTTTTCATATTGGACACATTTGATAATAAATGAAAAGTTGTCATATTGGACACAGTTGATAATGAATGAAAAGTTGTCATATTGGACACAGTTGATACTGAGTGAAAAGTTTTGATGCTGGTCACATTATTAATGAAGGAAAAGTTTCATTACTGGAAATTGCTAATGAAGGAAAAGTTATGTTAGTGGACCAAAGTCTATGAATCTCACCAAGATTCTGGGAGATCCAAGGTTTTACGGAGGAACACTGCATTGAGTAGTGGGGCGAGTCTGCTACAGTTATCACTTCATCTTTTAGATTCTACAGTCCCTCGATTATTATTATTATTATTATTATTATTATTATTATTATTATTATTATTGACGTATATTGTCTATCTCTCTTTGCAGATACTACTATAAGGTACAGATGCTGGAGAAGGTACCCGGCAAACACCTGGTGTATCAATTCGGGTCCAAAGCCCATCGAGAAGTCTGGGAGAGAATAAAGCCTCCCACTCTCAGTAGATCTACCACACTTCCATCTCTGAAAGTGGAACCGGAAACCAAAAAGCACCAGCAGAACCAACAGAGTTTCATGCAGCGTCCTGCAGCAAGTGTCTCGTATCTGCCAGAGATTACTCAATCACACAGTTTGAGTTCCAGCCACCCATCAGGTTTCGCTCCCTCCATCTGCGATGTTCTGGTTCCAACCCATTTTCCGGCTACCTCTGCTCCATTGCTCCCTCCCTCCCTTTTATCGACTAATGCTGCCACGTCCCCCAGATACCTGCTTTCTTCCATGAAGCAGAGACGCAGGGACAGGTGTCACTCTGACGTCCCGTACCCGAAACAATCTCCAGCGCCATCTTCTCTAGCACAGTGCGCAAGTGCCGTGAACTCTGCCCCGTCGAGGTGTGCGTCACTACCGCCGATAGAGACTGGCTTCCAAATAGAGGCTCCGTCTTTCTTATGCGAACGCCAGCTTCATAACGTCTGCACAGGCGACCCCAACCAGAATGTCGGTAACCTCCGTTCGCTTGTGGGACACGCTCGACATAACTTTGGTGATCCTCAACAGATCTGCTTGCAGGACTCCGATACGGAAATGTTGGATTTCCTGCATGGTGCTACCGACGCGATGCCTGTAACGCAATCATCACAGGTTTTTGTCAACCACCGCCAGGTGTCAGTGACGGAGGCAAAAATTCTGGACACATCCTGGATCGCGAGTCAGTCGGCGCCAGTCCCCTTCAGGCGTGAGGAACCGCGTGCTGGAACGAGTAGTGCCTGGGGGCAGTGCGCGGCCCTCTCTGCTAATTTTGGACCAAATGCCCACAAAGACGTTTTTCGAAAGCCGCACTTTGGCACCGGAACCCGTCAAGACTCTCACTTCGGCCATGGAAGTGCTTTTCTTAAACCTGCAGATTCCGGTTCCTCTTCTTTGTCCCTCGTCGACTGCGATGATGTGTTGGACTCAAGTTTCATGGACAATTTTCCCTAGTAGAAATGTCACGTGTCTGTAGGATACCGTTATGAATGACAATGTTCCTGCTGTTCCAGTCGAAAGTGGACAATAAGGTGCAGTGGTATTTTATTAGCAGTATCATCCGTAAGTTCTGGCTGTTTCGTGTCCCTCCCACATTTAAATCAGGAAAGAAATATCTGCAAGTGCTGATTTATTGTCAAAGCTCATGCCTGCTGTTTACAAAACACTGTATGAAACCCTTTTGCGTGAATGTTTAAGTATTTACTAAACATTGCATGAAACTCTTTTTGCGTGAGTGTTTATGTGTTTACAAAACACTGCAAGAAACCCTTTTTGTGTGAATGTTTAAGTGTTTACAAAACACTGCAAGAAAAACCCTTTTGCATGAATATTTAAGTGATTACAAAACACTACAAGAAACCCTTTTGAGTGAATGCTTAAGTGTTTAGATATACATTGTACTTTTCAGATTTCCTCTTTCTGTGTACAGTTTCGTGTGTGGGAGAAGTTATGAAGCATTCAGAGACAAGTCTGATTACTTGTTGTTAATATAATTATTAGGCTATAAATAATTTGTTCATTTTCATACGCCGCATATTAATCATTATTTCATCTGTAATTTTCATCCTAGTTACTTCAGCGTCATGACAATAATAATCGCTTTACCATTTTGAGTAAAGAATAAATCTTCTTCTCTCCACCCCCACCCCCACAGTTGTGTGCTGGTCACGTGACTTCTTTTCAATCGTGCGGTAGGTACTGGATGCAGATGAAGTTTGGTGGAGGTCAGTAACGTGACTTCTGAAATCCATTCCTTTCCTTGTGTTCAGTTACTATGGCTGTGTACCGCATGCCCGTTGTCTGTCTCGGCGAGCACCTGGTTGGTAAAGACCACTAGTATTACGCGTCTAACGCGTATTCAACCGTAGAGCATATTGCTCACTTAATAAATTATTTATGTTGTTTCGATATATATTTACACGATTTTCAGTGATTTATATTCCATGATAATTTGTGGGTGTATGAATTGCCCTGTCCTACATTGCATTTATTTAGGTTGGGTTTTGTTGTTGTTGTTGTTATTGCGCACACTTTTTAAAAATTTGGTATATGTCCAAGATAATTTTAAAAAAAATATTATTATATAAATAAATGAAATTGAAAAAATGTCGTGTTGTTTAAGTGTCACTTGTGTTTGCTTCCAACCCGGATTCATTCTGATTGGACAGAAAGAATGACGTATGGGCGTGCAAGATTTTCCTTCCAATTAGTGTCATCTTCAGAGTATAAAATGGTGTTTTGTTTGTTTTTAAATAGCTTTAATTACCTTAAGTGGAAAGCAAGATTTTTTTTAATATTAATTTCTTTTATCAAATTTTAAGGGGGGTGGGGGTGGTATACACTAATTATTATGCCGAAGAGTGGGGAAGGCTGCATTAAATTAGTGTACTACCTTAGTTAGCATTTATCACTGAAACATGCTACTCTGGTGGTAGGGTGAGTGGATAATGGTTATATAATATATTCATTCCTTATTCAATGTAATGGACTCAAACACCTAAAGAATGTGGTCGTTTGTGTTCAAAGTTCGTCGCTATAGGTCGCACAAATTAATTACCATTAAGTAATTTTTTCCCCCTCTTATCCCATTTGTACACACACACACACACACACACACACACACACACATATATGTATATCACTGACACATGTACTCAAGTACTTTAACGGGCGCCTCTAGATTTTTATCAAAGTAATGTTTGCTTGGCGTGAAAATGACTCGATAGCCATTGGGCTGTTGCCATGGTGACGTCACAGTCTATCAGCGAAAAGTGGTTATCTGACTCATTATCTTGCATATTAACTGCACCAAGCGAGCTGTCTACACCGATACACGTAATCTTGTTCCACGCCAACGCGAGAGATTAAGATCTCAGACTATAGTGACACGTCAACGCGAGAGATTAAGATCTCAGACTATAGTGACACGCCACGCGGTCTGCTAAACAAGACAGTCAGAACACCCACAAACACATGAACCTGACTGAACACATGTGTCAGATAGAACAACGGGTGAAATAGGGAATAAATGTTTGTAGCTTTTTTTTTTTTTTGGGGGGGGGGGTTAATATAAATTTAAAATACTCATTTTGGGGATAGGAGAAGGAACGTACCATGGATTTTTCATTATTTCATTTGTGCAAATTTGAACTTCCGTATGTGTATTTGTTCGTGCGCGTGTGTTTGTGCGTGTAGTTTAACGGTATTTTAGAGCGCTATCTAGTAAACTAATTAGAATTCTGGGTGTAGGGTGCAGAAGTTTGAAGATCTTAATAAACAACGTTTTACATTTCAAATTGAAAAGCATATATAACACCTCAAAAATATTTGAACAATTAAAACTTTAACACTACCGTGATTTCACGAGGCTTAAAGTTCGGATCACGTGTGTCCGTAAAAGACTGACTGCAATGATCTGCCCCTGAGTTCACACTGAGCTACTTCTTTGCACATGTCTTACCGATTGACTGACATTAGACTGCTCCTACTTCCTATCTCCCTTTTTGCACACTTACAGTCTCAGTATAAGGATCTCCCATAGACTTTCAATTTGGGAGCTCTTTCAACAAGTCTCCCACGTGCGAACATTTTAGTTTTGCAATGCCGCAGAAATTTTATCAGTGAAATGAAAAGAGCACACACGAACACTCTGTGGAGGATATTTCAGTGCAAAGCAGACAACTCTTTGGCTCCAATGGCGTTCGATAAAGAGAGAAGTGTGCATCACATTGAGTGTCACAACGTCTGATCGGGAAATGTTCAAAACAAAACTGATTTAATGCCATCTTTCAATTTCCTCCAGTTGTAAGCACAGCCACGCACTGCACAGTGCATTCAAGCGTTTCTGTTCTTGGTTTTTAGCTTGATTTAAAAAAAAATAATGTGATTAATTCGTTGTAAAAATTATAACGTGAGCAATTAAAACCGGAAGTTGGCCACAACAAAATACTCTAGGAAAGTCGTGGAAGCTTTTAACCTCCATTTTAATTAAACTGGTGACGTCATTATTCAAACACGCTGAGCGTGCACTGTTTCAACTTCCTCTTTTCAGGTTGAAAACTTATAGCAAGGAAATTATTGTCGTTAAGACTTTTTCAAATGTCTGGGTTTTGAGATAGTGGATCGTGTATGATTGTGTGTGTGTGTGTGTGCGTGCGTGCGTGCGTATGTTTCATTTTTAATTCATCATGTATCCGTATCCCATGATGGAGAATAAATCAAATCAATTGACCTGTCCGAGATCTGTTTTTCTCCTGTCTGATATTTGCAAAAATAACAGCACAACATGGGAGCTGAAAATAGAGTGGCACAACAACCAACTGTATGGCCAGCTTTGTTACATTGATACAGGTCACCTGTTTAGTAAATTATGACGGGCTAGTCAAATAATAACAAAAAGGTCAGTTACCATTGAAAAAGATCTCATATTGAGTGACGAACAGGTCACTTACATTCATAAACACCTCTTGTTCAGTAACTTATGATGGGCTGGCCTGTTTCAGAATATCATATCCTGTGCAGTATCATTTGTTGAAAATTGATATTCCTTCTTATTCCTGTAGAGTCTAAAATGTATGGTAAGTAATTCGTGTTAAGTTGATTTAACCCTTTCTAAACCGAAAGTGTAGTATTATACGTCATTTTACCGCAGTGCTGAGAGAGTTGAAATCATTGGCTCCGTGCCATTGCGGGTGATAAAGAGCTGCTACCGGTGTTTTCGATTTAAGGGAAAAAAGCAACAACAAAAAACCTAATTGAGACCTATTGGTTATTTAGGAAAGAATGTAAGAGTACTTAGTTTTAAATCTGCACATTTTAATTAAGAATAAAAAACAAAGCCACCCAATCTAGTATTAATGCGAGATTAAGTCTGAGTTATTAAACAAGAGTCCAGTTGAAGTAAGAGATTAATTGCACAAAATTTAAGACTCGTTGTCAAGAGAATCAGGACGGTGTTCAATATCGGTTCTGCCATTCTCCGGGCTGATCAACACGATGGTGAGAAAAGATCGTGCCATTGACTTGTTGTGATCCTGATTGATTGATTGATTGATTTCCGCTCAATGTCCCATTCCAGCATTCGTTGCTTTCACAGACGCACCTTGCCACCACGATATGTAACCTGCCAATCAATTGGATGCGCTGGATGAGGCAACATTTCAAAGACGTGTTTTATGAACCAGAATTATAAATTATTATAACATTTTACAAGTTTACTTTAAGGCAGGGATGTACAAACTATTTGCAAAGAGGGACAGATTTGGTGAGATGGAAATGTGTTGAACATTCGATCGAATTTATGGGAGAACGTAAATTTACGGGAAAATCCCATGTCTGAATTGATTTTATGACAGAGGCTGCGAGCCGATGGAAATATGAACACGGGCCGCAATTGGCCAGCGGGCCGGACTTTGGACATGCCTACTTTAAGGGAAATAACCTAAATGACTGTTTACATCAAAACAAAAGACTGGAAATTTTGTCTGAGGACAAAAAAAAAATGTCACTTTACATGAAAGATGCGAAACCTTTAACGTACATGACAACGAAACCATCAGTACCCATCCAATTGGACAATACATCTAATTAGTTTCCAGCCAATCAGTTGGCACTTAGTAAAAGTGGAGACTTCTTCCTGAGCGAAAGTTTCAAGCACGAATGTTGCCTGGTTTAAAAATAGCAGCGAACTGCCTGCACTGACTGGTACATTGTCGTCTGCCAAGGGTAATAAAATAATTAATTAAAAACATTTCATTGTGGCGACTGAACACAAACCATTAAGCGTTGCTTCCGCTCATTCTGTCATTAACAAATGCTTCGAAAGTTATAACGTTTTCAAATTTATATTAAAAATATTGTATTCTATTCTATATGATGCATAGACGGCACTCGGCCAGATTTCAATAAGCTGTCGCAGCCATATAATATTTTTTTTTTTAATTCCAATAAAATAAGTTTTATTATTATTGGGGTGGGGGGGGGAATAAGACTGAAATGATAAATGCTGCAACCGCCTTGTCAGGTGAAAATCATAAAGAACAGGCAAAGCTGTTTAAAGTCCTCCCGAATATCTCCATTTTCGCTTGAGCCAGCTAACAGAGTAATAATTGAAAGCAAACGTCACATATATACACACACACACAAACAACATCCAAATCCAGTCTAGATACTCTTTAGCATCACGCACATTAAAACCTGTTGATTATTGTTTCAATTCTATAGTGAACTGCACAGGCCATACTTTTAATATACAACGTATAAAGTGTTTGGTGGTCGGATGTCCATCTTTCCACTCGAGTGTTCCTGACCCATGTGTTGCTCAGAGCATTAAACCTCACACATACTACACACACTTTACGCTGGGAAAGTACATCACCTTGGTATGCTTCCCCCCTTTAAAAATACAACAGACTTTTCAGGTATACATTTTGCAAATTTTCTCTCTTCGTCCATCTGGAATTTCTGTCTTGTGCTTGAGGAATTAGACCATCAGACTAGTGGCAGTGAGAGGGCTGCATGATCCATACTCAACATAATGAACTTCAAAGTGACAGTTCTCACAGTGCAAAGTTGTTGGGTTTTTTTGTCTTACTGTCATAAATATTGTTTGTCCTTGTGCAAAACTAACAAGGGCAGTAATTTAAACTCCAAACATAGTTTGAAGGATCATGCAATTCAAATTATGAGAATTTGTACAAAGTACAAATTAATTCATATTATGCTCAAATTTCAGTCCAAGGTGTCATATTTGTCTTTACTGCTTTCAGTCCAAGGCTGTCATTTTGTCTTTACTGCTTTCAGTCCATTTTTGTCATTTTGTCTTTACTGCTTTCAGTCCATTTATCATTTTGTCTTTACTGCTTTCAGTCCAAGGCTGTCATTTTGTCTTTACTGCTTTCAGTCCATTTTTGTCATTTTGTCTTTACTGCTTTCAGTCCATTTATCATTTTGTCTTTACTGCTTTCAGTCCAAGGCTGTCATTTTGTCTTTACTGTTTAGTTTAGTTTTTTATCCTCAGTGACCACCTTCCCTGTCACAAATATTCACATCACCACAACTAGGTATCATCACACCTAACATATCTGCAACATTTAAAAACAAACTCAACACGTCACATTTATACAGAACTTGGTTTACACAGTGCATCATCACAGGCAGAGTCACCATTTGCCATGTTCAACGCATCACAATTAATATACATCTATTCACTGCGCCCTCACAAAATACTAGAGAAACATTACTATCATACTCTAGTTCCTTTGTAAGGTAACAGTGAGTTAATGTACATTAACTGTGATGCGGTGAACATGACAGAACAGAACAAAGTAATATTACTGCCATATCTACCTCACTGTCATAGTGCCTGTCACGTGTGTGTGTGTCTCGTTTTGGCTGCTCCGATGTCTCTCTCTCATGAGGAGTGGGCAGCTCGTGACGTGCCAGTAATACGTCTTTTAGATTTTACACAAGACACAAGACAGACACCAGTGATGGTTGGGTGGGACCCAAATTTTATTCTGTCATGCAAAGGAACGTTTTATTGGCTGTGCGTGTGTGTGTGTAAATGTGATTGTAATGAGTCCTGGACAAAGAGACGAACAAAACGAAATAATACAAATATGAACTCTTTCGCCCCTATCAAAAATTGTGAATAAAGAGTTTTTAGAAAGAGTGAATTAGGTTTTATTAACCATACACTCTAGGAGAGGAGGTGGGATAAAAATGATTAAATTAAAAAATAAAATAAAAGTAAATACAAAATTCTTATGCAGTAAATCGTACGCTAACATGAAAAAAGATTCATACACAAGTATTCCAGTTCGTATTACATATATAATAACAATATAGATATCTAGGATTAAATGTTCTTATTCTTAAATCTGCTACAATGTTCTGTGTGCACTTTTGCCTTTATAATTTACTCACTTATACTGTAAATGTTCGAAGAAGAGTGATGTAGGTCATAGCATGAGCTCACAATGTTGATTTGAAGAAGGATGAAGCAAATCACAAGGATCATTTCGGATCAGGTCACTGTGCTCAGATCGACCATGAATGGGCTAGATCTGTTGGTTTTGGCAGATGCCCACAATGGTAATTATCGCTGATTTCTCTGGTCACTGTGTATGACGGGTGGACCTCAGGATGTTTGGCATTACCACGTACTTTCGCTGAGTGAACGTGTCCTTGTGTCTGTGAATGTGATACCTTTTGGGTTCATAAAATCCCGAAATTACCCACTCCTCCACTGCGGCATAGAACTTTCAGAACAAAGCTCAGACAGAGAGGCCGAATGACTCGTCTGTCATTAACTGTATGCAAATGACGTTGCATACATAAGCTGTCCTGAAGGTTGAACTTTTCACTTCGCCACAGATATATTTACGAACAAGTTGCCTTGATGTTCGTGATACTTGGTGGTCAACAGAAGAACAAACAGGTGGAAAGAGATATAATTGCATTTTAAAAAATGCATTTATTTTGCAGATAAAATCCTTCTTTGAAAACTTACAGACACATTTTATGTGCTTTTTTGCAAATCTTAGCAAGTCTGGTAATATATTCATCAAAACAATTTGTCAAGAATAATGTAGTTTCAGTGCTGTTGGATAAACTAAGCACACTTGAAGCTGATTACAAAATTATCTGAGAGTGAACAAGATTGAGTGAGGTTTTTAGCCTGCACAGAATTTAGAAATTAAAGAATGCATGTAAGCATGCAAGTGCTCTGAGTTGAAGATGGTCTGTAGAGAAAGGCTGACTGCAGTTGTAGAAAAAGATTTTGATTAGAACCCCTTGTCTTAGAAATCGGTCTACTTTTGAATCTCTCATCATGACATCCCAGACTTTTATCATGCAAAGTTAAAAATATTTTAACAAAGCTTTAAAATTAAAAGAGAAGAAAGGATATATTTTGAAATGAACGTATCATTCAGCAGTTCAATTTTTATTGATATATTCCTACATTTGGATCCTGAAAGTATGTTCATTCTTATGTGAGATCTGGGAGAGATGAGAAGGGATTTTTGTTTTTCTTTCATAAAGGATAAATAATTCACCTATGCAAAGTGTAAAGGATTCTTTTGAATTTATTTTGCCTTCTCACAGAATGCCATCCAGGTCTATTTACAGAATTCTTGGTTGCAGAAGAGAAAGTTTATTGCTTTTTTTTTTTTTTAAATATAAACTGCATTTTATATTTATAATCTTGAAAGCTTCCCGAGGTCTGATAACCTGCATTTGTAATGCATACCAGAAGAGGGAAAAACTATGATAAGCACACAGAGTGATGGCACCACTGATCAGTTCAGAACAGTCAAATATTTAAGGATGCAAGCAGTAATTTTTACAAGAAGGCTGGAATAAGTATATAAGCAAAAATTGGTGCAGATAAGTCAAACCCAGGCAAGCAGGCAACTTGCAACAGTCAAAACACAGTCATTTATGATCAGCAACATGGGAAATTGGCAACACCAAAATTAAAACGAGTACATAGACAGCAAGATTTTGTCAATTTGATTTTGTACCAAACGCACCTACTAGTCTATGTTTCTTGTTTGCTTTAAAAACCATGAATATTGATGACCTAGCTTTTATGCAAATGGACAATATTTTCTAATGTATGCAAATGATTTCGATATTGCAAACAATAGGAGTAGCCAACAACACCAACAGGAGGTTAAGGTATCCCGAGCCTGTGTACCGTAGTATAGACTCATTTGGTACAAGCTTCAATAATTATAAGTTCTTTGGGAGATTGAAAAGAAATTCTAAAAACCTGATGCTGAAGGGTTAATTGATGCAAATTTAGAATGTGATTAATTGTGGAATGCTTGACTAAAATAGTAATGACAGGTGTTACAGGTGTCTACTACCTGTACTCCACTTTATTCTGCACAATTTGCAAACCAGGCTTGTGCATTCGTAACTCCGAAGGTGACCTTCGCATACATCAGTATTTTTAAAATTTTGCTTATTACATATAATCCATACATTTTACTTTAAGAACATTTAAGTAACATTAATTACAGCACAAAAACACAATTTTAATTCAGTAATAGTATCCTAATATAAATCAAAATTGTATTTTGGTATGAATCACAAAAGTGTTAAAATAAATATAACAAGGCAATTGGTACTCCTGGAATAATTCAATATATTAACTGAAACACACCTACACATACCCTTACCAAGAGTTAAATAACTACAAAACCAAAAGAAATAACAATCATGAAAATCTTCATCACAATTTTCTACTGGTTCACTGTCTTTCACGACACATATAATGTTCAACTTTTCATCATCTGTACACCAATGCATACGAGTGTCCTGCACCACAGCCAACAGAAAGAACACCTCGGAATGGAACTGTTACTTCAGATGGCAAGGAGACATTGATCAAGCTGCCATTTCCACACATTCCATGTTCGTTCCAGCCCCAACACAGCAACTTGCCTTCAGCTGTAAAGTTACAGTTAAAAGAACAATGACAAAAATATATAAATAGTCAAAGAAAATTGCTGATATTCAAGAATATGTTCACTAATAAACAGTTAAATGCAGGTAACAAGGAATTTCTCAATTTAAAAAAACTACTACTGTTATTATAGATTGACGGCATTGATTTCTGACAATATATGCAGTGATGAGGCATGTTCTACTTTCAGATCAATCCTTCTCCTCAAAAATATTCAACCAACCAACAAATCTAAAGTCTACAATATCCAACTAAGCAGAATGATGCACGCACACACATGCGCATGTGTGCATGCACATACACACACACATACTTTTTATGATAATCGCTTTTGTACTAGAGAATGTAGTACTTCAATCATACCTGTCAACTTTCCTACATTTTGATGAAATATTTTTATAAAATATACTTTGAATTTTATTGTCAAAAAGCTGTTGGGAAAATGTATATTTTTTAAAAACAAAATGCCAAGGTGCTTATGAAAAAAATATCCCTTGCTCTGAAATTTTAAAAAAGCTATGCAATCTTCAAAATTATATCCTGCCAGTATTGTGCAGGACTCTGAAAAGCAAACTTTAAATACATCCATTATACACAATAACCTCAGAAGGAAAGGCTATACCTCGAACAAATTGGTCTTCAAGCATGCATGAAACATTTTAAACCTCTGATATAAAATACAATTTTTTATTGGGAATTTCTCCTTTCATGTTGCGTGCGTGCGTGTGTGTGGTGGTGGTGGTGGTGGTAGTCTCTTAAATTATAGTCTTCTATTCTTGTCACTTGTTTTATAATTTGAATTAAAAGAATGTTTCTTTTACCGGTTAGTGCCAGGTTATGTTCAGATCCACAAGCTACAGCACAAATGTTAACTAGTGTTGGGATGACTTGAGGCATTGGATCACAAGGCTGATCACATGGCCTCCCTAGCTGCCCATAATCTGCTCGTCCCCAGCTATATACTTCACCCATTTCTGCAACAGGAAAATATCTATAATAATCAATCTATGGAGATTTCACCTGTTTCTGTAACACACATTCTATGCAGACTTCCTCTATCCCTGTAATTAAAAAATATCTATAATAATCACTTTATGTAGACTTACTTGTCTATGTAACAGAAAAATATCTATAACAATAACTCTATGTAGACTTCATTTAATTCATGCACAGAAAGAAAAATTATACCTGAGGACAAAGTACACTTTAAAAAAAACAAACATAAACTGATTTTAAAAGTAATAATTGTGTAAGGAAAAAAATATTTTTGAAAATTTACCATTCAATTTTTTTTACAATTTAAACGGATAAAAAGGAAAGGACTGACCTGTAAGACCTAAACTGTGGCTCCAACCCACTGCTAACTGTTTGATCAAATGACCCTGATATGCTGACTGTGCAGAAAAGCATGCAGGTTGCATAAGTTGGGGAGTTCCAAGACTAGCAGCCACTTGACCAAACTTGTTGCAACCCCACAAGTAAACCGTACCTAAATCTGCAAAATGATTAAAAAGGCATGAAGTCAGTTGGCCAATTGTGTTGAAAGTGCTTAAGTGAATTAAACTTATTCTGCAAATTAAATAACAAGTACTAGAAAAAAGTCTGTACTCATGATAAGATCTGCTGCTCTTATCATGAGTACAGACTTTTTTCTAGTCTGCTCTTAGGAAAGAATACTTTACATGTATTGGTTGTTTTATTTATATATTTTATTCAGTCATAACTATTATTAATATTTATTTGTACTTCTCCAAAAAATTTCAATGCATATATTATCTCAATTCCTAAAAAGTGCATCACAGGAATATGATAAAATTAAAAATCCAAACATTGCTTTAAAAAGAAAATTTGATGTTTATATAGCAAAAGTTAGCAATTATTTGGTTGGCTGAACTACCGAGATCGTGACTTTGCTGGATTAGATAAATCTACTGTCTGCTTCTGATGAAATTGACTTACAGTCAGTTTGTCCAAATCACTTTCACTTTCTGTTCATTGTACTTGAATTGATAAAGAGTTAATCATTTTTTTTTTAATAGCAGAATTGAGAGATCTCCTCTTTATTGCTTACACCTTCACCTTTGTCTTACACATGCTGCTCATCACAGCTTTCCCGTCTCTCATTTGAAGTTGTGATCTTATGTATTTCCAAATACACCTAAAGCTTTGTTTGGCAAAATCCATAAAAGAAAATTTATTTTAATTTACAAAGTACATTTATCATTCATTCATAACCAAACAATTAGGTTTTATCAAAATACATGTAATAATTTTGTTTAAAAATTTTACGAAAAAATGTTTGGAAGGAATACTAATCCCTTAATGGGAGAAAAAGTAACTTTTCTGAATGATTATACTGAAAACAAGATACACAATGACTTTCAAACTAAACTTTCCTACCATATTTTAATGAGTTTTTAAAATGCTATAGTCCTTTAATATTTTTAATAGAATATATCACAATAAAGAGAAATTCAATCAATTTATTGCACACAAAAAATTAATACAGACATAATTATTATGCATATTTTAATTTTGAAAGTATTATTACTGGATATTCAAAATAACAATTTTCCATTAAAAAACAAAATAAACAGTAATATTATTCAATTTTAAAAAAGAAAAAAAAAATCATTCAACATATAGAATCTGGTGTGAGAATTAAGGGAGGTAATTGCTCACTTGCAATTATAACTGCCCAGATTAGCTGGAATTGTGGAAAGTACAAATCTACAATTGTGTTATGCTGAACTTTAAAAATAAAAATTGTGACCATCTGAAAATAATAATTTACACTTAAGATCTCTTTAGATTCTTTGGAAAATAACTACCCAAAAATATTTTAATAATTAATTTTAGCCTGACCCCTTATTTGTATTTTATATTGCTTAAAACCTAGTAAAAAGCTGCTAAAACTCTCTTTGTACAGACACCTCTCAACATAGTTGGTTCCCTTGGAATTTTACAAACTAAACCACAGCACTTGGGAAAATCTATTTCATATTACAAGTAAATCACATTCAGAGCAAAGACAACTCTGAATGAGAAGAAATTCAAATTGTAAAAGCATTGTGGCAATCTTGGAATGTATGACTACACCTGTGCTAAGTTAATTATTTATTTCTTCATTTTATTTTACTGGAGACAATTCTTAGGGTTACTTACACCACCATTTATAATCAAACAAAAATAAATCATACTACACATTTGTACTTCAACAGAAATATTACATTTAGTGGTTACATGATCAAAGAAATAATCACTGCTTCTAATTTAAATCTGTAACTTTTAACAGGCATCAAGTAAATCAAAGTAAGTTAAATATCTTTAATTAGTTAATTAGTCATTATTGTTTTGTAATGATACTTAAGTAAACATGATTATTTAGTATAGACAGTGCCAAACTTTTGCTGTAAAATGGCGTTGTTCCTATAATAACAACAGTTTAAAATGCTGTGGGAATTAAAGAAACAACTCCTACAAACCTGAAACTGATACAATGAAAGGGAAGTAATTTTTGAGCTTTATAATCTGTGAGCAATGATTCTTTAAACCACTCTAAAAGTGCTAATACTCTAAACTGTAATAAATGATGCACCCTGGGGTGGGGGCAGCTTCACTATTAAGAATCCACTGAGGCTGTTGGTTCCTCAGAATCCAGTGAATCCAGAGTCGAGTCCCCTGGAGGGGCAGTCCATAACTGATGACATTGGGTCAACCCATAAGTGAGGATGTCAACAGAATACTCTGCAGGGTGAACCCATAACTGAGGACACTGACAAAACAGTCTATGCAGGCTTTCAAGGTGAAAAACGGTTGTCAAAACACTCAAATATCCAACCATGCATTTGTTTTGCTTGCAGACCAATTTTTGTAAGGGTAATATGCAACCTTCCATTCCTTCTTTTAAAAAAATAGGATGGCATTTCCCAGCAGTTACAAAGGAACTGCCTAAATGAAAAGTTTTGCATAGCTGCTGTGGATGTCTTTTCAGTGAAACACACACACTGCAATAAGCCAGTGCTGGACATGTTGGTTGCCCCACAAACATGGGAGTCATGATGTGACTGCAACCTTGTGCACATTTACTGACCTTTATCTGATCTCTGTAAAAATTGCTTTTTGTTTTAAGTCACCATAACATTTTGTCACTGCTAGCTAAGAAAATTCACAAAGTTTTCAAACACTCTTAAGACAGCTTCATTGACTCTTAACCCTGGAATGTAGCCCATCTGATTGATAAAAACTGCTGAATTTATCAGAGAAATAATTTACAATAAATATGATTTATTGTATCATATCAGAAATAACTGTATTTATAAATTTATTTTATCATATCTTCAGTTATTTCTGAAGAACAGACATATGTAACTTTCTTCTCCCTGACATCTTTTTATAAAATAAAAAAAACAGCAATATATAATGAAAAACAACAAGAGTAAACATAGCAATATGTAATGAAAAACAACAAGTGTAAACACAGCAATATGTAATGAAAAACAACAAGTGCAAACACAGCAATATGCAATGAAAAACAACAAGTGTAAAAAGGTAAACACAGTAATATGTAATGATAAAAGATACAACAATTATGTCATAACACAGAATGCAACAAACATAAATAAATCAAATTTTAAAATATTTTAAAATAAATTATTTTGTCATTTATTGGAAGCTATTTATGTACCAAATAAAGACTTGACAATATATTGGAATATCCAAAATCTACAAGTTGAATATCACTCACTGTTTAAAAGGTGCCATATTTATTCAATTATTTTGCCTAACCAAAAAATGGATCAGTAGCTGAATAGTCAACAAGCCATACATTTTATCTCTCTAGAAATTCATCAGAAATACTTTATGAACAGCTTATGAAGTTTCTAATTTTTTCTGACAAAACATAAAGGAAACAATGATTCGGTATGTTGCTTTAAATTCAGGGAATGTTACTGTCCCAGCGATCAGTTTACACTTGAGTTGTGATAAAAGAATCTGTGATTTGTGTAAGAAATAAGTGAAATTTGCTAATGTCTATTTACATTAAACTCTTAACAGCAATAAGTGAAAATAGCAGAGACAATCTATTTAACCAAATTATTTAATATTATTTGGTTCTTTGGGGGAGTTATTTAATTTAACCAGGTCGATTTATTATAGGGCAATTTTTTATCATGTATCCATTGTATTACAATTTTTTTTTCCTCAAAATATGAACAGATAATTTTTTTCTTCTACTTAATTTTTTAATCCAAAATGGCCAAAGGTAGAGTTATGTTTTGCACAGAAAAAATATTGATATTCCTTGAATGTACAGTTCCAAAAGTTGAATGAGTTACTGCCCCTGAGCTTTTGTACAGTATGAGTTTCAATCCTAACCACTTTCAAATTTATTTTTTGTGTATATTAAATGTGAAATTCTTCATTTCCTCAAGTAGATTTTGAAGGAAAGATAACAAGATTTACTACATTCTTTATTTTTAAAACAACCAAAATTTAAATTTTATTTAGACAAAACAATTAATTTTTATTCAATTTACTGCATTGATTCACAATTTTCTTTCAAGAAAAAAAATTTTTTTTGAAATATAAGCAAAGTCAGATCCTTTAGGGACAGAAATATATACACAAATTTATATAATTATAATGATCTCCCCCCCTGTCTGAGCTCGTTTGGCAGTCTATCCCGCAAATTGAGAGGGCTAGCACCGAGATCAATCTTACAGATATCCGGATTTCTACACTCAATGTAATGCGACGACACATCCCACTGGACGACTCCACCCGATAATGCTAAACGTCGTTGGGGTGTCCGTTTCCACGACAACCGTTTACAACGACCATTATCGAGGCTGACAACAGTCAGCTAAATTTCAGATTTCTCCCCAGTGATAATCTGAAAGTGGTGCCAAGGTTCTGCAGAATCTTCACCTGTAATGCGACGCCTCAATTGCGTCCTATCTTCACTTTGAAGTGCCGCTTATAAGTGACGTGTGAGATTACGTCATCTCCTTGGAACTCTGACATTAATAGTGAGTAAAAATTCGCACGGCTAACGCGCACATACTTAATTCTAGAACTCTAAGAAAATGAACACTATTATTTCGTTTGCAAAATAAGAACTCTAATGTTAAAAGTAATGCTTATTTTACATGTGAACTATTGTTAAAGCGGCCCCATTTGCCGCATAAGAATTGTGTAATTAATCTTTATTTTATATTTTGAATTTCATCATTTTCATCTCCCCTTATTTCCCACAGAGTGTATGACATTGGAAAGTTGAATGAATGATTAATCACTGTGCGAAAGAGTAGTGCCCCCTTTTAAATCGGGAAATAAATAACCTGATTTAAACATCTTTCAACTCTCTTGTTATTCATAGTTTTTGAGAGGGACGAAAGAATTTGTACTACTGTTTTGCACCGTTCGTCTGTTCGTCCATTTATTCACATTTATGATACACACTCACAACACACACCGCCAATAAAACGTTCCTTGGCATGACATTAATAAATTGGGCCCCACCCAAACATCAATGGTGTATGTCATGTGTGTCTATGTAACAACTTGACGCGACGTAGTACTGGCATACGTCACATGGGCTTTTCTTGGAGGTGCACCGGAGCAGGCCAAAAATAGACTTCACCCCTTGCATCTCTAACTTCAGCTCGGGGTCGGCTTGTAACGAGCCTCCCGTTTTGTGACTTTTTTAGTTTTTGATAGAATAATTTTATTTTAGTGATGTAAACATTCGAAAATGAGAACGCTGTAATTTGTCAACATTTTCATGAATTACTATGTAAATGTACCCAGACATATTTGCAAGGAAAAATTAGCACACAATAATTAGTACTACTAGACTGATCCCAATTATGATTTTCATGATGGGAATTCAGTTTCCTTGTTGTCAACTATAAGAAAATTATTTGTTCAAAAAGTCACAAAAGATTTTGCAAATATAAAGAATTGCAGTATGTTGATCTGCAACTCATGAAAATTAGAATTATGCTTTTGATTTGTTTATCCTGAACCTTAGTTGCTACACACGTTTTAGACTAATGCATTGTCTACATTGTACAGAATAATAAAACATCATCTTAATTATGTTCACATTAAATGGTTTACTCTAAACATTTTTTAGAGTAAACCAGAGTCCACTCTCAAGTATTTCTCCCCCAACATTATACATAATGATCAAGCATCTGCATCAAACAGTTTATTATAAAATTGCAATACTGCTCATGAGTCAGTTACACATACTTTAATTAGTTTCTGTACAAATTTCTAACATTTAAAATGCCATTGCTTGTAATTAAATGATACAGATTTCAAGAATGTGTCTATGTCACGGAATATGTATGTATTGAAGTTGCTCTTTAATCATCTTAAGAATTCTTTCTCTTCCTCTTAAAATCTTAATAAAATAACCATGATGTTAACAAATTTGAAAGTGTACTCAGGTTGTGAATTTTGAGTGTCAATATTGTCATATCAAAATAAAACTGCAAAAGAAACCTTTGCTTAATAAGAAACTAAAATCATCAATCAGAAAATTAAACATGAATGTTCTGTCGATTTTACACTTTCCAGTGTAGCTAAATGTTACTGTGCTAACTGTACTAATTTATTGCTATAATAGTTACAATATTGTTATATATCAATACTATTATTGCTAATCATGCTGCAATGATCAAGTATTTGTAGTTATTTTTACTCATATTTTGCACACACACCCCAAAAAAACCAACAACTGATTTTTTTAGCATCATGCTCACCAATAAATCCCCTACTTATAACACTACTCTTTTGTGAAAACGAGCAAATCAGCAATATGCCAAGTTTATTCTGGAATGCATCCCTAATGGACTGTGCAAAGTATTCACTGGGATATATGAACTAATAATAAAATGCTAGAGTTTAGCATACAAGCTCATTCATGAAGACAAGCACTCTTTTCACTTATGTGAGTGATTTCATCAGTGCACAGCATGCAGACACAATCTAATTTGTACTTTCAAATATACACAAATATACCTGTCAAAGCTCCTGAGTGATTACTGCCAGCAACGATCTGGACAACTTTGCATGTGGTAGGCAAACTGACTGCAATTAACAACAATTTATATTTACAAAAAGAATTTAGCCATTAAAAGCATAAATCAGAATCTGGGATTTTCTTCATGCACCTAAGAATAATGACTGTTAGATTACGAATGTTACTAAGATTTGTATTTGGACCATAAAGTGCACACTCACCAATGATTAAAATAGTTTTGGGCCTTGTCATTAATATTCTTTGTGACAAACAAGTTCACAATTCAATGTCAGTTAAGAAGGAATTTGAAAACTGATTCTGAAAATTAAATAATAAAATTCAAACTATAAATATAAACTATATTTTATAAATATATTTTCCCTCAAAACTAGCAACTCCATTACAAATAAAATATAAATTTTTTGGGGGGTTGGAAGGGACCTTGTACTGTCCTGGTAATTTGAAACAAAGCATTTGCAGCTAATACAATGTTATCATTTCTTCATCAGCCTCTTGCTACACAGCTTTCCCAAAGCTTATAATTCCATATTTAAGAACTGTATTCTACTTTTAAACAAATACTTTTATCATCTCAAAAAGCACAAAGAAAATGGCAGACAAGACAAAGCTGGACAAAGTCACACTGTATAAATTTTGCTTAGTTATTTCCCCTTGAACATCATTTTGTCTGATAACTTCAAATCATTCTGGTGAGTTCTGTTCACTATAGGCAAGCAAGAGATAAATGAGGTTTTAAAAAAATGCAAGTTTTGTCATAATACAAATTTAATTTTTCTACTCATCAATCCATAACTGTGCATGGCTTTCAATACCAAACCGTGCTGACTCCCAATATTTATATGGCAGTTTCTGGAAGATATACATGTTAACTAACTAACTGCTCACAAAGAAATAGAACCTCAAGCACACATCCTTGTACCACTGATCTCAGATGAGCATTATGTCTTCAACTGCTGTTTCTACTTAACAATCTTACCACTCAACCAATGTATCAGTGAATTTCTGCCAAAGGCACCTTTGAGATATTTTTAAATAACAGAATTCCTCATTATTCAACAACTGTCTTTCAGCGTTATCCATTTCACACTTAAGTGTGCTAGCTATGAACATCACAAAGTAGAGGAACAGTCCCCACAGCCACCATTATCCGAGACTAACACATTTTCTACTTTATCTAGAAATATTTCTAGAAAGCAAAAAGTTCATGGCAGTAATTAGATAATTGTACATTATCTAATGCAGCAAGTGAAGCAGTGCTAAGTAGCAATTTATTCCTATGAAAATAGTAGATGCATTAAATAAACATTATTCACCTGCTTAGAGATATACTGAGCCTGTCTTCAGGAATGTTTATTTATATAGAATGACTAACCACATAAACTGCAAGCACACACACACACACAGAACTGCAAATTGCTCTCTTTGCAGCCAAAAAAAAATTTAACTGTCACCTTGAATAGGAAAAGGCGAGGAAGGAAGATATTTCCCATCTGCATTAGCTGGGCAACCTATCTGTCCACGCTTGTTTTGACCCCAGCCATACATTACACCATCATCTGTGCAGATATTTCACATGATTAAGATATTTTCCATGTGTTTGCTGCGCAGCTATTTGTCCATGCTTGTTTTCACCCCAGCCATACATTACACCATCATCTGTGCAGATATTTCACATGATTATTTATTTAGTTCTCAGTGTGGCAAATTATTTTACATACAGCATAATACTCACAGGACTTAATTATAAATACTTATGCCTTCCGTTCAAAATGTGTTTTTTTAAAATTTAACTAAACGGACAGTCATGGTAGAAAAATATTCTATCAAAATTATCTTACTTGGTTAAATGTTGTACAACATAGGAAGATAAAAAGATCTGGTTTATTTGATACTTCTTCAATTACTTCAAACAGATACATATAAAAATATAGTTTAAAATATTATTAAACTGCATATGAGTATTCTTCTTTCAAAATATCTTATTTTTTCAATTACACAAAATTATGCAGCCAAATAATCTTTTTGTTAAAATTACCCTCAGTATATAACAGAGGATAAGAAAAACAAAAATTAACAAACAAGTTATGTGTGAGAGAGAGAATTAAAACAAGAGAAAACTAGTAAATGAATTAAACAAAACAATAAAATCAACAAGAAATATGTAAAACAAATAAAAGTAGTTATTTTATCTCATCATTTATTCTACAATTCACTCATTAATGTATATCCAGTTCAACAGGATTAACCTGACAATGTGAAATTGTCACTGCAATTGACCAAAAATATGAAAAAAGTATAGTCTAGTTGAAAGAAGCATATAGTATCTACTTAATTTTTGTTCAAGTGGTGCCTTTTTATAATTATTTTCAGTTAAGAAAGGGAGGGAGAGAGAGAGAGAGAAGAAGAAAACTAATGGGAATACACAATAATCGGTCTTACTCTAAACTACTTCTTAAGTACAATAGAAGAATAATTCACTGATTAAAAGCTGGAACTATTTAAAAAAAATAAATAAATTACGCATCAAGAAAATTCAAATCATCATATCAATATGCAATATTAAGTTCACACCCATAGAGGTATGCATTAATATGAACAATATATGTATGTATTAGCATCTTGATATTAAAATGATAACTAGTCATCCACCATCCGTTCAGATAAATTTTCGCATCATCAAGAGACTTTGTGTCACTGTATTATCAGTTATAGTTATAACTATATGAAGACCATTTAGCCAAGGTCAAGGTCAACTCTCTGTTAAATGTTTTCATATTATATATATCTAAAAAGTATTTTAAATTTTCACGATTCAATGACTTCTCATTCAATGCCTAGTAACACTATTCATAATGCCAAGGATTCATATTGCATACTTTGAAATTTGCAAAATTTTGCTTAAATGATAGAAAAATAAAATTATAAAAAACAACAAAAGTATAAGCATGCAATTTTACTGACTATCACAAGATGAAAGCAATGAAATTCAGAAAGGTTACTTTCAAATTTGGTCATCATTTAGAATAAAAATGAAGAAATGGAACAGGCTTTTCAAGTTTTAAATCTATCTTAATTTTAAAAAAATATATATATTAAAATTTATGCTTCCCAAGTTTGATGAATGCAAATAATTCAAGAAATTTAAATTAAAGAAAGAAATATACCAAGCACCAAGACTGCCTGAACATTACCTTTGTAGATAACTTTGAAAGAGATGGAGCCATCAAGTATTTCTGCTGTGGGCAAAGGTAGAACTGCACTAAAGAAAAGTAGTGCACTGCCACATGATGAAAGCTATTTTTTTTACTTTGACAATTTTTTTTTTTTAAAGCAGAATAATTTATCAAATGTATCAACCAGCTCTAAATTTAATTTAATTTGCTCCTCACAAAACATCTTTTTAAAAATTCCTGCTCATTTTATGTTTGGTATGATTTAAGTTAAATAAATCAATGTTTATTTCAAACATAGTACTTGTGATATATATATATAATAAAAGTTCATAGCATAAAGTGTCATGGTATCCATCAGTTAAAACTACATAATGTTTCAGAAGAAATCATTGTTGCAACAGGTCAATGGAATAATTGCATGTACTTTGAGTGAATAAAATGGTTGGCATAACTGTGAGTCACATTCATGATTTTTTCCAAATATTCTGTAACTGTAAGAAACTGGCTGAGTATTTTTAAACTGGAAAACTGAGGCCAAAACATGAAAATGTTAAAGATATCACCATTAGTTCCACTCCATAGTTAATAATTGCTACAGAACCATATTCCATACTAAATAAATGCAATAATTTCGTAATAAAAACATATTACAGAGCTAATATCCACATTAAATATAATGCTATAGAGCTATATTCCATATTAAATATACAACAGGTATTTAAGTATTAAAGATTTTTTAAAACGTAAAGATTACAGTACTCTGTGGTGGTACATAAATAAATGTAAATGCTATATAAATTAGTGAGTAATGAATGTTAAGTTAGTGACACCTAAAAGCAGACTTTATCTACTTTTTTCGGAACTGATCTGAATCTGAAAGCTCAAGTCTCAATGATATCTGCAAATTAATCAAAGTACAAATACTTTCAGTACCAAGACCAAAAATGGAGGTGCCAAGATTCCCACAATTTTCTCAAGCCCACACTAAAGTAATATTAACAGCAGTGGAGGTGACTCAACAAAATATTTTCAGATGCACCAATATCACAGATTAAAAAAAGAATATTAACAAAGAGCTACAAACATAAATTCTTAATTAATATATCACTTACCAGAAAGGGCTAGAGAGTGCCTCATTCCTGCTGCCACGGTCAATATGTGAACACCTGGCGGAATGTCCACCTGATCCTGTGACAGACAAATTAACATTAACCGCAGGTTATAACAGAATCATGCATTCTAATTCACACTATGACTATTATTTTTCCATTATCAGTTATATTGTATGACATCCTCTTCAGCAGAACATCATCTGAAGTGTGAATGAAGAAAATCAGTCTCCATTAATTCATGATGAATCTAGTAAGACAATAAAATTATTCATTCTAAAGCATCCGTGAATTAGTGTTTCTAAGCAACTCAAATGAGATGTAAAAACCATGAGATCAAAACTGAAAAAAAAAAAAACTCACAAAAAGAAGCACTTAGAGAAGTGATTAAAACACTGAGTCTTAAAGATGTTGAGATCAAAACTGGAAGAGAGGAACAAAATAAAAAAAGTACCTCAAAAGATCAAAGACAATCAGACAAAAATGATGTTGTGATTAAGAACTAAAGGAAAGCAAACAACAACAAAAAAAGTGCTCCATAAAGATCAAAACCACAGATATATAAAAGATATTGAGATTAGAGAGAAGTTTCTTTCTAAATGAACACCTTATATATGATATATCCATGCTTCCAACAAAGCTGCACCTGATGTAAATCGACTGTGAGACAAACAAATCATCCATTAACATGAGGAAGATTATGCAGTTTATTTCATAAGTGATGCTTTCATATGAAATTATATCATTATTATAATAGCATAAATGATGAATTACTGACAATGACAACCGATATAAAAGTGCATTTTCTAAATAGATATTATTTTAAAATAAACCTCTTCCATAACAAAATACTTCTTTAATAAGTACTTTGAGTATTTTTTTTAATGCAAAAGACAAGAGTAAATGTGCCATAGCTGCTTTACACTAAATATATATATTTTTATTTCCAACTTTATGTTTAAAGAGATTAAGAATAAACTATGCCTTACTGGTTTAGTAGATAACTTTCCCAGAGGTTCTCTGCCAAGCTGACCATATGAGTTGTTTCCCCATGAAAATAATTTACCTTCATCTAGAGAGAAAAAAATAAAATAAATTAAAACAAATGCTCTCCCTTATCTGTAACAATATCAATTAAAAGAAATGTTTGGGTTTTTTCCCAAACAATTGAAATACTCATTCATACTGAACTTTCTCAATTTTCCCTTTTATACTAACCCTAGCAGATAAAAGTTATGTCTTTTTTAAAACTTTTAAAAAAATATTAATTAAAAATATTTAAATTACATATAGAGTGAAATTTCTAGTGACATGATCTAGTACTATTAATAACATATCACCTTATATTGCACACAAACTTAATCAAAATCTAGAATTAATTTTACATGGGCATAATCCCCACTTTTTGAGTAATTAATAATTACTGCTTTTAAAATAACTGTTAGTTAAACTACTTGTAATTTAAGCCAGATAAACTAAGTCATTGTCAAAGACAATGAATTTATTTTTTTGTTCTCATTGTATAGAGAAAAATAATTGGGAAACTTGAAAAAAAGACATCCCTAAAAAGAATGTTTCTCTCCTATGTAACCCTGCTAAAAGTCTTATACAAACCTAGTACAATAAATAGCAGTCAACTCTACTACATTAGTGGATTTTACACATTTCAATGACAATTTTGTTTGAACATTTCTGAGAATTGAAAATAAGCAATATTTATTTTACATAAATAAATAATTCATATGTGGAAGTTTAATTGAAATTTTTCAAAGTATTAATAATAAAAAAAAATCAAATAAAACAAAATTTTATAACATCAAACAACCAACCTGTAACAGCCAGCGAAAAATCCCACCCACTAGCCACCTGCACAATTCTGACAGCAAATGGAAAGGATACACGAGTAAAGATAGAAGCATCAACTTTATCATCCAATCCAAGCTGCCCCTTGGAGTTAGAGCCACATGTAAGAAGACTGCCTTCATCTGAAATAACCAACACAATGATTTGTAATTCATTAATAAAGCACTTATCAATGGTGAGGTGTAAACATTTCTTGTCAATTACCAAATAAATCAGGCATTAAGAACATTTCACTGAAAGTAATTTGCATCATTGAAGATAATGTACAAAAATCTTTAAGCAAAATAATTAACATTCTTAAAATGACCTATTGCTTAAGTCTCAACCTATTTCTTCTGCTAGTCATTTAAAATGTTTCAGTTCTGACAAAATGATATTTTAGAATTTACTGATAAAATATATTTCTGTAACAAAGGTAAAACTATACCATTATGATTATACAAATAAAATGATAAAGTGAAAAACATTTTAAATTCCTTTACTAAAACATGCATTAAGAAATTAAATAATGGCAATTAATAACAAAAAAAAAATCTTCCTGCATTTGAGTCTTTTTTGACTGGCATTTTAATCATGGCATTGTAAGAACTACTCCCATCCATGTATTTTGTTCTGAAATCAAGAACAGTGATGAGTGGGGTGGTGGTAGGTGGGTGGGGTGGCACACTTGCTTGAATGTTACAGTTCTCAAAAGCAGTAAGATGACACCTTTCTTCTGTTTTGAAGAGCCAACAAAATGACATACTCAAAGGATCAAGACACTAAAGTACATGTAATTTAAAATATTTCTTGATGGTATAAGATTTGTAAATGACATTTCTAATCCAAAGAAATCTTATAAATTTGATTTTTAGAGTACAAACACACTATAAATAGTAACATTTATTAAAAGTGGAAGAGCAATCTTTACTTCTGCATAAAATATATCCATTTCGTTGTCTTGAAATAAAGTATAACTTGAAAATAATTTATTCTGAGCAATTCTTAGTTGGGAACTCAATCAGTATCTCTCTAGAGGAACTCTAAGGCCTACAACTACATCTCTCTTATCTACAGCTATATGTCTGTGGTCTACAACTATGACTCTATAATCTACAACTACTTCTCTATGAATGGTCTACAGCTGTCTAACTGTCTCTCTGATCTACAACTGCTTCACTATGATGGTGAATTTTAATTATAAAACTAAAACTGTGAGTGTGCATTTATGGAGAGGAGAGAAAAAGGGTACCAATTAGAGGGAAGGAGTGGGGTTGGGGAAATTGCATATTTATTTATTTGCATATGTACAGTATCAAATAAATGGTTGCCAAGAAATTATCAAACATAAATATCAGTTAAGATGCAACCCATATAAAGGTTAAAAATTAACAAAAGGCAAAGAGGTAACAAAATGGGTCAAATGTTCAACTTAAAATTTCAAAAAAACTTTAAAATTTTGTATTGTTAACATATATTTATTTTTTTAATTAAATAAAAAAATAATATGACAATGATCATACTAATTTTTATTTTAAGGCATTTTGCAAATTTTGCAGTCAATAGAGTTAAAATCAAGTGAAAAGGAACCCACCTCAATCATATATATTTATAAAATCCAGACACTTCAATTAGGTAGTCCCACTCATTTTTTTCTACTTGATATTTTACAAATGTTTTATGCTCAAAATGTGTGTTCTGATGAAATAAGGTTGTACAGAAAAAATTATGATGATAGCTATAATACTTTTTGAGATATTGTCATTTTAGTGTCGTAATTTGTGATCAACATTTTTTAGACATAACGAATGTGCAGTTTGTCAAGTTCAGTACAAGTAAAATATAAACCACACTGATCAACAGTCCAACATTTTAAATTAACATAATCACAGACAACAAGAAAAACTAGACATAATGCAGAATCGAAATTTAAGTTTCTTATAAATTACGACGGAAAACATGCTTTTGTTTCATAAAATTGCTTACAAAACGCAACAAACTGGAATATTCATGGCATCATAGCATAATCAACTGATGAACAAAGTATATCCAGAATGCATATTATTAAATCATTTGCTATGTAGTTAATGCCTATTTTTTTCCAAAGGCATAGCAATAACAGTGAAGAAATTATTTGATGCTGAAAATGGCCATTTCAACTAATTTTAACCAAAAAAGAGCAGTAACCAAGTGTTATAGGGAAAACGTAAAAAAGCAAATTGTCATATCTCTAAAACTATACAACATACAGAGCTGGTTCACATATCAAAATGATCAGTAAATTGTGATCTATCTAAATATATAAAGTTAAGTTATGTTTAATCATTTATTTAATTTACATTTTTAGTTTTATTATAAAATTTCTATTTACGAAGAAAATGAAAATGGATAAATTGTCATATCTCTGAAACTATACATAACACAGTTATGGTTCACCTATTAAAATGACCAGCAAGATGTTATACATGTAACTAAACAAAAGATTTGTTCAGCATTTTGTTTGTTTTAATATTTTATAATACAAAATTTAATATTTAAAATCTTAAAACCGTATTAAAACTGCTTGATTGGTATAAAAGCACTCTATATCTCTATATGTATCAAAGATACATAAAGATGTTGAACCCATACCATTGCTAATTATATCACTACACACACACACACTAAAAAATACAAATCATATCATTTTATTCTGAAGGTTTGACAAGGTCTTAAATCACTGAAACTTGTGAAAGTGTGCATGAAAAATTTATTCTTAAATTAAAAGTGCTCTGCATACATGTACTTGATTTAAAGAAATATTAACATATTTATATAATTATAATGTAGGTTATGAATAACAGATCATTCCATTTGTTTTATTTATTTCAAATAATGAATATGCACAATAACACAGTGACACACATACAATAAGCTTCATGTGGTAACAAAATATATATTTAAATTAATATTAATTCTTAAAAAGAGGTAATGTATTTAATCCCAGTAACTTCATATTGATAGAGAAAGTAATATACCAATAATATCCAATACATAATTTTATAAATAGAAAATTCTAGCAAAACTCTAAAATCAGCAGCTGGCCAGGTTCTTCCTTTGGTTATCTCCATTGTTAAGCCCCATTTAAAAACAAACTTGGCATTCACATCATCACAGTCTATGCTATCACACCACTTCAAAATATTCTTATTTCTATACTGCTCCATCAATATTATTTTGCATTGTGAACTTCTAAAGCCTCATTAATCATAAATCCATTATCATAACAAACAGCAACATGTTAGTTTGTAAATCCACCATCTTCTTTCAGTCTCTTTGGTAGTTGGCTACTTGGAAAGTTATCTACATTAGTTGTTCTTGCCACTTCAGTTTCATCTAAGCTACTACCTGCATTTACAACAGGTCAGCACATGCACAATCAGATACTGGAGAGCCTTCTAGCAAATATTTGCACAAATTATTTTATCAACAAGAGTGTTGATGTCTTTACCTTTTATTTTTATATTCAGACTTTTAGCACCCAAATCAGCCTTGTACCTATGATTACTATGAAGTACTACTAGTGCTAGCTTTATTTAAAGTCTGAAGCTCTTTGCAAACACTTTCATTCATAGACAAAGCAAGAATAATTTGACTATATTGTTTTAAATGAAAAGTTTAAAGAACAGTGCACTGCTTGTGTTTTTAGTGATTCTGTATTTTATGTTATTGCATTTTTGAGAGATGGGCAAAACTGAACAAGCCACTCATTCAGACAGCAATCTTTCAAACTTAATTTCTTGGCAAAACTTTGAAGTAGTCAAATCAGATTATCAGAAACTTCATAAACAGCTGTTAATAAATAACATACTACAACAGCATCTCCTGACTAATCAGTCATAACCCTGAAGATAAGCTAGTGTACTGCTCATCAGCTAAAAAAAATATTCCACAAATGTTCAACCCTTAAAATTTCTTTATGCAAACAAGTATGCTGTAAATAGGATAACTATTAGCTGCATACTTTTAATAACTTGCTTTTAATGTAAAGAAAAAAGTATACATTGCTTACCAGCTAAAAGAGTGAAAGGACCAAACAATATTTAAATATTACTCTTTAAAATAAAATAAAGTAAAACATGAAGAAATATTAAGTTAGCTATAAGATTAAGAACAAATGTACAACAGCCTGCTGTCTTTATTATTAAAAAACGAAACAACAACCTTTTAAGTTAGCTATTTCTCCATTTATGTAGAAGTGTAAAGAAATTACAAGTCAGGGGAGGGGGGGACCCTCCCCCCCCAAAAGAGATTTTTTACACTGTAAAACGATGTTCAAATAAGAAACAAAATGGGAAAAGAATTTTTTTTAAATATAAGCAAAAACGAAATAATAAACTAAATATTAAGTTTGTGTTACAGTACACAGAACGTTTGAAAGAACTGAAATATTTCAGAGCGATGTTTTTCTACAATTTTAGCATCTAGAGTTATCTTTTCTTGTTGAAATTAACGATGATTTAAAACTATTTTTTCTACATAGTAAAATTGTCACCCATACCTAAAATTAAATGAGCAAATAAAACAATATTCACAAATATGATCTGCGTCTTTAAAACGAAATATTTCAAGAAAATAGTATATTTTCACATATTTGCAAGTCACTCCGAGATCGGCATATATTTGAACGAGTTAATTCGGAAACTGTCAATAATTCTACTTCAGTACTTGAAAAATAATAATATGCTTACAAAAAAATCAAGAAAATTAAAATAAACTTTAATAAGCACTCACAAATAGATCTGACCGATAAATGGTTTCAACTGATCGTATAGGGCAGAATAATCAGCGTTAGCGTCGGTACACCGTGTCTCAGAAATGAAAGCCTTGACTGTGGCGTGAATTGAGAAAGACGCGACGGGGTTTTCAATATAGCAAGAACCGCATGGACTAATAATCCCGTATTGTGTCATGTTTTTAGAAAGAGGTTGAAATGCTGAATAAAATGATATGTTTTCCTAGTTTTTGTGAAAAATATTTGATCCCAAAAATTTGTCTCAAATTTTTAACTTAAAATTTTTTTGGTGTTATTCCTAACATACAATATGGAAAAATATATGAGTGTATAGAGTTATCTCTCTTCTTTTTAATGGACCAATCAGAATTTCGCCAACCTATCCATACGTTTCTTGCCGAAAAGTTAAAGTATAGTACCGAAAAACGCGAATTTTACTTTTTCGGCCGTGAGGCGCCCGATGAGAAATTTTCGACGTAACCCTAAGGTACTTTCGTCAAAGTTTATGGATACAATAATAAAGTTTAGATGAAAAGCAAGAATATACTTTAAAAGATGAAAGATAGCTCTTTATTTTTTATATAAACATCGTTAGTCCAGGTTTAGTGTGAAGAAAACTGCTGTGAGTCAAAGTTCAGTGAATTTGCGTGCAAAAGAGCGTTTGACCCCAATAAAACAGCGACGGTGGGACTACCTACTTCAATAATGTCAACATTTCTAAATTCTGGCAAGCTTACCTAGCCAGCAACTTTTATAAGTGCTATTATTTTAGGGTTAAAAGTGGAACAGAAGCTTAAGCTCTCGATCATGCACAAGATTGACTCACGACAATGTGAAGTGGCTAAATGTAAAATGCTCTGGGCTATAGTCCGGCCAAGGTTATTTCTTTGTTATGTGCAGTTAAGGTTTGCAATTCATGAGATATTCGTGAAGAGCTCAGTTTCCATTGGCAAGTATCATACCTTTAATATGAAAGAGTGGCTTTTTAGTCTTGGCAACACCGAAAATCTTGCAGAAACACAATATCTACAGAGGCTATTGTATACACATTATCATTTGATAAATCTATTGACAGAGCTCACTTGCACGGTTTTGATCAATCATAAAAGTTAACTTAATCTTTTATTTCTTGTTGCTATCACTATTCCAACTATTTGTGATAGCTAAGCATATTATAAGTAAAAGTACATAATTATATATAAAGTATGAAATGTATACTGGTCACTCCAAACTGCAAGCTGTTATTGACTTTCATTCCATTCATCAATCATTTTAAACTGTAAGAAGCTATTGACTTTCCTTCCATTTCTCAATCATTCCAGGCTGTAAGCAATTACTGACTTTCCTCCTTATCAACAGTCACTCACAACTGTAAACTGTTATTCTTATTGACTTTTCTTCTATTCAATCACAACTGTAAACTGCTAATAGAATTTCCATCCATTTATTATTCACTCGAAATGGTTAAGTGCTACTGACTGTACTTCAATTTATGTGTATAAACTTGTAGTGTTGTGTTGTACTGCAAAACGCAATTACCTTCGACTTACAATGCCAATCTCAAATCAAAGAGAAAGGATAAATTACAATGCAAAACATGATCATAATGAATGTTAACTACATACTTCTAGGCCAGACAAGCACATATTTATTAACATTGACATGATTGAGCAGTCATTGAGTTTTCTAGATGAGTGGAAAATTTTTCACCCATTCTAAAGAACAAGTTTTTTTAACAGATGTCCTATGTACTAATGTAGTCATCATTTGGCATTAACTCAGAGCATATTTCATTACTTGAGCTTGCGAGAAAATGCAGGTTGAGAGGGTAAAGTGTCATCAAATGTTGATTTGTCTGCTTTAACAAAAAAAACCCAAACAATTAGTACAAAATTAAACAGCTCACAAAAAACATTTCACTCCTTGAACAGTGTAAGTATTTTTGTGCTGTTACTACTTTTCTGTACCTGTGTATAGAAATCAAACACGTTACCTGTAAGGATCAATGTATGAGAACCACCACCAGAGATGACTTGTGGAACTACTTTTTCCCAGATTACTTCTTTTGGGATAAGCTGATCATCTAGATGACCTTGACCCAATTGTCCACTGCTGTTAGAACCCTGAAACGGCATTATTTCTAAGTTCAGAAAGTTATACAGAATGGTTCCATGACTAACATATTAACAATAACATGACACCAGTAAAGAATTGTATCAACATAGAAAAAGCCCCAGGAATCTTAAATAATGCAATTTCTAAACTAAGCAGAATACAATCTATATTAAGTTAATTTAGTCTAACAGTTTTGCTGATTACATTCACAAGCTCCTAAACATCAATAAATTACAAAGATATACACTGATGACTTGTGATTTGCTCTAAAAGTACCTTCCCTTGCAGGCAAGGCAAGGCTTTATGGGTGCTGGTCACAACCACTCTTTTAACAGTCAATCAACATTATGAAACAATCCATCTTGAGTATATCCTTGAAACAACTTGTACTAATTACATGTATTATGTATTCTTTCAACAAGACACCAAAGCCACTGTTTTAGTGGAAAAAAAGGCAGCTCTTAGTTACACTTAAAATGATTGTAAACGAATTTTCACTGCTTTGTTAATCAACACATTATTATTATTATTATTATATGAATATTATAATTAAAGTTGTGCACTTAAAGATACTGTTAAGTTAGGAAACCAAGACTGGGGGGGGGGGGCACATTATTTAAAATTTTACCTTACATTTAACTTAAAGTTCTATGCTTCCTTCTCATAGGCTATGATGAATTTGGGGAGCGCTTCCGGCTTGTGCCGTTATCAGACGTCTGCCCGATACATGCTACAGTTTGTTATTGTATGATGAAATATTGCTTATGAATTCCTATTCTCTTTTTCTTTCTCTACCTCTTTATGAAGTTCTGTACATACTTCCTGTAATTTGTAAATGAAGAGCTACAAATGACTTGTTTACGTGAAAATAAGTATGCCGATTGTCTAGCTCTTTATTTTTTTATTTTTTTTTGGGGGGGAGGGGGGGAATTCACTCTAAAGAGAAAGTTTAAACTTCAATTCTAGAAGGATAGTTGTTAATATAATAAGCATAGCATATAGATTTATAATTACTTTTTTTTTTTTAATGGCAACTTAGACACATTAAGGTCATGGACACAGCAAATTCAAGTTGAAAGGGAGATAACTTTGAGATACTGAAATAAGCTCTCAAATTCTTACCCGTTTTACAATACGCATTTTGTAGTCACTAAAGTAATAATTAGTCGAATCTGCTACAAACTTAAAGACTATGTCAAATGCCTAGTAACAATAAAATTAACTGAAATATTACTGAAATAAAAGATATATTAGTGTAAATATATATATGCAGATATTTTTTATCAACCTTATGCACTTCAGGCTTTGTCTGGTATGTTATTTTCAAAACTACCGCTCCTCACAACAACATATGTTTGCTATTTTTAGCAGCAACAACAACTTTGTGGAGCCTCTACTTTCGTGTAGACTGTAGAGGTAAGCCAAGAATTGTAAATAAAAGTACATGAATAAATATTAGTCTATTAATAAATTCACTGTATTAAATCCAAACAGCAACAAATACTGGTAAAGTATTTCCTATCCGAAGACAGATTTCGAATCTAGTGTTCGACAATATAAAAACTAAAATATAGATACCTTTGCAATTATGCAAAAGGCTAAGAGATAGGCCTAATTAAAAGTAATAAGTTATGTGAGCAACAAAATCGAAGAAACAGCAATTGTTTAAATCAATCATGATATATAAGCATTCTCAACATGACGAATTTAAATATTAAAAACGGTTAATGTAAATACTGAAAGAAATACATTCATTTTCAGTTTAATTAGAAATATTCAAATTTATGCTCAATTATCTTGAAAAACGTTTGATAGAGTTTGCTGTCCTCTAATTTAATTTAAAATAATTTAAGAAATTATTTACAAGAACATTTATTTATAAAAATAAATGATTGCTTATGTATTGTGCTGAAGTTGATCACATATACTCTGAACTGATTAGCTTTAAATGTATTAGTAACTAAGCCTCAGGATTAGTAGGTAAGGTATTACTTTTCAATGTATTACAATGCATGGGGGCATAAATGTCATGATGCTCAAAATAGTAAAGCTTTAAAAAAAAAAAAAACCCATGTGGCTTTACAAAATGAGATTAATAAAAGTAATGTAGTGGATCAGTTAAAAATTAGTTTAAATGAATATATTTGCTGCAAAATGACAGACAGCAACACACACAAAGAAAGTCAAATATTGGATTTGGAGGGAATATTGTGTGTGTGTAAGGAAGAAGCAACTTTTGCAGATGGTAAAAGAAGAAAACAGTTGCTTTTAATGACACTGAGCTGCATATACTGAATATTTTCATAAATGGCATATAAACAATTCTTAAATAAAATTTGTAAATACCAAATAAAACTGGACAATATGTATGGCAGTCTCTAAATTTCAAGGAATTTGTCAAACATAACTTAATATCTTTGTCACTTATTTCAACAGTTACTAAGTTATTCTCTGATGCATCAAACTGACTCAGCGAAGTGCCAAACTAATAATAATTAATGTTCTCATTAATTTCAGAGGCCATATGACAATATAAGATGGCTAACAAGGCACAGATCCATAATCTGGTCATATTACTGTTTCTTGCATCAATAATGATTGCAATAATATGAGACACTAGTACAAAGGAAGTTTTGCTTTTGTCAAGTGTCATACCTTCAATATACAAGAGTTGCGGTATGGCCATCTGTATTGTCACAAAGTTCATTTTTGTATATATTGGTCATCAAATATCATGTTCTTGCTATTATATTACATATACTTATATTACAACACTCTGACTTGGTTATATGTAATCCAAACTCATAACAATCATGATTTTGTTATTTGCTTGGATGGCCTAGATTCCTCTTGATCTTTAATATGCTATTAATAACCAGTGGTATCATGCTAAAAGAATAAAACTAAAAACAAATTTATCTAAATCAAAATGTAAATTATCATTATTAATGTATTTATAAATAAAGTGCTTGATAACTTAATCAATGAAACTTACACCCAATGTGATGTATAAAACAGTTTTTAATGAAAACAACAATAAAGGATTAAAAGATAGATAAAATAAAGTTCTGTAATAAAATAACTATATGAAAATAATGGTGATTTAAAAGGAATCTTAATTATTTTTTAAATAGCTATAAGTACTTTATAATACCAAATATATATTGTAACAGAGAAGATTAAAATGTGTATCATATTCATAGCAGAAACTGAGAATAACACATAATATTAATAAACATGTACAATACACATAATACAAATATAAACAATACTGAAGGTGAATATTTACAGACAAAAAAACGTAAAACAAAGAAATTGACAGATTTAAAATAAACATTTACAACACAAAAAAACAAACATGAAAACTAGTGGTATTTAGATGACAAAAGATTTTATAGCCCTTGTATATTGATCATTTGTTATTTTAAAAAAATGAGTGAATTAAAGACCAAAATCCATTATTCAGTATTAGTGTATCATGAAAATTTTGTTTTCTTGGGAATAGTTTAGAACTTGGTCAATACTAAATTACTAGTTTATATATTAATGTATTATATGCCAATTGCGAAGATGCTATAGGTTAAGTTTATACTAAATTATTAGTACTGCATGCCAATTGCTAAGTTGCTGAAGATTATCCTAAAATTCTAGTACTACAACATAAAGGTACTCGTTAATGGTAAAACTAAAAGCCTTAAAAATCACACTTTTCCTTTCATTTCACGCCTGTTCATTTCGATTATGGGTTTCGCTGTTTTGAAAAGCATACAAAAATAATATTCATTAGGGCCTGCCTATATGTTTAAATCAGGTGGCAACAATGTTTTAACTAAGAGAACTCTTTAAGAGAATAAATCTCTGTGCATAATCGTAGTTCGTACTAGGAGGATCGTTGCAGGGAATAATCAATTATATTAATTACATTTTACTATTAGCGATCTATGTTTAAAGGACGCAAATTACAGGGATAGTTGACACGCCGCATATACGACTATTCGTCAGCTTCTAGCTAAAATCTATTGGCACTTGGCAAAAATGCAAACCAAATAATAACAATAAACAAATAGCTAGCGTCGGTAATGGGCGGGACAGTAAACTTATCTTTTCAAACGCTTCACCAAGCGAAACAAGCTTGACGTAAACACAGGGGCGGGCGTCGCGCCAACATAGGCGACAGTGTGATAGGCTAGCGTTCCAACAACCAGCACACTCGCAAACTACTACACGCTGACCTGGACAGCAAAAAGAAAGGAGAAAATTTACCCATGAAAGAAGCGCCAGAGAATCGATCATACGTCCGGATCTCTCAGAAGGCCAAAGGCTTGAAGTTGCTGCCATGCCGTCTACTTTCTCGTGGCTGCAAGTTTATTGACAGCAGACGCGTTGGCGAAACCCAATAGCTTAAGATAGCTCTTCTGACCTTAGTACTTCCTCCCCCGCAAAAATGTCTGGTGAACTTTTTCGCTGCTCTCTTTTCGCATTTAAATTGAATGGAATTAAATGTTACTTGGGTGTTAACACAAATATCACATCAAATTGTTTAATGCTAAATTGATGTTAATGTTTGAGCTTCCTTTACTTATTTGATTAAAATTCCAACTTGTTTTCTTCATCAGGGGGAGGAGAAACGACCATCCTTCGCACCAATTGCAAGCCGGCTCATGAGAGGCTTGCGCAGCCCAGCACGCCATGATTCGTTGCCGAACTCACTCGATTTCCATAGCCAATCACTTGTGGAGAAAAGACGACAGCCCCTGTTGTAAGTCTGCAAATTATCTTCTTACAAATTGTGTACAACCATTCACGTTTTGTGTACGATTTTAAGTTTGTCCAGCCCCCTTTCTAGGTGGGATGTCACCTCTATATGTATTTCATACACTTATCGATATCCTCTTTAGTACTCCAATTTTCCTTAGCATTCTTTCAACGCCATTTTTTTGAATCTTTTGTTCGTTGGCTGGTCTTCGTTAATTATATGCTTAAACACTTTTTATTGTAGTTCCCAGAGCCCTTGTTTTGATACTTTTTACTAAGTCAAGTTTGCTAAAACCAAACATTCCTAATTGAAAGAAATGATTTTGAAGAGTCATACATGTTAGAACTTATAGATTTACTGTATCAGTTCCAACGAGCCTTTGTTTTTATTCAGCTTTTCATATCTACTTTTTGATTCGCTGATTCAATTGGGTTGAATGCTAGTGGAATTAACAGAAATTTCAGATTTTACACTATTCAGTTTAATGTTTATGTTTAGGCTCCTATAGTTTCAACAGCAGAAGTAGAAAATTATAAATAAACAAAACAGTAATAATAGTAATTGTATTACTCATTTACTGAACACCTTTCCTGCAAAGTGCAAGCCGGCTTGTTTGTTTAAAAAAAAAATTAAAGGTGACTTAGTGGTGTCAGTTTTTTAGTGAACTATCTTAGTATCTAAGCCTAAAACTGGATGCCTATAGCGTATTTCAGGATTCTCAATGACTCAACAAGAACGATGTAACAGTGGTATCTGTTGCTTTACCAACCTGCAATAAAAATAAAATTAAATACTAAAATTTGGATGACGGGAGGATGGAAATGGCCTAAAAAGTAAAATAAATATGATCTCTAGGCCTACATGTTGCTTTTTGTTTTTGAAGTAATTCACCAGTAGTTTGCATAAATTAATAAAAAGTTCAGAAACAATGATGTTTTCTTTTCTTTAAATTGATTAAATTAAAGGTTAGAAGAGTTTTAATATATAAAATTTCAAACCTTGTTCATAAAATATCATACTTTATTACAAGACGTTTTACTTGTTCAGTATTTTTTATTGGTCACTAATTTGTTTTAATGTTACAGTTAGACTTTAGTACTTTTACCTTGTATTCTGTGCACCATAACTACAACATACTTAAAATATTGTTAGCATTTGCTTGAATTATTTAAAACTGGAAAGAAAAGGAAAATTTGTAATTTATTCCATTTTCTATTTTTGACCTTTGATTAGATAGTCTATTTAAGAGAAAAAAAATAAATAGCAGTAAATTACCTCTCTCTATATTTAGCTCTTTGATATTTCGTTTTCAGTTCAATAACTATTTATGATCAGCTGTACATATATGCCTTGCCATGTACTCATTTACATATAATTACAAAAAAAAACCCTAGCACTTCTGCTTCATTATTCATAATCATATATATCTTTAATATACAACAATCTCTAATATAGATTAATATAAATTTATAATTATCATTTGATTTAGTTAATCTAAAGAAAATTGAACCCATTTAATAACATTTGATTATTAATATTAGTACTAAAACTACTATAGTAGTAATTGTTTCTTATGAAAGTGTTATCTTTTTTTCTCATCATAAGTTAAACCGTTTATAATTATATTGGAATAGGTTGCTTTTTTTTTTTTTAATGGATGCTTTTTATAAATTAGTACATTATTATTTTCAAGAGTGTAATAAAACTAACACTATATATTAGTATATATATTTACTTTTGTAGAATTATTTATAGCATTCAGAGAAATGTTTCAACTTTCATGTATCACAACTATACTTTTAGTTTTACATAATTGGAATTTATGAAAGTTGTCATTGAGTGACTTATTGTCTGTAAAACTTTGAACAGTAAATAAAATTAAAGATTTGTTCATAAAACGTGGAGAACTAATATAAATGAACAGTCACTATCAGATGTAACTACTTACTACTATACTAGTATTTCAGTAGTACTAAGTAGTGATATTTATGAGTGCTTATTAAAACAACACTTCTAAGGGAAGTAATGTGCTAAATACACATACTAATAATGTAATATAGAAATACTGGTGTTCACTAGCTTTATGAGTATGTTCAGTTCAGCAGTAAGTTATTTAAATTAACATTATTGGTGGTTTAAGTGGTGATCATTTTGATAAAAGCTATTGGAATATATTCTGTTTAAAACCCTTAAATTTAAACTACTATTTACTAAAGAAAAATCGAATTTTGGATTTTAGCTGCAGGGTGAATTGACTGGCACTGGAGGTGACAACTCTTCACACTGTGGCAATTCAGGAACAGTGCTGACATGGTCATGGAGCTGCAGACTTCGCTGACCGCTTATGACCAGCAAGCCCTGCAGGGCTTGGTACAGACACCTCTGACCACACTTACTCTCCCAGTACAAGTAGCACAACTCTCACAGCAGGTAAAGTGAGAGAACATTAAACTTGGGTTAAGTGTGTAACTTCCACATAGTGTTTGATAATTTTTTACAAATAGTTTCATTTAGTAAATGTACCAAAACCACATCAGAAAATTATTATGCCAGACTAATTAATTAGTGCTCATATTCAACATTCATTCTTTTGCATAAGACGGATTGTCTTATTATAGTAAACATAACATTAATAATCATAATGCCTAATTCCTTGTAATTGAAAATGAGAATATCATATAAAGCGTGTCTTGAAAACAATTTGGTTTTTGGACTTTAAATTGAGAATGGCCCTGTTTGTACTCATAGCTTTTAGGGGTAGAGAAATATAGTTAACAGTTAGAACATTAAATTAAAATCTTTATAAATTATTTTTATTCTGTATGTATACCATCTTTGTTTTCTGCTTATCATTAAAGTGCTTTTGAATTGATGTATACTGTATATATGCATTCTAAAAGTTAGTTTAAGACCTCATTGTTTCAGTTTTAAAAAGTATGTGCTTTAGAGTCTTGTTAGTTGTTTAAAATTTATAATATGCTTTAATACTTACTTTTCAGTTATCTAACTTGAACTAATAATTGTAGTACATAAATGCAGCAAAACAAGTACACATTTTTGAAGGAAGATCATTATGAATTGTCTAACAGAATTACTGTGCATTTTTTAATAACTTGCATGATCATTGGAAATCAGTTGTCTTGCCCTGGAATCAAATTGTCTCCCTTAGTCGAGTGAAATGTTTAGATAGGAGCAGCATTTCTCCTGATTTTCACATTTTCTCAACATTTGATTCCCTCTTATTGTTAAAAGTTGTTAAATTAAAAAGTAATACAAGCATTACTCTTTTTTAAAATGTATTCATTTTTATGTTTTCTTAATTATTTTTGCTGATATTTTTGTAATTGGATAATTTTAAAAAATTAGGTCCATTCCCTATAGTGTTTCACTATACATAATAAATAAAGTGGCACTTTGCCACTTGGTAAAGTGGGTAATTTATTACATGTCTCAGTGAAGTTTATGTTGCATTTAGTGACACATTCTTCTGCAGTATTATACTAACAAATCAGTCTAGTTATTGACAGCATTTTAAACAGTTTCATGCAGTGGCAAGAAACAACTGAGTCCCACTGTTTTTCTTACATTATAATTGATGCCACATTATATTGGATCCACTTTTTGAAAACTTCATGTAAACAGGTATTGCCACAATCTTACTGATGGCATTCTTGTTCACAATTTGAAGTGCAATGAAGATGCATTTGTTTTAAAGACCAAGTGAAATGGAATATAGGTTATCCACAGACAAGAAAAAATTCATATCATAAGAGTAATTCCCATTCTTAGAAATATGACTGCAGAATTTAAACTTTCAAAGATTTGTATAAGTGCATTTATTTTGGTATTGAAAGTCAATATTTCTGAAAGAAACCAGAGCTCTTATTCTTTTGAGAGACTGATTTCTCACCATAGCAACATAACATATGACATCACAAGTGGGAACAACAATCTGCTCATACTGTCTGACATATTGTCTTGTGCTGAACACTTTGTTTGAAAATTAAAACATGGTTAAATATTGCAGTGCATACGGCTATCCAGACAGCAGACAAACCAAAAATATTCATTTTTTTCACATTTCCCAAAGATCACAGATTTTGAAAAAAGTGGATTACAAAGCTGTAAAGAGAAAACTTTCATCTGACAGAACAGGCAGTAGCGTGTAATGAGCACTTTGTTTAGAAAAAGACTATGAAATGTAAAGCAGACAGTCTTTTGGGGACAGTTTAGCAATGACAGGCATTGAGGTGCCAAAAGTTAGACCTAACCAGTTTAAAATCAGTCTTACACTTACACAGTTATAGTTCTATCGTTTGATCATTGACATTGATTTGTAACTTTTCATACAATCAGTTCATTACAGTTACAAAGACAGCTGTCGTAAATTTGCAGTGTGTGGTGTTAATTGAATAAGTTTTAAATCTATTCAATTAGTGAATCTTCTAGTAACTGGTAAGTTAATAAGTAATCACATAAAATTTATTGAAAATTTTACTATATTTCTGATGGGTTTTTTTTTTCTTAATTGCAGACATACTTAATTATTGATTTATATACACCTAACTAAAATTAATTTAAATTCACTTTTCACATTTGCACCTATACAGTAAAGATAGAAAAGAGTATTCATGCAATAATTAAAAACACTCATGGTAAATTACTAATGAATATTAGTTGGTAAGTGCCTAAAATCAGTTGTACTTAAATTTAAAAGATTTTGATTTACAATACTGAATAAATAAAACAGTTCACACACAAAAAGTAAACACATATAAACATTTGATTTAATCACACATTCATGCACAAACATGCAAATATATAAAGAGAAATTACGCTTCTAGTAATTAAAAATTATATATATATATAATAATATGAAAAATAATCACTCAATTAAAAAAGGAGACCTTGCTGCTATTCTCTGTATTGTTCATCATTAGAAAATAAAGTAATTTTAAATTATATAGAGAATGATAATCACTAATTTAAAAAATAAATATACTGCTATTCTCTAAATGTTTTTATAGATAATTAATACTATCACTAATAGTAATAAATATCAGTAGTAAATGTAATACATATATATATATAATTATAATGACAATTACAAAACTATTTAAAAAGCTTTCATAATTCATATAAAAATCATACATAACACATTTTAATAACATTTATAAATATGTATGAATTTAATGATGTCTACATCATGGCATATAGTTTGGTTATCAGAAAAATAACTTACCAGACACAGTCATCATCAGTCATTGTTTCCTTGGTATCTCCAACATCATTAGAAATGGTATGCAAACTACTATCAGTGAACTTTCGCTGTCATCAGCGCTAATGTGGATCAAAGTGGTGTACCAAAGAAAATTACATTGGCAGCCATTGATTTCTATTTGTGACATTGCTTCTGCTTGTTTTTACCCCAAGGGCTTGGTATTGTGTGTCTTTACTTAGCAACTGGACAAATCTCATTCACAAACAAATAGAAATAATTGTTCTCAACACATTGAACAAAAATTCTCTCTGTTCTGGAAACTTTTAACTACTGTGTTTTTTTTCTTCTTCCAGTACCAGTCAATAAAACATTCATTTTCAAGAAATAGAGATATTTACTCAACAATATAATTTTTAAACATCATTATTGTAAACATTATTAGCTAAGGACTTTTTTTTGTAATGAAAAAAAAAATCATGCAAATAAATTATATTAAATTGATAGTCACAGGAACAAATGTGCATCATGTAGAGCAGCAAACTAGATCAGTGCTGATGCTGTTTTAAACACCATAGCAAAATGTGTGCTTATTTGACCATTCAGGCAATTTGGATTACTAGAAGTATCAATTATAGAGGTTGAACTGTAGATCTGTCATTTATAAATGCTTTTAAATTATTATGTACAAGAATAAAAAGTTTTAAATACCTAATATTGTTACTAATAACTTGGCTGGTTCTTCATATAATTGAAAATATTTCAAGTTCCTCATGACATTGTTTCCTGCATCATAACATTAGCGAGAAATGTGCATATAGCTTTTTGAAAAGTTCTTTAGCTAAAAGATTATATAAATTAATGGCTTATATTATTTTCATTTGCAGCAAATGCCATTTTTGCAACTTGCCCAGAACCAGTTGCTTCAAGGCCAACATTTTATGCTTCCTTTTAACCAGGGGCAGACAATTCAACTTCAAGGACAAGCAGCACAACAACTTCAGGCCTTGCAAGCTCAGAATGGCCAATTTATTCAACAGGTCTGTGCACTGCAGATCAGTTTGATTTGTTACAAATACAAAGAAAGAAAACCTTGTTTGGTATTGAAATATTACTATTGTCTATCAATAACTGACATTTCTTGTGTCTTACTAATTGTGATCACACTATTTTAAAAATTTTCACAACACATGTTTGTATGAATCAACACTCTTTTCTGAGCCAATACTTGTGTGTGTATTAACATTTGTATGTATTTTAAAAGCATTTTCCTGACAGCTGTTTTATACACCATTTTTATTGATGTTTTTTTAATAATTGAATTAATACACAAAGTATTGTAACTATATAATAGTATATTATAATTCTATAAAATTTACTGTTGAAATAATGTTCAGTAAATTATGCTTTAAATAACATAAGTTTTGCTTCTGTTTTTTAAGAATTGGTTATAATCATTTGTTTTGGCTGAGTTCCTTTCTTTGTTTAAAAAAAAAAAAAGGTTTCTGAAATTGCATAAGCAAGTCATGCATTTATTATTCAGTTTACATTCAGTCAGTAATTTTTTTAATAAAGCATTGGTTACTTGTCAAGTAATAATCAGAATGATTTACTTTTGTTTTATAAAATATCTTTTCTACTTCCTCAAAACTATACTTTTCAGCCAATAACTCTGTGCACCAGTTCTTACCAACAGAGATTTTTTTCTTTTTATTCCTTATCTGTTTATTATCAACTTATTACTAGTCATTCACTGAAGAAAATTATTTTGTTAAGATATTTTGTCTTCTCCGTTCTTTTATAGTATATAATATATATTATGAAAGATTAAATTTCATCTTTGACCCTTTCTTGTGCTGTTTTTCTTTTTGTTTGTTTGTATTTTTACCCATTTAAGGTATACCTCTTATTGCAAAATCTGTGAACTTAAAAGTGAGCAGTTTTGATTAATAAAGCAAGCAGTAAAACTTGAATACCAGCAGACTGGTGAATGATATATTTTTGGGGGTATAGAGTCAAGATGGATGTTTGAATGCATAATTAGTTGTAATTGGATGACGTGCCCAGTTCTTGCTTTGTTACATAGGTTTGCCTGTCACAAAATTTGATATCCAAAACTATATGAGGTAATTTAGGGGTTGAAGGGCAGATCTTGGCAGCCAGTCTGTTGTCAGCATAGGTGAATGTTAAAATTAAAATAATCTAAAATCATCATGCTGAGACAGGGTCTTGAAACAAATGCTGGAGTGTAACAGTGCTATTAACCTCCTTGAAAGAAAAATAACCTTTCAGTTTTGTATTTACAAGTACAGGGATTTACTGCATGTAAATTACGTAGGTTATTTATTTTTTTATTTTTTTTAATTTTATTGGTATCCATAGATTCCGTTTCTTTGTGGTGATGGTCAGATTTTGGCACAGATGCAGATGCAAGCTCTTCCACAGCAGGTAAGGAATATTTAACTTGTAGTCTCATTCTTCAAATGTCTCTCAAAAGCCATATACATTAATAATGTAATCACACACTTACGCACCTATAATACAGTGCAAAGACAAAATCTGTATTGCAGCAAACTAATTCAACTAAGTGCAAAAGAGGGAGTCAAAATGCTATGATATACAATCATGTAAGTCAGAGAAATAAGTTCACCTTTTTCTTTTTAAAAAATAAAACTCAGTGTCATTTAAATGCTACTATTGAATATAGACCTAATTTAGCCTTTGAATTAATAAACTAATTCACAGAAGAATTATAACAACCATAAATGCATGGTATGCATATTTGAAGTTAACAACATCAGATATGAAGACATATCTAATGATGTCTGTATCTGATATGCAAGACAGAAGCTTCTCCTAGAATTAAAGATGTAAACTAACTACAAGTAACTTATATTGCTTTATTTTGTCATTCAAAAGTCACCCTGCTACATGCACAACAGAAAATATTTTTAAAATATATTTTCTGTCTATGTATATGTTACCATAATTCATTTTTAAAATTGCCTAAGAGTGATGAAATTTTGTAAATAAAATAAACTGCATAAGTGCCTCTATTGCTAATAGTAGTAAAATGAATCCATTTTCAAATGTTAAATGTGAATATTTTGATCATTCAAATACACAATATTCATGTGACTGAGATACTAGGCCACAAATTTGCTTCCTGCAGTTTTCATTTACACATACTTTTCCTCTAGTTTGCACTTATTGTTCCTCTAGTTTATACGTATTGTTCCTCTAGTTTGCACTTATTGTTCCTCTAGTTTGCACTTATTGTTCCTCTAGTTTGTACATGCTGGTCCTCTAAAGTTTACACATACTGTTCCACTTGTTTACACATGCTGTTCCTCTAGTTTAACTCCAAAACAAAGGTGGCAAGATTGATGGATTTCTTGTGATATCAAATAAACAAACAAAAGAAATATAATTACAATAAATATGCCCCTTTGAAAATACAAATATCAAGTATTACTTTTTAATTTTAAATTATTTAAAAATAAAGTTAATCAATTTTTTTTTTAATTATACCTAAATGCAATGGAGTGTTAATAAGTCAGTGTAACAACAACAGTATGATTTTTAAACATGGAGAGAAGAAAAATAGCAATAATCAAGATGAGAGTATCAATAATCACACTGAGAAACTTGAGAAAAGTGGTAATGTGGGTAACAGTCCACCACCACCCAAACAAAATAAAAATAAAAGGATTCATTTTTTTTCCAAAAATTATTTTAGTTTTAATCAGTATTTATCTGTTTTCTAATAATATAATAATAGTCAAATTAATGAACATAGAAATAATGGTTGAAATACATAAGCATTCTCTAATTCAGATCATAGACCAGTAGTAAATGTGTATGAAATATTCTAAGTATATTCTTTCTTTATTATTCAGTTAACTTTTATGATCAGACTCAAAGTATGTTCACATTCAAAGTTATTAGAAAAGAGTACTAATTCAACAAAGAAACTTCCAGTCTATTCCCATTGGATGAGTTTGTTATGAACAAGTGTGACACTATTAGTCAGAAAAACTACTCATCCAGTTGGAACTGGCTTGGATTGTATCAGCAGTTTTCTAGCATATTCTCAACCCAAGTTGTTTACTTCATCTCTGATAATTAACAAAAATACCATCATAAAGGGTGCCCATGATCAGGTCACTATGACAATTTAACTATTTATATAACAATTAAGTTTAGAAATAGGGATAGGCAAATTTACTCCAGCACACCTACCTTCAAATTGCATTCTTGCTGTACATTACAGATATTTACACACTAAAATTCAAATAATAGTCTTTCCAGTTTAAAATACAGTAATACTTTTGTGTTGCAGATCTTTCTTCAGCAAGCACCAGTTCAAGGTCAAGTTTTAGGCCAGTTCATCCAGACAGAAAATGGTGGATTTATTTTCCAGCCTTCTTTAATGGGATCTGCTGATGCTGCCCAGCAGCAGTTTGTACAGCAACAGCTACAGTCTCAAGGTATGGCCCCTTTTCCATCTGAATAAGGGTCAATGGGTTGTAATAACTACAGTCTTTTGGCAAAGTAAATTTACCTATCCCTATTTCTAGACTTAATTGTTATATAAATTGTTAAATTGTCAAAGTAACATGACCTTGGGCACTCCTTATGATATTTTTGTAAGAGTTGGAGTAAAGCTCAAGTTGAGAATATGCAAGAAATTGGTAATGCAACCCAAACCATTTCCAACTGGATGAGTAGTTTCTATTATCCAAAGGTTAAGATTTATGGGAACAAGACCAGCCATTGGGCTGATATCAAAAAGTTTACCTATTGTCTAATCACTTGAATTTGATGTGGCAAGAAGTTCGGTCATGAAAGGCAGCCATTCGCTTAGTGGTGAGTTAACTGATTGAGAGGGAATGGACTTAAAAATATTTCCTGTATTTTTACTATTGATATGTTATACTTACATTTTACATAGAAATGTATTATGTGAGTAGACTATTATTTTTACACATTGTTGACTAAGATGCTTGTGTGTAATATGCTAAACACTTGACATTGTTTCTAGTGAAACTCTTCATAAACTATTATACTGTTATTTTGCTGTGTGCATGTATCGGGCTAATAAATACTGTTGCAGGAGACTGTTAGTTGTGACTTGAATGTAAGGGAAAAATTTAATTAAAAATGAGTAAAATGGGAACTTGGTGTTTGTTTCCTGGTTACATTTTACAGGGACAAAGCAGCCTTTTATCCGAATCTCTTGGTTTACTGATTATAAACTGCTATGGCTGTGGTAGATGCAAGAAGTATCTACCCCATTGTTTAAGGAATGCACTGCTCTCAGTCAGTGTATGATGGCAAGGTATGCTGACTACATCAAGCAATTTCTGGTACAAGGAAATTACTGGAAATTGCTACAATTGTTGTTCTGCTTAAGGAATCTAATATGGCAAAGGAGCACCCAGGTTAGCCTTGAGAGAATAGCAGCTAATCAGTGCTCTACAACATGAGAAGGGAAACTCGTGGAATTGACAGTAATAATGTAAACAATAAACTTGTGGCTTTGTTGCAAAAAGTGCACATACAGACTACAGCGATTTCGCCTATAAAATTACAAGGTTACATGGAAACTATTATCACTTATCTCTAATAACTTTATTTCTGTTCTCTGATAAGAACTATCCTGTGATTTTTATTGACACTAATCTATTGAATTGTGTGTTAGGATATAAGACTGTATAGATATTAAAATTATTCAAACATGGTTTCGTGGAAATATTGATGTTAAGTAATCTTTTTCATTGTATTTGTTATATATTGTTATAAATTTATTGTTAAATTTCTTACACATATTTATAACCTTATGTTGGAGAAGAAACTGGGTGTATGGAAGTTTTGCTAAATACAGATTAAAAGATGGATTTATATTCTCTTTAGTAAGAAGTTTTCCCCCTATGGAAATATTGTGTGACAGTAAATGTTTGTCTTTAAAGTTGTGCAGGAGAGAAAATGTTTACAGTGCCTGCTTATCTACCAAGTGAGAGAGATGAGTGGTGTCCTCTGGAGAATTATTAATAATATAAATTAAGATTTTCATCACTGCTAATTAGTTAATGGAAGAATAATAATAATCATAACTGATAACTAGGTGGTGTTGGTATCACAAGTTTCAAGGTATGGCCATTTTTAATCTGAGTAAGGGTGGATGGGTTGTAATAACCATTTTTTGTAGTAATGGTTTGAAATTTAATACTTAACCATTCAGCTTCATACTCATTCAGACACACTGAGGTCTTTTTTCTTATTGCTTTTTTCATGCAAAGTTACCTTCCTTTTATACCTCCCTTTAAAATTATATGTATATATAAATGGTGTGTTTAGATTGTATCTTTTTATTAATCATTATTATTGCTTTTAGTTTTATTTTCCTATCAAATTCTAACTGATCACCATTCTATTTTTATACAGTGGATCAGTTGACCAATGGTGCAGCTCAGGCAATGTTTTGCAATTCTACACCACCACAAGTTACTATGTCTGCGACTCCCCAAGTTACTATGACTGCAGCACCTCAGGTTACTTTGGAAACTCAGCAGCAGAATGTGAATCAAGTTGTGCATCACTTTCAGACCAATTCATTAGGAACTCAAACCACAGACACTAGTATGGTTAGTAGCATTCTTTGTGTGACAAATACACCACTTCCTCATCAAAGTAAACAGTCAGCGTTATCTCCCCTAGGTCAGTCATGGAGAGTGGAAATATCTATTAATATTATGCAGGGCTCACTTTGTGTGTTAAAAAGGTGTTAATAGAGATTGAAATCACCACACAGGCAAGTCCACAGGATTTTTCTTTTGTCTCTTTCCTTCTTCCACCATGTAAGAGAGATTTGCAGCTAGTCATTATTCTTGTGATTTCAACAAACTTTCACATATGCATATAAATGTGTAGTATGCGCCTGCATAGACGCCATTAGAGCCAGTGAAATAGAGCAGTTTTATCTAGTTGGGCATTTGATAAAAGAAGTGACCCCTGGAATTTAACAGACCTTCCCTGCTCCTGCTTTTTACACAAGCTGTGCTTTGTTATAGATATTAAAGTGTGGGAGGACTCAGAACACCCCCTAAAGACCTACACCATGACTTAAGATTTTTTTATATCCCTTGGGAGCTCAGGCCTTAGCTTGTTTGATTATGAAACTTATTATAGTATGTGTCTATAAGAACATTATAGTTTTATACTCCTATGGTATGTGTCTGCAAGAATGTATTATACTCTTATGGTGTGTATTTCTAATTATCAATGAAACACATTATACTCCTGTCATGTGCATGCCTGTAAGAATTTATTATATTCCTATAGATTACACTCATGGTTAAGTATAAGGATAGAAATATTCCTGTTTGTGAGTTATATATGTGGAGCAGTATTTCTGAATATATCAAATATAAATGTTTAGATGAAACTGAAGTTATTTTATTTATGATTATGTGAAGAGTAGCAGCATCACTTTTTAATGTTGTCCAAACATTATTTACACCCAGACAATTACATGTATTGTGAAGCAATTTTCTCAAACATGGTATTAACAGGAATATTTTTTGACAAGAACAAGTGAACATTTACTCAAAGAAAAATACAGTTATATTATTATATTCTAATATCCTTTAAATTCACTCTTTAATCTGATAATCTAGTTTGACCAATATTTCTCTTTTTGCTAACAGATGATCCCATGTTCCACCAATACTACCACCATTTCAACATCAGCATCATCCACACCAACACCCACTCCAGTATCAACACCTTCCACAACATCCACAATCCAGCGCATACCTATAATGGTAGAAGATGCTAGAGAAGATGATAAGCCATTGTATGTTAATGCCAAGCAATATCATCGGATCCTGAAAAGAAGGCAGGCCCGAGCAAGACTTGAAGCATCAGGAAAAATACCCAAACATAGACGAGTAAGTATTATTGCATTTGTTGTGTTCTTTTTCAAATTTTCATTAGATAATCACTAGCTTTAGTTTAATTTAATGCACTCTTCATCATAATCTATTCTCTTTAGAGACTGTTAGCTCTGAAAATTATTTAAAATAACCCAGCTTCTTAACTTAGCTGCAGATCTCCAGTAGAAATGGTCAATGGTCCAATGATGATGGCTGTTCACTTTTCAAACTATTATTAATTTAATTCATTGGTGCCTTAAATGGGATTTGGTTGAAATAGTCATAAACAACTACAATAACATCTTGTCTGAGGGGAGTAATCATCAGGAATTGTTGAGTTATTCTGTTTGGGTTGAATACTAGAAATGTGTTTGTACATTGTTGTGGCTTGAGTAGTATCATCATTACCACTCTAAGAGTCCCATTTACATTCTAAAGAAATTTTCTTTTTTCTTTTATTCCCTCTGCAAGGTTATACATCTTAGGAATAAATTTCAGTTTAGACTTGAACTCAACCATGCTTGGATAAGTAGTGCTAAAGTACAGCGCTCTCTTGTTCTGCATTGATGGGGTGTTTTGTTAGTACTGTCTTTCATGTGGACATCAAACTATGTTTTTATGCCAATCTATCTACTTTTTTAACACATACACAATTATACATTTTTAATGTTCAGCAACTTTAAGTATACAGCTGTAAAAGGAAATTGCCAGGTGTTTGTTGCTTTCCAAAGTTATTATAGATGCACAAATTAAATTTTAATCTGCCATAACATTTTTTTTAAGTTATTTAAAACCAGTTAATTGTTTGGGTGTGTTATACTCTGATTATTTCCTTTTTTTTTTTTTTTTTAGTTATTTATCAATGTTGAAACATTGAAACATTCACATTATAATTCTTGAATTATAGTGCTTAGGATAAATTTATGTCAGCACAACTAATTTGCTCTTTTTCTAAAAGTCTTGAATGTTTCAGATGGAATTTTAGTCCTCAAAATTTAAAGTACTCTTCTTTTTTTTTATAAAACACCATTGATTTAACCTATTCCGTTTCGAGTATTTTATTTTTTCCTAGGCTGCTGCTAAAAATCAGAAATGCAGCTTAGTGTGGGACTCCTCAAAACATACTACAATGCGCAGTGTCACTCCACAATTTACACACTGGTAACAACTTTTCTCACTCTCTCTCTTTTATTTATTTTTTTATATTTTTTGTAAATGGATCACCATCTGCACATTGCTGCCAGAGTAATCTCTTTTCATCATAGTTGAAGTTTTAAAAAATAAAAAAATCTATCATAGTGGGTATTAAAAATGTTCCCCTTATCATTCATTCTTTATTAGGTGATTTAGATAATTATTTTTCGGTCCATTCCTGCTGTAAGCACTTTTATATCATAATTTTATTTGCTTAGAATTGATCACATGTATGTACTCGGTTAATATAAAAATGGTTTAATCTTGGGTTTATATATTTGTTGAAATTTTCTCTGATAAGACATAATGTTAGCCGATTTACATTCTCTTTTCTTTCAAATATCCTCAATATTCTGGACTTTATAGATTGGAATAGTAAAATGAGGTTGTCTCTTTTAATTACTGGAAGAACGTGGCAGTTGTCTTTTTTTTTTTTTTTTTTTTTTGGGGGGGGGGGATGGGGAGGGGAATGACTTTGTTTTCATAATGTAATACTAATAGACTAAGTTACAAACTACACTTCTGTTTAACTTCTTCACTGCCCAGAAAGTAAAAGATGTACATGCTAAGGCCACATTCAAGGTGGTTTTTTCATTGTTCACTTACTTCTGTTCTTGTTTCCATTCTAGTTTTGAACAGATTGTCTTGAGAAGTCTGAGAATTAAGTTTAATATGTCAAAAAATCTTGGCAGTGAAGCAGTTAAAATAAAATTCAGCAATGCTATATAAAGAAAAGAATTTAGACTAATGATAAATATGCAATAAAATACGACTATGTATAGTTTCTGCAAACTTTTGTTACATCAGTATACAAGTTTCTAAAATTGTGTTACATGAACATTATGTTAATTTTTTGTTGTTTTAATAAATATTTAAATATTGTGGTACAATCATGGTAATCTGGACACAGATTAGTCAAAACTCCCAGTAATCTAAGCCTATTTCCACACTTGAACCACAGCTTGATGATTGAAGTCAGAACTTTAGCATTTGGTTTGGGTCAAGGTTGTTTGTTTTCATTTAAACAGGGTCATACTGTTGATTTTAAGCAAACTTAATGTACACTACCTGTACCAGAATAATAAAAATCTGTACAATAGCATAAGTACATAAGTAAGTTCATAAATAAATGCATATCTACTGCACTTGAAATAATGGACATTAGCACAGCCAATCATTAGTAACTAGTGTGCATTTAACTCTGACACAAGGTTCTCTCTGTGCTGTCTGTATATAACTTTAAAATATTTAATTATGCATTACCCTTTTAGTAAGAAGTTATGTATGTGTATATTATTGTTAATTATGTGTACTTGTATCAGTGTACTGTAAAACAATAAAATAACACAGTTGGTAATTATGTCATCTTTATATCAGTGTACATATAAAACATTAATATAGTGGTAATTATTTGGATGGCTTTGTTACAATTACTTGTTAAACATTAAAATAATATGGTGGTAATTATATATTTATTTATATCAGTGTACATATAAAACATTAAAATATTACAGTGGTAATTAATGTACAGTTTTGTATCAGTGTACATATAAAACATTAAAATTATACAGTGGTAATTATGTGTACAGTTTTGTGTCATTGTACATGTAAAGCATTGCATTAATAGTTTCAGTATACAGAAATGTGCACATGTTGGTATCAGTCATAAAATATTAAATTAATACAAATACATAAAATGTGAGTATACCAAATGCCATTATCTGTATGTGCTTTTTATGTCTGTCACTTAAATGTTACTTATTTAAACATTATTTTTTTCAATAAGATGTAGGTTATACATATTTTTTACAGCAATGTACCATCCATAGTGTGAACATAAATGCAGATTTTAAAACTGAACCAAATTTGAATTTTCTTTAAAATCCAGTAATTAAATCACTGAAATAATCCCAGCATCAAATGAAACATTGCATTAATTAGTTTGAATTATTCAAAATGCACATAATTTTTTTTAATTTTTAACATGCATATTTTGAAAGTTTGTAGTACTACCATCAGCACACACACACACACACACACACACACATACACACAACTTTTTTTAATTAAGGGAAAAGCTTTTTGCATTTCACACATATTGTTGTGAATGCTTAGTTTACACTGATTAAAATACAAAATGGCCATGCATTTTCTTCAGCATGGAACAGTTTAAAAATGAATTAAAATCTTCAGCTGTACAATAAGTTTCAGAACTGTGATGCTTCCTTCTAAAACATTTACAAAAATTAAGTAGATAGATGTTTACTTGGTGGCATGTTTTTGTTGGTGGTATAAACTGCAGTCATGTGCATGTTACTATTCACTTTTTCCTATTGTTTGTTTTAGAAATACTTACATGAATCAAGACACAATCATGCTCTTAAACGAATGCGTGGCATTGGGGGACGATTTTTCTCAATAAAAAATGAACCAGATTCAGATTGCATCAAGCAGGTGAGAGTTTATTTAAATTTATAAACATATTTTAAAGGAAAATTACATTACCGATCATTGATTAATTGACCATTCCATAATAAAGTTTTTTCTGAAGAGATCATGAAATCATAATATATTATCACAAAACAATTGTAAGTATGTCTGGGAGCATAAGAAAAATTAACAGTAGCTATGTTATCATGTTTGAGGCAGGAAAGAGCATGCAAAAATGTGAGCTATTGTCTTGAGAAAGCTACACACAAAAAAATGTGTACTTTTAAATGTTTGGTTAAAAAATTATTTTTACAGTATTCTAGAAAATTGTTTGGTTTGAAATATTTGCTTTGAAAAAATTTGCTTTTTCATCTGTTTTATATTGTTTTAGTCTTGACATTTGGTAAACATCTCATAAACCCATTAATATGGAAGACAATATAAAATATGTTTCCATCGTTATAGTAATATTTATGATTATATTTTCCCACAGGAATTAGACAGCCCACAAGACTGAAGAATTTGCAATCTGCTCACCATGCTGGGATATGTTTGGTCATCTGTTCACGCATAGGAACAAACATTTTAGCTCACATTACAATGACAGTATCTCCCAAAAAACCAAAATGGAAATAATCATATCATATAGTGTTGGCCATTGATGGATTTATATTTTCTTTGTGTATTTATTGTGCAATTAGTATAACTAAAGTATGTAAAAGCAAACAAAGAAAATCATATAAACAGATTGCCTGCACTATATCCAATTCAACCAATTTATATTCCCATATTCCTCAATGGGAAGAGTTAATGACACTAATCCTCATGGATGGATTATAACATTACCATCATTTCATGTGCAGTGTTAATTCAGCCCAAGTTGGATAGGAAAGGAAACCAAGTAGACTTCGTTCAGAGAACTAAAGTTCATATCACCTGGTTGGTTTGTAACCTAACATTCTATGGTTCATTATTGTCTTTATAAACAAAAAAAAGCTGTCTGTTGTTACCTGATAATATACCTGCTTATTATTGCAGTTTTTAAGGTGGAGATTCAAGAAGTTTTTGTTTTATTTTGTTTATATATTTTTTTTTTACCTGGCAGCAGTTCTAATATATATAATATATATATATATATACCCTGTAAATTTGTAATAAAATCTGTGCATGTAATTTTACTTAAAGATATTGGCCAGATGTTTCGGTTGCTGGTGCGTAGAAAACAGTGAATTGCTGTAGTATTTTATGTGCAGAATGGTGAGTAAAGATTAGTTTATTACTGTTATTTATTCTCCATTAGAGTAAAAAAAAATGGCAGTAGGCATTTCTCTGGAAATTAGTTGATAAGAATATTTCTCACTCCAGAGGTATTAATAGGAGGCTTTCAAAATCACCATTTAAATTACATAAATGAAGAGGATCTAGTTCACAAGTGGCTGAATCTTCAGATTTGATCTAAACACTTAAAAATTTCTAGTGATTTCTTTTTTATAAAGCGGTTTTGTAAGTTATCAGTAAACACCATCCTAAATAACCTTAAAGTAAAGCAATGGTGACAGCCTCGTGATTCACATTTTTCCTCATGTAAACAATTTTATACTTACCATTTAAGTAAAATTTCTAGTATTAAAACAAAAGCTCACAAGTATTCATATTTTAATGTGCCAGCATTTGAATCTTTTGTTTTTAAACCATTCTTCAGTAAATGCCTTATTTTCATCATATCACTAAGTGGATGGTATAGGTTTAATTAATGTCTTTGGCAGTTTTAGTCAGAATATGGTCATGATTAATGGTGGTGTGTGTGTGTGTGTGATTTTTATACTGTTGTCATGGACATCAAATTAAATAATAAATGTATCCATTTGGTGATGTGGCAACTTATATGTTTGTAGATATGTTTCTTGGTATGCTTGGGCTTTAAATGTTTAGACTGAAAATGTGATTGCAAGATGGAACATTTCTGTACATAAATCATTCTAAATTATATATCTATTCTAGAATTATTTAACTTAATTAAATAAACTTAACTAGAAAAACCAAAATTCATTCTGTAAGCAACACTTTTTAAACAATAAAATCTTATTGGTCCTCATCATATTGACTTTGATACATCTGACTGAAAGTATTTTTGAGATATAAAGTGTCTCTTACTCAAATAATCATTACCCACAAATGCAGAGTATCTTTTTTTCTTACTATTTTTATAGTAATCTAACTTGTTCCATATGTTCTTATATGTGTTGTATAATAGCAACACTTTTCCACAGATATATTGGTACTGTTTTATAGATATATTTAATTATTTTGTAGACTATCTCTGCAGAATGAATATTTATTTATTTCATCCTTTGACAACAATTTTTGTTTTGTTTGATTTTTCTCAAAAATCAGGATTGAAAAGTCCAAATGTCCATTTACCGTGGATAAAGTTGTTCTACTTAATGCATGTGACTCTTGAGCTTAAATGTGAAATGTCTCTGCTTTCTTACATGCACGTTTGATCATTTATTTTGCTTTATGTATCTTTTCTGGTTTTTATAATTACACTTGTGGGTGAATCAAGACTCAAATCTAATTTTCTTCAGAATGCTTTTAATTAAAATTATTCCTTATTATTGTTTAATATAAAATTTATTGTTTAGATTTAAAAATATAAAATGTTTTAAAGTTTTTACATTGAGAAAGTTTTCTTTAAGGTTTTTTAAATATGTGGGGTTTTGGGGGTGAATTAAGCAACAAATGGAAAATGCTTAATTTCATGTTTCAAATTTATATAACAAAATAAAGCTATGCAAAATAAAATCTGTTTCAGTATTCTAGATTTTTTTAAAGGTCATTGCAAATATTTTAGAATAAACTGTCATTGGGTTGTTTTGATATGTGCATGTTTTTAAATGGTATATACTAACATAACTGTGCATTCTCATACAATTTTAAGAGCATAAAACTAGAAATAAGATATAAGGACATGTGTATTTCTGAATTTAATTTTCTCTTGAATAGTTACAGAGTTGTATGGATCTGTTATTCATCAATGTTGAGGCTACTTTAAATTTTGATTCACCATCAAAATAAATAAATAAATAATTCCTTAATGAGGGGACCAAGTGAAGATTTGAGTCTGGAAATTTTACAGAATTCAGACCCTGTATTAAATTTGACATATTGAATAAGAAACTTCTTATCTCTGCTACACACTACAAATGTTTTAATATCGAGTGAATACTTTTTTATTAAAAAAAAATTATCACCTTGGCAACAGTGCTTCTGAATTATACTCTAATTGTACACACAATTTCTATTCATTACTTTTGCACATGAATTTATAATATGCCATTGCTAGATTATATGGTAATCTGAGAAAAAACTACTTTCATGTGCAGGTGACCTCCTTACCTCTGGCCATATAGTACTCATTAAATGACTTTCTACTGTATTATTTCTTTCAAAGAATAAGGATTTAGAGAAATTTTTTAATAGTGGCGGTATTAATTTTTACTTAGAGCCGCTCAAGGTCGGACAAATCATTGTTGATTGATTAATAGGGCTATTAGAAGAGAAAAAATACTACATGATTTGTTTGTTACCTGCCTACTTTTGGTTATGAAGCACTCAGATTAAGGGACTTCTACTAAATTGTTTCTTTGAAAAAATAAAAATCTTTTTTTTTTTTTTTAATGGTGGTGCTAGTAATTTTCACTTAAAGTTAAGACACCATTTCTTTTTGCTGTTAAATAGATAAGCAGATCTTGAAAATATCTTTCATCTAATGAACTGCATTTTTTTTCGGGGGTAGGGGTGGGGTATTAGTATGCAAATGTTTTACCCTGATCATTTTCTGCAGGAGTATAATTTGTCTTAAAACAGACTCTGCATTTGTACAATTCTTTTAGAGTATGTACTTAAAGAGTGCAAACTACTTTTTTTTAGGTATGTTTACTGATTACAGATTATTCTAATTTTGTACTTATAATGAACATTTTATTTATTTATTTTATGTTTACAGTTAATTTGTTGTTTAAATTTTACAAATTATACACTAGTAAATTACTATTGTTTTAAGTTACATGGACTTCGGATGAGAAATTAAAGCATTTGCTGTTTTCAGAAATGAAGAGTTTTAGTGTTCACAAGAAAATAAACAATTTAGCCTGTTTCAAAATTGTTTACCCTTTGCTTGCCTAAAATGGGCAAAACTCACCAAAATGTAAATTCAGTGTCAAACATTTTTAGCATCCTATTCAAGGGTAAATAACTTATCCTTGCTTGTTTATTATAACCTTATTCATCTCGTTTTTTGTTTGGTGCAGACAAAAAAGTGCAACCATAAAGTTACTTTATTTCATTTCAAAATCAAATTATTATCATTGATCTGTATACTTTGTTACTGGGGGATTTAAAGATGGATGTAAAGGGCATCATTATTGCTAAAATCATTTTGCATAGTTATGAGACTTGGATTGTACTTTACTAATTAACTATACTTTTTACTTTCATATGTAAGCATCCAGCTTTAATACCTACTGAATTCCTTGGGGCAGGATGGGGAATATCTTTCACAGTTATTACATTGACATTGTAGCCTATTCAAGACCTCATAATTCACTTACTGGAAAATCAAAGCATACATTATTTGTATCTGATGCTGTTTTGCTTAAATAAATGTTCTTAAATTACCTACTTCATAAAATAAACACTCCGTTTAATTATTGGCAGATTATATATATTTGTGACTTGTTTTATACATTTTTTAAAATATATTTTAATTTGATAAGATTTATTGGTCACAACTTTAATGTTTATATTTTGTTATTTTGAAAGAAATAACTGTAAATATTTTAATTTTACTTTATTTTAGCAAAGTTTAAAAGACTTATAAACAATTATGTGTGTGATTACAGTGACTGTGCAATATCATAGAAGGTAAACAGAAAGAAAGTAAAAATTAAAGTATAAAAATTATGTGACATGACTGAAATAAAAATGATCTGTACTGTTGAATTATGTGGGAAATTGTTGCAATTTGTTCATGTTTGCACTCTTAGTTATGCATGTGACTATGAATCTTTGCAGACTGTTAGTTATGCAGGTGACTGAATCAAATTTTTTATGTTATACTTAGCATATGCCTGGCCTCCTTGGTGGTTCATAATTACAGCTCATAACCATAGAAAATTTAGAAAAATCACCTTGACATTGAGACTCGCAAGCAACTGCTTATAATTAATCCAGGTTAAGTTGAAAATTACAACAAATTATGCTCTTACACTGTCAAAACTTATTAAATTCTGGGTCAGTGTTTCTGATTAACATTGAAACCAGACAAAGATATATTAATATAACATTTTTTTATAGTACCTGAATATGGCATTCCCTGAAACAGATGATGAGATCATGCAGAGAACTTTAAAGATTAGTAGCTGTTATAATTTTTTTTCAAATGAGAATTATACATCCCCATTTCTCCATGTAGAATTCAGTTTGCATGGAAATAGGCATGTAATTTACATGATGCATCTTAGGTCACATATCTTTATTACTCTAGCATTACATTGTCACAGCAAATTTGGTGTTTTCCTATTATTCTTTTTTTTCCATTTATTTACCAGTCAAACAAAGCATACAAATAATACAATCAACAATTATAACAGTAGTGGAAATTAAATTTCTCTTAAATGAACAGCAACACTCTAAACTCTGTAAAGTTCTGTCAACTACATCAGCTGAATGAGAGAATTATTCTCATTGCAACTTCTCGATTTGTAAAGTTAATGAGTGGATCAAATAATTAACACGTGCTAAGATTCACTAATATAAAGACAGCATTAAAATTAAGAATGCTGACAAGTGGAGAGATGTGTAATGATAGGAAAACATAATTAACATAAGACTTAATTTTAAGAGGTAATTCAGATTTTGGTGACAAAAGATCAATAAGGTTCCTCTGAAAGGTGCAGGAATTAAAAAAAAAATAGTGAATATTCATAAACATGGCCCAAGCCAATACTATACACAAAAGATCAGGATGATGTTTAATTCCAACTTAGGAATCAAGAACTTGACAACTCACAGTAATGGGTACTACCTTTTGCAATAATTAGACACAAATACCACCTGTCCTTGCAGACAGTCACACACACCATCATAGGTGCAACACAATGCTTGCATTGTCATGGTTCAACATGTAATTTTATTGATGCTGATGGATAAATATGGTTACAACTTCAACTTTAAACTTCAGCAATAAATATTTTCTCAACTAAAATTCAAACTTGTTTGTTCATTCACACAGTTACATTATCATCAGAATATCTATTCATTCTCATACACTCTCTTATTTACAAAAACATTAATGATGAAAACCAAAAAACTGGAAGTCTGAAAAGAAAAACTTTTTTACATTCATTCTACAAAATACATAATTACCTATGACAGATCTTATAATGCACTCAGAACACCAGAGATCAACTCTTTCAGTGTTGACTCTATTGGAATTGTCCTAAGCAGTTTTAAAACATGATGCTAACACTCACTGATTATAAGTCAACATTATAATTTAATCCAATGATAATTTAAATTAAACAAAATCCCTGCCTTCTCACTAAAATATGATATTACTAGGTTCTTATTGGTCAACATGATCCTTTAATAAATGGTTACCTAGAAAATATGTCCTGGTCACATAACTTCAGTCTATTGTCACCTGTCTTGCATTAGTCTTAGACTGGCATTGGATACCAATTAACTGGTATTTCTGCCTGTAAACCTGATTATTGTATAGTTCTGCAAGGTTGTGTACATCCCAAATAGCATGACCAAGTGGGGTAAAGTATCAACTGTAATCCTTAGCGAGCACAAAGTAAATATCATACTTCTTTTTAACAGATAAGACAAAGCATATTTAAAAGGACAGAGTAATTGTTATTCCAAAGATCTAAGTTAAATTGTAATTTACAGCACACACGCACACATAAACTGTGTTTTTAAATGAATAATTAAGGTGGATTTATCTCATAGACATTTCAAGAAATAAACAATGTACTTTTCATAAGAATAAGTATATTTATTTTTGATTTAAGTTTTTATTCCGTTGCAAACCGAAATTCCTGCTGGACTCTATAGGACATGCAGAACATGGACAGGTATGCATTGTCTTCAGCTGCAGAGGCGAGTTATCTTCTCATTACTATCAGTCCTGTAGACATGAATTCAAACAGTATAACCAATCGCTGTATTACTTTAGAACAAAAACTGAACAAGTTAGGGATTTATTTTTCCTATTAGGACGTCTGAGTTAAAATCAGCGTTTGATTAACATGTTATAAAGTTGGTTACTTTAGCATTATAATCAGAATTATTACATCGGACTTGTTTGTTTGTTTTCATTCTCTGCGTGTTGCTTACTCAACCCTTTTAGTCCATCGTCAACCGGAAAAGACCACGGCTCGAACTGCATGGCTTGTTTAGACTTAGGCCTACTACTAACGGCTGATTCTCTATGTGCGATGGATATTTTTATTGGCTCTGGATTGGACCACTTACGACTTGTGCTCGTTTTGAACTCCCTTTAGACATTTCTGCAGATAAAAACACAAAGATTGCATCGCCAAACATACGCATCTCTTTAACCCATTCTCATTTATCTCTATATAAATAAAGATTATTAGAAACAATCAAGTGCTTCTATAGATTTCTGATATTTATACACATGTACATCATGACTACAATTGGTACATGATTATTTCTACAATGCAGTGTAAGAATTCTTGAATGGTGCGTAATTTCTTGAATATGGCATTTTGAGAATTTTTTTTTTCATGACAATATATATAATTAATGCAAACGGGCACTTGTTAATAAAACTTCTCTTCAGTAATTTATAAATGTACATATAAGATCATGAATATTAAGGTGACAGCACATACTGTTTACACATAATATCTTAGGATTTTATACACTTGTCAACTCTTCCTGTTAATTTTTTTTTTTTTAAGTAGGCGCGCGGATGACTCGAGAAAACAATTTTTAATTCTGTTGCCTTTGACTTAACCCAAACTATGTATAAAGTTCTGAGAAAGAAAGAATTAGAAAAACAGGTGAGAATATCATTGTCATTCATATTAAAAACAAAATTGGAAATTTAAAACTGTTAAGTTTGAAACAAAACTATTACAAATCTATTATATTACTTTTAGACCTTGATTTATTTATCATCAGATTAGATTAATTTTAATGGTTACTTTGTAAAACAATATTAATCTATTCTGACAGTATAATAAATGGAAGTAGAGTTGTATAAATTTACTTGGTACGATGAACCAATTGGTTTCTTTTTCCCTTTAAATCGTGACACATTTATTGATTTAATGATTTATACTACAGTATTTTAGTAAATCGTAGGCCTAATGCATTAGTTATTTTAAGACTAAGCGTAAGCTGAATTATAAAGATTTCACAAAATATCACAGTCTTTGGGACCCTGTAATTGTAAAGTGTTTCAGTTCCCTTGAAATTGAATTAGTTAGTTGTATTTTTCATTGTAACTTTGTTGTGTAAAGCATTGCTGCTGATTTTGAATATCGTCACTATCTATGCTGTTCTAAATAATTAGGGCCTAGGTAGTCAAAATATATTATAATATTATTATTAGGTGTAGTAATAGTTAAATAATCAAATATTTTGTAATACCTCAATCCATATATTGGCATTCAATGATTCATGGAATATGGATACAGCATAACATTGTTATTAATATTATTTGGCAGTTTTTGGCAACAGAATTTTTCAGTATAATCTATAAAGTATAATTATGCCAAAATAAATTTTGATGAATAATTGTTGACTCATGAAATTGAAAATTTATGATTTCACATTTCTTCATCAGAAATACATTTAATGATTTACTTTAATTTTTGTAATTCATTTACATGTATTACAGTTTTTATTTACTTTTTAATTTTACAGATATCAGAGCAGAAAATTCTCCAAAGTGAACTAAGCAGTCTAAAGAAAAATGCAGTGAGTTATTTAGTTTTTATTTAATAGTTCATTTTAACAAAAAATAAACTAAAGTTTCTTAGTTAGACTTAGAGTCCAGTTAGACTGTAGAAATTAGAATACAGATGATACACATTCTAAAAATACAAACAAATTTCTACATATAGAGACTGATTTATAAATTATAGATTACACATTATAAAGTTATAGACAGAGATGTAGAACAAAGTTTCTAAAGACACAGGAAGACACAGAATCAGAATGCAGACTACAGTATAAACCTATTTTGCATACTTCCAGTCTATGCTGATTGTATATTACAGATTTTAAAGTTACATACATTATGAAATTACAGGCAGATCTATAGATTATAAAGATACATACATCTGTTTTTGTATTTTACAAAGGGCATTATATTTTTAACACCACTCTAACTCTAAGGAAACTGTATTAAACAATGCTGCATTTAGAAATGAGCTGGACTGTCAACCACTACAATTCATTAAATTTTATAAATGTTCATTCATTAAATTATATAATTATAAATGTTTATTCATTAAATTATATAAATGCTGCAAATAGCTCAGAAAGAGCTAGAATATCACTGCAGTTCATTAAACAGAATTACAGTTAACTACCACTGCAAATAGAACCCTGAAATTGAAAAGAGCTGCATAGATGACACTAACTCAGTAAATTGTATTCAGCAAACCTAATAAAATTTACTAATACTATAGTCATGAAACAATCAAACATTTCAATTAATAATATTTTATATTCAACTAACAAATGTTTTTTTTTTTAAATTCTAAAACTAAAAGTAAAACAAGCTTTGGGTTTTAAATTACATAATTTAGATTCAAGCAACAATTGTCTTGGGAAAGAGTACAAACTTCAGTTCACCAAAAATTTCAATCAACACTTCCTCTTATAATTCTGAAACAAGCATTGACCTCAGTTTACAGAATTTAGGTTCAAACAACAATTTCATATTGCTTTGGGAACAAGTATCAACATCACCATTATTTTCAAACCACAATACAGCATATATTATAAAAGAGACAAAAACAAATCCAGAGAAGCCTAAAAATAATCATAAAAACCATACTCTTTTGTGTTAGAGTTTGTCACATGGTTTCTCTTCTACACAGTTCTCTGGGGAGGTCTACTGTCATTGCATCAGAAGTTATTCAAAGATTTTAGGGTAGCTGTGGGATATAATTATAAATGTACCCTGGCTTCCAGCCAGAGATAATAATAGGCATCAGCATGGAAATTTAGCCACTGTGCTAGACAACAGCCTTCACACCTTTGGTTCCACATGCCCAACACTTTCTTCCTGTTATAGTGTTAATATTATAATAATAATACATCATTTACACAAGCTACTCTCTTCAAAATGACCTTTTTAGTAACTTGCATAATTGTTAAGCCTCTTATTCTTTGATGCTCTTACAGTCATGTTTCAACTGTCCTCCTGTGCAAGCACACTTTGACCTTGACTCATCAATATAACACTTTTAACAGTGGGCTTGAAAATGCAACAGATAGTTTAGACAAAAGATGGATTTGATTTATTATTGTTACAGCACATCATTTTTAATTACATATGTAGCTGACTTGACGAATCAAATGCATTTGTTGTAAGTTATATGAATAAATACTACACTAACCACTTAATGAAAAATAAATTATGAAATCTTTAATGCATTTCTAAGATCAACAGGTTTCCAACTATGTTTTTTTATTTGTTCATCTGTTCTCAGATTCTGTAACCTTGATATTGCTAATTTGTATAGTTTATTTTTATTCTGAATTTATTATTTTAAATGCTAAATTTATGAATCAACATTGTGTGTTTCACTGCAGAAAGTCTATCGCCAGCAGCAAAACAGCAACATTTTCTTCCTCTCTGATATGGAACAAGAAATGAGCAATGCTAAACGTACGTTTGATTGGAAAGATATATAATTATTATAATTAACATTATAAATAATAAATTCATTTGGATACTAGCATTTCCTCTTCATAATCTCCATGGATGAGAATTTACAAAGTTCAGCAAAGTCCTTGAAAAGTGAGAACTCTCTTGAAAAGTACTTGAATTTTGTTTTGTCCTTGAAAAACGCTTACATTTGCCTGTAAACCCTTGAATTAGTTAAGAAGTCCTTGAGTTTTTGTTTTTTAACAAAATATCCCAACCTTTTTTTCTTCTATGTCAGTTTGCTTAAAAAAATGTTTATTTAAAAATAAATGCTGTGAAAACATTTACAAGTCATGACTGAGTTTTTTATACTTCAGTTGTTTTCAGTTTGTCGTTCTTAAGTTGAAAATAAGATACCAGGAATGCCAACTTAGAACACTAAGAACATTTGGTAGAGCATTTTTTTTTTCAATTCCGGAAGAGGACTTACTTGCCCAGAATACTCAGTAGATGTTTTGAATTTTGTTGTTTGGTCAATTTAGAAAGATTTTTGCTTGTACATTGTAAATGATTTTGTTTTTGTTCTTGGTAGGTATGTACAAATAAAATAAAATAACTGCCAATCAACTCATAAAGAAATTAGTTGCAAACTGCTAAACCAAATAAATAATTAGGAGAATTCACAAAAGCAAGTAAATGGAGAAATAAGCAGCCAAATGGTGAGGAATCAGCAAGTGGTCAAAATAATGGTAGTTTTAACTGAATTATCAAACAATATAAAGCAGTTGTGATCTCCAAAGATCTTATAATGATAACTGTGGATTTCAGGTTTCTAAACCATCCTATTTAAATTTGATTTACTATAACATCAGGTAGGATAATGATTTATTATATTATTTCTGTTCATGATGAGTATTTGTTTGAAGCACTTTATGAACCGAATCATGTTGAAAAATAAAGTCAAAAATGACAAATCCCACCGACAAGTTTTAGTGTTTTGGGATTTGAAAATATGTCTTTTGAGATAAAAGCTTTTGAGCGAATTGTTTTATTGTATTATTATTAAGCATTCATATTTTTTAATTGAACGTTTTCTTAAACTGTAAATGGATCTAAAATAAAAAATTATGTTTGTCATTATACTGATTCATCATTCTTCCAACTTATACTAGACACAGACAATTACTACAGTTGTCATAATAAATTTTTAACTTTCACAACATTATGATAGATACGATACTTTTATTGACAGTAATTATCAACTGATTTTCTTTTTATATTGCACTTCACAGAATTTGTTCTTCGCTCAAAGTTTACATATTTTGATATTATAGGCTGACTGTAACAATAATTTTTTACATTGTCCATCGTTCTACTGTGTCATATTTAAGATTCTAACTCGTATATGTGATTGAAATATTAATTCATTGAAAAACATATTCTGCACATTTAATGATTTATATACTCTTAGTCTTAGAATAACAGCAATCATGTGAATATTCAAAATGAAAATTATACGCATATGATAAGTTTTATAGGCTCATAAAATTGACCAGAAATATTTTTCTCATTTATTTTCAGCAGTCAGTTTAACTCATTTATATAGCCGTTGAAAATAGTTTTCACTAAATAAACTTATAAAAATATATATATTCATATTTATATCCACTCACCTAGAAGGGCGAAAGTTCAATGAATTTAAAATAACTTTTAAAAAATATATATTTTATTTCATAATTGGTTTGTGTATTGGCATATGTTGCAGTCTAACACTGCAAACAAGAATTCAGTATGCTAAAGGTTAATGTTCAGTATTGTATATTGATATTAAATTTGCTCATACTCTCTTAATTTGTTTGCAACAAAAGCTTAATGCCATACTTATTATTATAACAAATTTTATATTTTTGAACTTAAGTGTACTTCCTGGTGGCCTTGAATATCATAATACTCACTAACTCAGCTCTTAAAAAGTCCTTGAAATTTTTTTTCTAAATTGCCTAAAAAAATCCTGATGTATGTACTGCATTAATGCAATTACAGTATTCTTATTACTTATATTTCTTCTTGCATTTATTTTCAGATTGTCAATCTATTTACATTAATACACACTCAGAGATTTCTGATTATATTCATTCATTCATTATTAATTTAATTTTACTTATAAAGAAAATACTGTAATCTTTCTAAAAACTTGAGTGTCCATGCAAGCTTTATAAATTTCAGGGAAAATGGATGAACTTATACAAGATTACACGGAGTTGGACTTGCCCTCTGACAGAAAGGAAACTAAGGACAATTGCAAAAATTAAATAAACTATAAAGTTTCTTTGAAGCTTATATGTTTTTTTTAAAATTGTTCTTCTCTTTAGTAGACAGATCAGAAATTGGGTCTTTTTTTTTCAGATTAATTTCTTTCTATGTACTGTATGATCACAGTTTATGAATAATTTGTATGTACCATAGAATTTATTGTTTATGAATACTTTTCATGTACTATATCATCATTGTTTAGGAATTCTTTTTTATGGAGTAATGCTAAAATGTGTTTATAGTTATGGGTAAAGATTTCATGTAGGAGTTTTTGAACTATTATTTTTTGTGTGGTATAATAGGATCATAAACATAAATATATTGTATGTTATTATAGTATCATAAATATGAATATATTGTATGGTGTAACAGTATCATAAACATGAAATATATTGTATGGTGTAATAGAAACATATAATCTTTAAAATTTAATGTTGCAGAAGAATCATGTGATATTTGTTATTGTTTAATGTAGTAACAAAATCATATCTTTATGTTGTTAAATGTTGCAACACAATCATAATTTCAGTGAAATCTTACACACATTTAATGTTTTGTGAATTAAATGCATGTGCTTGGTAAAAAGTAAACAAAAACAAAACAAACAAAAACATATATGGGCAATTATGCTGCCATCCAGAGCGAGCAGTGAGATGAACAGTATGAATCTGCTGTTTCTCAGTCCTCATATGCATGTCTGTATGTTGCCACACTGAATGTGACATTTTAAAATATATGTGTATGTTTTGTACAACAAGACCCCTGAATGCAAGCAAACTATATGCATTTTGTATGGTATTTGATGCTCAGGTGAAGGAACCGTGATTTGTTTCAAAACCTGAAAGGAAAACTGACTTATTGTACTCCCTCAGTTTTATCATTCGGGCACTGTAAGTTTGATTGAATGCAATTATCACTTTACTCACTACTGTCAGATGTGATACTAGTATATTATTTTGTTGTGAAATGTTGCAGCAGAATCATAATATCATTTGTTTAGTTGCTGTTTCATGCAGCAGATTCATTTGCACAAGTGAATCATAATTATATATGAAAATACATGGTGTAAGAAGTTTAGAGTTTATTGATTGAAATTTTCCCTGAGCACCTTATACAATACTTTCCTTAAACAAAAAAATTAACAAACTAAAACCAATAAAAAAAAAAGAAATCCCAGAAATAAAAATAAATTGAAAAATATTTCATCAGTGTTGTGTTACTTCATCTACTAAATTTGACATATTCACTGTTATTGCTTCGAAACATTTTTCATAAAATTTTAAAACAAAAATTAATATTTTGATAAAACTTAGTCGTTTTGTTGTGGAATGATAAATGAACTTTGTGAATTAAAATTTATTTTCTTTCATGGACTTTGCCGAATACAAGGCTTTGTGCATCTTTAAAAATACATAAGCTCATGCAGTAAATGAGAGGCAAAAAATTGTGATGAGCAGTCTGTGTAAGAGGAAGGTGTAAACAATAAAGAGGAGATATCTCAAATCTATTATAAAAAAGGATTAGCTCTTTGTCATTTCTAGTATGATAAAACAGAAAATAAAAACAGTTCACAAAGATACATTTGGACACATTGACAACATGGGTTGTGAATCAATTTCAATAGAAGCAGATGATAGGGTTATCTAGTCCAGAAACAATCATGATTAACTGCTCCGATTAAACTATATTTGAATGCTAGGCAAATATATTTATTACTAGAGAGTAAATCTAGGTAGTTCGGCCTACCAAATAATTGCTAACTTTCTTTTTTTTTTTTTTTAAAGAAATGTTTGGATTTTATAAAATGTTTTATCAATTTCTTATAATGTGTATTAGCAATTGATATAATGTATAATATAACAGCCTCACTTTTCATTCATGGGGAAGTGTTGCATATAAATTTAGAATTTCTTCAAGATCACAAGATTTGAGCAATTTCAAGCTGTGGAACAAAAACAGAATGGCTCATTTCTTTTAACTTTTTAATATACAGATATATTTAAGTCGGGTTTATTCAATCCTTTGTTTTTAATTGGCTATAGGGTTTAATATAGAATGGATTGATAAGACTTTTAAGGAAACAACAGTTCTCTACTATTCAATAATCAGAAACTTATAAAATAAAACTACATGTTAAGTGTTTTCAAATTCAGCTTACTCTCTTCTCACTCTCAGACGCTAACGGCTAAATGAAAGTAAATATAAAAAAATAAAATGTAAGATGTGTGAAAAAAAAAAAAATAATAAAAAAAAAAGACTACCCTGAATTTTACCTAAATGGTCTTGACCTAAGTAAAGATGAACTTCGGTCAATTTAACAACTTTTGTTTGTGCTATATTACCTGTGCCATTCAAGTTCATCATGGGGTTTACCAGTATCAGCAGTATGTTTCTAATGTATTTCACTATTTGCTTTGAGGATTTTGATATCATTGTTTGTGCATTAAATTTGTATGGAATAATGAAACTGTCACCACTGCGTCAGTTATAGTGCATCTGTGTGTTTTCAGTATATTGATTATAGCATTTTTCTTGTTCCTGTAAGTAGGGGTGGTTTTTTTGTTTTTTTTTCTTTTGGGGGGGAAGATGTGTATACACTGCATTAATTATTCATGCCTGTATTCACTGTATTGTGTCTGTAGGGCTTCACTGGTTATGGTATGTCTATATTCACTTATTATGTCTGTAGGACTTAACTGGTTATGGTGTGACAATATTCACTATTATGTTTGTATATGTGATGTATGAATGGGTGAATATTTCTGTCATTGTTGGTATTGTGTGCCATGCTGTCAACCCTGCAGCTTAAACAGGAATCCAGCCACAGAAGTGATTGGTCTCAGACCATTCAGATCGATAGACAGATAATTGGCTTGCCCCCAGTCACACTCACACATACCTAGACAAGTGCAAACCGTTGATAGAATGAACAAAAGAGTCTGGTGAACGAAATAGTGACTTTAATATGTAACGGGAAAGGGTAGATGAAGACCATTAAAACGTCAGTATGAATTAACTGCGCCAAGCGCAGCCCCACCAACATGCACGTCTCCAAGCCTTAAAACGCTGAACAAACACTTGTAGGTTGCTGTCACTGCGTAAAACTTAGTGACTTGGAACTTCTTTAATAATAGCTTCATAGTCACGATTGTCGGGAAAGTCCATTGTCAGCTGCCACCTTCGTATTGTCTTGAGTCAAGATACCGCTACTTTATAGCATTCTTGCACGCGTCAGTTCATATAAAATATTCTTTACATTTGAATTTTAAATGTGAACTTAATAAACCACTTGTTGGAAACTAATTTCTCGTTATTGTTTTGTTATTACTTGTGCTATTAAGTTCAATTAAAGTTTAATACAATTCAATTAATAGAATTAAGTTTATTATTTAATATCGTTATGTTCATCAGTCAGTACATTATTTACTTAATATTCTTAAATTCAATAATCAATATTATTAAGTACACTGTTCAATATCAGCAAATTCAATATAAACTGGGTATAATATATTTCGTATCATCACATTCAATACTCAGTATTATTGAGTTCATCAGCGTTAAGTTCAGTGCTCAGACGTATTTAGTTCACTGCTCAGCATTAATAAGTTTAATGCATAATATAACAAAGTTCAGTGCAACCAAGTTCAGCCTCTGTATAATCAAGTTTAATTTTAAGTCAATCAAGTTCAATGATCAGTATCATCAACTTCTGTGTTCGGTATCATCAGGTATGTTCAGTCAAACAAGTTCAGTGCTCAGTATCATCAACTTCAGTGTTCGGTATCAAGCATGTTCAGTCAAACAAGTTCAGTGTTCAGTATCATCAACTTCAGTGTTCGGTATCAAGTATGTTCAGTCAAACAAGTTCAGTGCTCAGTATCATCAAGTTTAATTTTCAATCAATCAAGTTCAATGCTCAGTATCATCAACTTCAATGTTCGGTATCATCAAATTCAGTCTCTGTCTAATCAAGTTTAAAGCTAAGTATCAAATGCAATGTTTGGTATTATCAAGTTCAACACATTATCAAATTTAGTGCTTAGCATCACTCATCGCAGTTGTACTTTCAGTAAATGGCAGTACACGTTTCTACTCGTGTATCGCATAGCACATTCCTGAACTCTGTCTGGCATCCCCACGTTTATCGTCCCCTTCAGTGGCGATATCCACACACACATTTTTAACAGGGAAATTAACTAATGTGCTCAAATATTGTATTCTACCATTGAGTATCAGTACAAAGTTAGTCAATAATTATCATTTTAATATTAGATCTAATATTTAATCCTATCGCAACTTAGTGAGGAAGATTTCCTCTGGCTTCACCCGAGCCGAGTCTGACTCAACAACTAGAGCTGAATTATGTAATATGTCTGCCTAACCGTCCACTTCCATGGACTGTTAATTCCACGTTCAAAAAAAAAAAAAAATGGCACACCCCGCACTGTGCACAACTAGTCGTGTAGGGGGAAAAAACAATGTCCGATCACTTCCAGTATACTCGGGCAAAATTTCGGTATTTATATTAGGCACACACGAACGATTCTTTAGCATTTGTATTCTTCATTCCCAGGAAGCAGTCATTCGCATTTCGTTGAACAATGCACCGCATTTCGAGTGAGAATATTTCTCGACAGACTACTGAAGGACACGCTTCGTCACAAAGGCGTAATTTCCATTGCCTTGTTTATTCGGGTGGATAGCTGTTCTTTGAACAAGGACACGTCCAGCTTTGGGGAAGATGGCCGGGAGTTAGTCGGCGAATTCCGGTGCACCGTGTTGGCCACTTTGGCTTCTTTGTAAACCAAGGCCTTTGGGTTGGTGTGGCTGTCAGAATTGGACCGCTTTAGGTTGAGCTCCAGCTTCTTCACCCCCTGGCAGATGGGGTTGAAGATGTTCGACGTCATGTCCAGTGATGACAGATTCCCATCGAGATGAGCGGGATGCGTCATCATATTGTTCTGAAAATAGAGCAACGTTCTTATACGGTGTCTTTGAAGTTACCCCGAGAGATGCTTGTCAGTAATAATATTGTCAGCTCACTACTTTCACATTTCACACCGGGACGTGTGCGAGCGAATACACGCACTTGTGTCCATTATATGACATCATTTATTGAGCAAAAAACTTTTCATGATTAAATTCTTTCCATTCGTTACACCATCTAAACAGCTGGCCGACCTCCCTTTCATTCATTGGGGGGGGGGGACCCACAATGTTTCATTCACACAATATACAAAGGAATAAATTAAATAAGTAAATAAAGGAAGCAAAATCGTTTGAAATGATGGGTGGGTGAAGGGAGTGAAAGAGAAATAAAAATAACTTTACACCTATGTAGGAAGAAAATCTTTTGGTTTAATTATTCAAAAGAGTAATGCAAACAAAATGTATGCAAACTTTGTTACTTTTGAATGTAATAAGAGTCTTAATGGGAAGAAAAATTAAAATAATTACTGTACGCCCCTGACCCCCAAAATAAATAAAATAAAATAAGTAATAAAAAATGAACACAAAACGAAAACATTTTTAAGAAAGAGCAAACAAATTTGATGAAAAATAATTTCTAACTAATCGGGGTGTGGGGAACAGAAAAGACAAAAATATAATGTCGTACTTCCGTTTTGGAATTCAACACATTCTCTAATATATCCACCTCGGCCGCTACACAGTCCAGTCTGTCCATCTTGAGCGCTTGCTTCTGCCGCTGCCACTCCAAATACCCGTTGTCGTGTTTTTCTTCAGCATTGTTAAAAGTCTGCAAGTTCTGCTTCTTGGTATCCTGCAATAGCTCGTTCGGCGACGATGGCGCCTCTGACGACAGTAGACTAATTTGCTGCTCAAACGTTTTACGCAACGATTTGACGTCCACGGGGAAGAACTCTTCGGGGTCTTCTTGATAAGAAGAACACGTGGAGCCTGCGCTGATTTTACCCTGAAGGGGAGTCTTCCCTACGCTATGAGCATCGAATCCGTCGGAGTATAGACGCCGCCGCGTGGGTTCGCTGCACCAGGGGCCAGAATTGTGCGGATAGGGGCGGGTGGAGACGCGAGAGTTATCTGACACTTTCTTGGTGGCGTCGGCGACGTCATCGGCATCGTCAGGGAGATGCCTTTGAAATTCATCGTGACCTTCCAGGAAGAATGTCGACATGGTGCCCTTGCCCTTGACAGTGATCTCGCCGCGCGGCCTGATGTGGTAGCCGTCGAAATTGATCAGTTTGTCGTGCGCTTGTGGGGAGAGGTGAATCTTCATGGCTAAAAATTGATAATTATGATGTTGAACAGTCATGTACTGCAAGCCTAATAGGTTAATGGCCACTGTGAGTTGGTCGTCTATGTGTCAAAACGTTTTTTAAAAGTTTCTTAATGCATTGATTATATAATATTTACTTCCCGCTGTCTTTCTTTGGTTACATAAGCATGAAATCGTCCATTTACAATTACATTTTTAGGTTTTCAATTGTATATTCCTTATTAAGTATAAAGTGAATCTCTATAATGGTCAAGGCTAATGAGTGGTTTTTGTTTATTTATTTCGTTGTTTGTTTGCTCTTTATTACTGGTGTGTAGTAGTGTGTGTACTAAAAGGACATACATTACAACTGCTGCTAAGTTCATGACCTCGTTCCCAACGACTTTCGAAAGAAGACGTTGAGTCGTGTTTGAAGACTTGACTATAGAGAAAGAAACTGGTGGTCATGGTGATAAAGGGAATATAAAAACCAGTGAGGAACCAGGCTAGTCAAATACCACACAAAAAATAGAAATCCAGCTAGAGGGTGTGTGAGAGAGAGGTTTGTTTGTGTATGTATGTGTGAGAGGTATGTACATGCATGTGTTTGTGTGTGATATATATACACGCGTGTTTGTGTGTATGCGCACGCGTGTTTGTGTATGTGAGAGATATATATGTGTTTGTGTGTATGAAAGAGATATATGTGCCCGTGTTTGTGTGTGTGAAAAAGAAATATGTGCGTGCGTGTGTGTGTTTGTTTGTGAGAGAGGGATAGAGGCAGAACAAGCAAACAGCAAGATAATTTTCAAACTTTAAGCAGTTATATTTTTTTAACATTTGTATTGTTAAATCCGCGTTTCCCTTTATTCTCAACTTCATTGTATCATAGTGTACATTTGATTGTAGAAAGAAAATAAAAACAAGAGAGAAAGTACAAAACTCACGCAATCCTGTTGACTCCATCCTGGAAGCAGTGTTGACGGCATCGCCAAAGAGACAGTAACGCGGCATTGTCAAACCCACCACACCTGCCACCACTGCGCCAGTGTGGATACCTGCGCAACATTCCCAAGGGAGACAATTTCAAATGTCTGCTTCTATTTGCGAGGAAGCAAAACTAAACTTAACTGATTTAACGGTGACTTTACTGATGCTAAAAGAAATATAGAATAACTATTTTTTTTATTACTATTAATGAGGAAATTGCCAGTTCACTGCTAGAGTTAAATCATCCAAATTCTAGTACCGCGGGCATTATTATTAATAATAGTGGTGATTTTTTTCGTCACTAGTAGAATTAAATGGTCCAGATTCTAGTAACGCAGACGTAGTTATTTGTAACAGCAAACATATTCGTAAAAAATTCAATTCTTGCAATGAAAATACTAAAAGCCTGTCAAACAATGCTCATAAACGCAAATAACGTACAATGACAGCACCATGGTCTTGACCTAAATACTACACGGTAAAAAGGGTTCTAGATACACTGTGATTTTAAAGTCAATCTAACAGGAGTATTTATTATCTGTCTGTAGATTTAATTTTCTTTCTTTACATTTCGACCGGTGTCGTGTCTCGGGAAAAAACATTTCTCTAAGTGATTCTTTATTCCCTGCCAACGTTATTCATTGGTCATTCACTGGTTGTTGTGACACTAGGAACTCTTGTCGTACATTTATGTTATTAAATTTCTTATTTTAATTTGATGTATATACTAATTTTTCATAACTAATAACGTGTTGCGTTGACCTGTGCGTTTTTATTTGGTCACTTTGGTGACCTACAACCCGATATCAATTAGCAATAGACACGATAAAAGAGTAGTGCAATGTATGCACCAAGCGAGCTGGGTATTCAAATAAATACGAGTTTCTGCTGTTAACGCACCAATTCTGATTCTTAACCTCCTGTCTGGCAGGTGCGGAACTTTGAAGGTGATTATGGACGCAAGGATGTCCATGGCACAGTCTGCAATCTCTTTGATGTGCCGGTCACCATTGTGCTTAGGTAAACCACTGGCCAGCATATATGCGTCACCGATTGTCTCCACCTGAGCACAAAAAAAAATGCCGACATCATCTTTCTCTTAAATATAATTATATATAAAATATAATAAATACCTTATGGCCTATAGTATTACTGGCGCGATTGATGTGTATGTGAGATCATAATTATATATATACAATTGTGTATAAGAGAGAGTGTGAGTATACAGACAGATGGGAGGGGGGAGAGAAAGGCAGAGCGAGATAATAAAAAAATATACAAAAAGCATTATTTTTTTTAAAATACTCCAATGATATGATAAAATTAATACTATCATCTGCTTTGTTTGAAGTTAAATACTGTATAATTTTGTAATCATTATTATTTACAAAATGATAATTATTATTCTTTCCTTTGTCGCGTACTAATCCGTTGTACTCCGAAAGAAGTTTTTTAAACTTTAGAAACTGCAAAGTTGTCGAGGCTGTGCATACCTTATAGACGTCATATCTAGTGATGATGTCATCGAAAAGCGTGTACAACGTGTTTAGCAGGTTCACGACCTCTATGGGTGTGCTGTCTGCGCATATTTTAGTGAAGCCCACGATGTCTGAGAAGTAGATTGTGACTGATTCGTAAAGTTCAGCTTTCACTGGCTTTCCGATCTTCAGGTCTTCCGCCACCGTCCTGTGAGGAATGAAATCAACAATATACACGTCAACATCCCAGATTTACCACCATCATGTCAACATCGTATCATTACCATCATCACCTCAGCAAGATATCATTATCATCATAATGTCAGTATCGTATCATTACCGACATCACTTACCTCACACTATCCAAGGAAGAGATGGACTGTTTGCTAGTCTGTATAAAATGTATTATGCGCTTGTAAGCACACATCTCAGTAGAGAGTACTTCTTTCTCAGCATTAACATACAATTCTCGCAGGTCAGTTAACACCAGTACTTGGACTTTCTATAAGCACGCACAGTGTATAGTACACGTATTTAGGCATAGTATGATACACTGTACACTGCTAGACAGTATAGTGAACAGTTCATGGATTGCTACACACTGCAGCGAACAGTATATCTTGGTAGACACATTTTTGAAGACTATTGTGAAGACTACATGAACTTTTCTAAACAATATAGTGAATGGCCTTCATGGACTTTGTTAGACACTATGGTGAACAGTGCATGGACTTTGTAAGACTTCTTAGTGTTTGACAGAATATGCAGTTGTTATGGGCAGCATACTATATGAAAATATCAAAAGAATGCACTGAGATTGGCGAACTCTCAGCTCCCACTAACATAAATGTAGCAAAGATTAACATCTGCCTAAGAACTATTTCTATAGTTCTAAATCAGGGTTTCTCAGCCGGGGTCGCTATAAACATAATAATGTTTATGTAGGACTTCCCTGAGACCTGAAAATTATTTCAAGGGCTCCTCCAGGTTGAAAAGGTTGAGAAAGACTGTTCTAAATAAATAAGAACAGTTAGCAATATTATTTATATAAACACTTGCTTATCTATTTGTTACCGTCGGATGTTTTTAATCAGAAATTGTCGATTTTAAGTGTTGAATTTGAAAACAAGACCTCTGAAACTCCGATCACTCTGACAAAAGTTGACCTCTGCAATCTGACGGCCTATAGCATCGGTGTTGTTCGATATAAAACGAACTATATTAGCCATTTACTCACTAACTTCAACAGGAAAGAAAGACCTGTGTTTGGAAAAATAAAAGCATTTAGATTCCTTTATATTGCAATACCTTATTAGAACTGGTCCGTCTGTTTTGGACGCAGAGTCTGACGTGCCCAGAGAAAAAAAAAATGTATTGACATAATCTTGATTACGTCATGAGAACAGTCGTGTCGCGTTTTAAAATTAAAGATCTATGGTTGCGTTTAAATCTTGGCCCCTTCCCTAGTCCAGCTTTGTAGGTAAAAGCGATTTTATGGACCCCAATTATCGCGTTATAACGAAGTTTCACAGTATATCGCGCTTTCTTACTGTACGGCCGGTTGAAATTGCATTTGTTGGTCTCTGTTTCTTCATGAAACCGAACTTTTACTGTTGGCAGGTGCTCTGCTGGGTGTGAGCAGTCCGCCAGCCGGCAAATCTTTTGAAGATGGTGATGGTGGTTGCGTTGGGTTTCTTTCTCTCCAGAGTCTACGTGAGACCTTCCATCTTTGGACATTCTCGGTCCTAGGGAACTCGGGGTGGGGTTGGGGAGATCTTGTCTTCCGTCACTAGAATTTCATGTGGTCTTTGATTTCTGGTCTAGGTGGCGCGCGGGTGAGCGAATGGGGCCTGCCAGTGTGTATTATGAAAAAAAGAAGTCGAGCCCCACACTTCCGGCTTTTGCTACAGTTCTACGCCAGCTGCGCGCGCGTTGTAATCCGACTTCCTGAACAGTTCAGTGGATGTAAGATGTCGTATAATAATTATTATTTTCATCCGTTGTGCCAACTTTTGAAACATGCAGAGACACAATCGTGAGAATAGACAATCGAAATGTTGATCAATCAATGAGCTAACCAAATGGGGAGACAACTTACTGTGGCAGCATGCGGTACAACAGGTTCTCGGTCTTGCGTTTCTCGGCGTCCAGCTCGGAAGTCCGCTCGGCCACGAGTTCTTCCAGATGATTTGCATATTTCTCCAGCATGGCCACCATGTTGTCTATGACTGTCATATGCCTGGGAAAATAATATCAAGTCATTCATCTTTTAGACTGACAGTTGTTTGGGGTTTTTTTAATGCAATTTTCTTAGGAATACCTGTTTGACTATCGTTCTTTAGAGGGTTCTCAAGGCAGGGTTTTTTGTGTGTGTGTTGTTTTTTTCATCAGTAGGAATAGCTGTTTCCTTTGTGTCATGTTTGATTTATATTGTACGCTTGAGAATTTATCTTGTTGAAACCGTTATAACTTATCAAGTCATTGTGCATGTCTATTCCAAAGTTGTTTTATTATCTTTTACCTTTAGTGTTCTTTCTTGCTGAAGTAGTTTATTACAAACATGATCTCTTGTATTATGTGTGTAATTACTGTAAAAAAACGCTTTGACATTTGTATTAAATATTATCATTATTATTATGGGGCGTTATACTGTGGCACATTATTCTCAGATGCCTTACAAAATGTAAATCTTGGCTGGTTTCTCATTTGTCTTTCCCTGGCACTTTTTATCATGTGTTAGAGAAAGACAAATGTTATTCTTTGGATCCAAAATTTTAAACAATCATCCAAGCATTGTAGGGGTGGGGTGAAGAAATAATTTTCTAAATGTAACAAGAAAAAACTCTTTCTCTCTCTCTCTCTCTCTCTCTCTCTCTCTCTCTCTCTCTCTCTCTCTCTCTCACACACACACACACACACACACACACATACACACACACACACACACGCACACATGCACACACGTACGCTATGACTACTGCGGCCCACTACCCAAACTACGTACGTAGTGGTCGTCAATGTTAACACCAGCGCAGCGCCACAGTCAATAGCAACTTACTTGGATGGGTTGAGTCGCGTTAATGTTTTTAACACACGTGTGGGTGTAGGACGCAATACAGGATCCTCGACCCAACAGTCGGAAATCAGTGACGTTAGTTCAGTTTCGTTACGTATTTCACGCACAAACAATGGGCGAAAGGGGCCTTGGTTAGGATTCTTTACTCTGGAGATTATTTCTTGAAAACAAACAAATAAATAAAAAGTATATATATAACCACAACACAGTGTTAAGAGTCAATCGTACCCCTCCCTTTTTCCCCACAACCCCCTCACCCAGCGCGAAAGCGGCGGAAGCCGAAAGCGCCCCCTACATAAAGAAGAAGAAGAAGAATCAATCAGATATATACCCTCCCGACTTTAGCTTTCAGCCATCATTTGGTAATACATGCAATTTGATTTTTTAATTTCATTCCGCTTGTTGAATTAAGAAAGTTATTTTAGAAAAACACATTTTCACCGCAGAAAGAAAAAAATCATTTTATCAAAGCGATAAAAATGTCACTGAGAGACAGTATATGTAGATCAAACCAACATCACAAAAAGGAGACCCTGGTTAAACTTGGATAGTCTAGCTGTACACTCTATAAACTTGGATAGTCTAGCTGTACACTCTATAAAACTTGGATAGTCTAGCTGTACACTATAAACTTGGATAGTCTAGCTGTACAGTCTATAAACTTGGATAGTCTAGCTGTAAACTCTATAAACTTAGATAGTCTAGCTGTAAACTCTATGAAACTTGGATAGTCTAGCTGTACACTCTATAAACTTGGATAGTCTAGCTGTACACTCTATCTGTACCTGTGACACTCATGCCTTGTGCTGCGAATTGTCTTTTTCCAATTTTATAAATGTTCATAGGTTTTCCTGCCTTTTTATTGCTTCATATTTGTGTAGAATTGTACTTTATCTCTTCGCCTTCAAAATTATTGTGAAATTGTCAGTGGGTAGAATTGTACTTTATCTCTTCGCCTTCAAAATTATTGTGAAATTGTCAGTGGGTAGACTTGTACTTTATCTCTTCGCCTTCAAAATTATTGTGAAATTGTCAGTGGGTAGAATTGTACTTTATCTCTTCGCCTTCAAAATTATTGTGAAATTGTCAGTGGGTAGAATTGTACTTTATCTCTTCGCCTTCAAAATTATTGTGAAATTGTCAGTGGGTAGAATTGTACTTTATCTCTTCGCCTTCAAATTTGTTGTGAAATTGTCAGTGGGTAGAATTGTACTTTATCTCTTCGCCTTCAAAATTATTGTGAAATTGTCAGTGGGTAGAATTGTACTTTATCTCTTCGCCTTCAAAATTATTGTGAAATTGTCAGTGGGTAGAATTGTACTTTATCTCTTCGCCTTCAAATTTGTTGTGCGAGTGTCAGTGGGATTTCAAAGTTTGTTGAGTGATGAAACGGTATTTGCCTGTCTTGATATACGCTCTTTATTAGTGTCACCAGAATGCTTTAGGGTAGCAAGTCCTGATAAAATGCTCTAACTAACGCCAAAGATTCACTTTTTTGATTAATTAAGTCCCTGATTTTGCGTATGACCGTGGTGAAAAGCTATATTCTAAGTAAATGCAAGTGATTTTTGACTATGTCCAATATTTTTGTAATTAGAGAACATTTCTCGCGGTTTGTTCTGATACTTTTCAATCTAGCAAAATATGCAATTATTATTACAACACGGTTTCAATTATATTTCAAAATGCATCGGTAGTGGATAGGTTCCGCGTCAGAGCTCAACACCTGACTTCCAGAGCTGTATTCTGTGTTTGATCTTTATTTTGCCGAGGAAGCCATGTATAGTTAATCAGTTTATTTGATCCTTATTTTGCGGGGGAGACCCTGAACAGTTAGTTAATCGATGTATTTCATCTTTATTTTGCCGAGGACTGTAGGGTTAAAGATGACCCTATCTGATTCATCTTAAATTATTATTAATAAAAAGAAACACTTAAATAATGAGTCAGACTTATGACACGCAACAAGGGACACTAAACTTGTGTGTTGTTTGGGTGACCTCATAAAAATACCATAATCGAACATTTACATTACCATTTCAAGGCCACGAGGGTTGCTGATAACGAAAGATCATGAAATATTTACAAGTGTACATTTAAACTTCATCATTATACATTGTTTTCTGTTTGTTAGTTTGTTTGCCTATTTTGTTTATCTGTCTCGCCTTCACATTTTTCGGCAGCCTAATCTTAGCCTTAGAGAACTATTAGTTCTTTTGGTCGTAGATGATTATTTTTTTTAAAAAAAACAAAAACAAAACACGATATTTCTATTTGTGGGATTTGCTTTATCTTTCCTTTTGCTGCTTATTTTAAAATAGGCAATAATACTTAAACTTTATTCACCTTGTCTTTAGAAATTAAAACCATGCCGACTACTGTAACACACTATGGACTTATCTCCCTTACGAAAGGAGCTTTTTCCATCTCCACTCAGTAAATAATATGGATAAAATTCTCTCTTTCTCTCTCTCTCTCTCTAAGAAAAGAAAATCAGGAAAATTTCTATTAAAATATCTTTCCCCAAATCATGGAATTTTTAGCGACACGCAGATGTTTTACATGCCAGCTACACGGCAGAAAAACCTCAGCTTTAATTTCGACAGAATACAAGGGAAATAACTACTGACCGTGGTCTCTTTACCACGTACCTGCCGCGGGCATGAAAGTATAGTCCGAGTACGGCCCGGAGCGTGTGAAGACCTCTTTGAAAATGATCCCCATGGAGTAGATGTCTGCTTTCTGAAAGTCCACGTCCGTCTCTCCTCGAAGAATTTCTGGCGCCGTCCAGAGTTCTTCTGTTTAAAGATTTAAAACAAAATGAATTGTAGTTTAAAATTGAACTGTTATTGGAAAGAATAAACGCCTTCACCCAAATCGGTGAGACAGGCATTAGTGCCATTGAATTTTAGACAGAAAACATTGATTTTTACACAGAATACATTGATTTTTAGACAGAATACACCATATCTTGTTGGTGTATATATACATATGTGTGTTATTGAATATACGTTTATATGCGTATTGTTAGTTAAGTATAACAGCGCATGCGTATATGTTTAAATGTTGTGTTGCACATGTTTATTTGTTTTGAAAGTATGTGTTTGTGAGTGTATGTGTGTGTGTGTGTGTGTGTGTGTGTGTGTGTGTGTGTGTGTGTGTGTGTGTGTTTCGTTGATGGATGAGTATGAGAGTGGAGTGTGGATTATGACTAATGGACCCTAGAATCCAAAAGAGCCGAGCCTGATATCTGGAAGATTTCAATTAAAACCAGCAGCTGCAGAAGGTCTATCAGGCAGAAGTCTGTTAATCTACTTTGCATAAAGAGATTGAATTGTACTTTCAGTGCCATTAACTCCAGTCACTGTTCTGCCATTATATAATTCCCCACCCTACCAATGTCATGACATAAATCTTAGTTAAATTATTTATCCGTTAATTTTATACAGATATATCAAAGTTATTCTAGATTTTCCTTTTGCGTGTGAACGAACTCACTGTCAAAGTTTTCCTCAATAGTCGAGAGGTGAATGGATGATTTGTATTGAGATCGCAGCTTGGGCACACCAAAATCGGTCAGTTTGCAGGTCCAACGACTGTCCACTACGCAGTTGGACGACTTCAAGTTACCATGGTAGCCGACGTGACTCTTGTGTAGGTACTCCAGACCCTGAAAGCAACGAACGGGTACAAATCCAGCGAATCTTTGGGTTTTTTTTCACTGTGTTTATAATTAAAGGTATATAAATTAAATGATTGCCCCAAATTAATTTTTCTCTTCCTTTAATTTTGTTTTAAAGGAAAGCAGGTAAAATAAATTAATATATCAGTGGACAATATAAATTACTTTCTGAGATAAACATTTATAATGTGCAGATAGGGAAGTAAAGCATTTCAAAAACACATATCAACCAGGAGAGAAGTTTTTAAGAAAGGGTTAACGAGGCTAGAAACTGACGGGTGGGTGAATAATGACTATAAAACAATACTGAAAAGTTGAACCAGATGCACTTTAAATTTTGTAATGGATTGTGAATTTTTATTTCACCACTATGTCCGAAATATTTTAATTTTGAAGAAACATCAGTCGACCCAGATCTATTGTATTTGAGTATTACTACTCTTCTTGATCGACCAATTACCAGTTTACTGGGCCCATTCTTAATTTGTGTCATCTCAATTTTATTGGGCCTATTATAATACTGTCCCCCAATATTACTGTATTTGGCCAAAATTTAGTCTACTTCGTCCATTACTATTCTACCTGTCTCAACACCACCTGGCTAATTACTACTCTTGTTTGGCCATTACTAATCAACGTGGCCCAGAAACACTCTATTTGGCCTGTTACTACTCTTATTTACTAAGTAGTATTTTACTTTCCCAGTACCTCACTATGTGACTCATTACCGATCTACCTGGCCCAGTACTATTCTGTTTGACCCATTGCTACATTAATTGGTCCATTAGTACTCTTCTTATCCAGTACTACTCTGCGTAACCCCAATATTTTTCATCTTGGATCTGTGCCAGCACTACTCATTCAGACTTGGCCCAAATATATGTCCTAATACTGCTCCACCCGGCTTGGTACTGCCCTGCTTGGCTTAGTAATAGTCTGCTTTAACCAGCATTAATCTGCCTGGCCTATTGACCATTGAGATAGAACCAACGTTACTTCACTGAAAAAAAGTTCTTTTTTGTTTATGTATTTTTAACCTTGACCCCTTCTAAGGGTTACTTATCATACTATGAAACTGGTTTGAAAAATAAAATAAGGAACGACAAAATCGACGAGAGTACAGACGACTATCAAACGAGTGTTAGCGATTGAATACCTAAAATATATTTTTTAATGAACCCCCTTTCCAGGGCACTTCCCTTCTTTCTTGACAAATTGGACCCTATAGTAGTTTACTGAGAAACTGGGGCTGATTAGCTTCTCCTTGGCAAAGGAAGATTATCCGACAATGTGGCGCAGCAGTCGATGGAAATTAAACTTTTTCAGAAAACAAGGGGGAATAACTTCAGCAAATTTTGCCCACAAATGCTTAGTGTCTTCAGTGTCGGTCAAAGAGAAAGCAAAAAATTCGCCTCGCCTTAATGAAAATGACCATTCTGTAACTCGATAATCTCAACAGATTACGTACTACTGTTTTAATTGTACTTTCTGTAATAATAATTATACTACAAATAATAATAATAAGATAATAAAAGAATATCAGCAACTGCAACAGATGAGTCATAATAATTGTAGTAGTAATAATAAGTAATGTTGAACAAAATAATAAATGTCATAAAATTGTAATTAAAAATAAATCTAATTATTTATCCACTTGATATAAACATATCATTCAATAAAGTTATGAATTAATAAATCACATTTATTTTAAGTTTAATTAGGAACAATTCGCCAGTAAATTTGATCTGCTTACGTCGTTTTTTTTTTTTAAATACATAAGGAATTCTTATTACAACGTACACTCTTTGTCAAAATTGTTCCAGCCAACCTCCAAGAACATGTCACGCGATCTAGAATATTTCTTTTGAAAGAACTAGAGAATAAATCTTACACTCTATATGAGAAAATCACACAAAAAGAGGCATTCTAACAGGCCACTGAACACAACTCACCTTGGCGACATCTTGGCAGAGGGCAAACTTGAATAGGTGATCGAGTTTGATGTTATTGTTCCAGATGACATCCTGAGGAAAGAGAATTTGATTTCAAAACGTTATCAGTAAATATTCAAGGCTAAATGGATAGGCAAGATCATTGACTGCAATGAGTGAGTTTTCTCCCTGTTTAGTGGCGCATATAAAGTTTCCATCAGAGTTGCGGGCCTTGAGTGTGCTTATCCAGTTGCAGGCAAAGTTCTAGAAAGAGTATTATACTAGGTGTAAAAAATATAGATTTAAAATAGTCTGAAGAAAGCAAATTCCAAGGGCTGAGAATACACTGAGAAATGTAGATCTCAAGACTGGAATTAAAGATAACTTCACAGATAGAAGATGCCACTGGTGGGATTCCTAACAATTTTGCCCAGTTTGAAATATTAAACAGAGACTGTTTATAGCAGTTTCTGCAACAATATAGAAGGCTATGTGTTTAAAAAGCTATTTGACAGACTATATTCAGTTATGTTTGGCTTAAACAGTTCAATCTTCTTCACATGTTATGAATAACACTTTCCTAAAAGGGGGGCTTTTAGTCGAAACAGCTACTCTTATATTATGTACTTTTCTTGGTATTTTCTCTACATCCCCCACCTCTCCCCATCCCATTAGAGAAAGAGGAGACTCTAAAGAGCTTAGCCGATTAAAACATTTATATTATTTTGTGACGTGCAGTGATAGTAACAAAATTTATAATATCAATGATTAAAAGTAAAAGAAATACCGAAAAATTAATAATAATCAGGACGTATCAGTCAAATTTTCAAAAGATAATTGTGTTCTATAGCACTACAAATCCAAAGTGTTTCTTTGAAATGTTATTGTTGTTATTTTCGCTGTTTGTTGTTCCAGACTAACCTGAAGGCTTCCCTTTGAACAGTACTCCCACAGAAGTAGAATGCGTCCAGGGTCTACGCATGCGCCGACGAAAGCAGTCAAATTCTGATGTTTCAGTTCTATGAGCTGAAAAACAATAAGTCTACAATCAGCACTGAAATAAACACACATACATACACACATATATTTACAAATGCTCTCTCTCTCTCTCTCTCTCTCTCTCTCTCTCTCTCTCTCTCTCAAACACACACACACACACATATATATATATATATAATATATATATATCACATATCTACATTTGTACGTAACGTGTAATCAAACTACAAATACACAAGCATCCAAATGGTTCTTCCAAGAAATAAAATGACGATGCTGCTGCTACTACTGACGATGATGGTGATTACTACGACGACGACGATGATGATGAAGAGGAGAAGATGATGAAATTTGACTCTTCCCGTGACTTCTGTTAGGCAGTTGACTATTCACCTTAGTCTTGGGATTATACCATGATTCTGGGAGATCCACATATGTGGACACTTCAAAGGATTGCGGCTTTTTTTAGCACTGGTGTAAGTACGCGGTCCTATCATTGATGGTGTTAGTCCTGGTTTCAAATCCTGGTGTTTGCAGATCTTTTCCAGCTGTTTTGTTTCTAATATGAAATCCTGGTGTTTGCAGATCTTTTTCCGCTGTATTGTTTCTAATATAAAATCCTGGTGTTTGCCGATCTTTTTCCGCTGTTTCGTTTTTACGTTTCTGTCATAATGGCAAGATAAATGACAGGTGCTGTACTGTTACACTTTTTTTTAACAAACTGCAATGTTTGCTCTTTGTTCGGGAATGACACAATCTGTTTCGATTTCGAAACCCTACAGTATTTTTGTTTCCCGGAATGCCTCTGGTTCACATATGCCCTTTCTAGTGTCTTGATTCCGTAGCTCTTGCAGAGGTTTCTGTGTAGATTTTGGGGGCATGTTATTGTGTTTTTATCTAGAGACTCGTATCCGGGTGGTATACGTTCTCTTGTTTCACCCCTGCGCCTGCAGAGTCGGCATTAGGAGTCTGTTGAGATCTTCATGGTTATCTCCTTGTGGGATTTCGTGCTTTGTGCCTTAACTCGAGCAGAAGTAAAGAGTGTTTTAGTTTTGGATGTAAACCTGTCTCTTAGACACGTGTATTCTGACTGTCTTACTGATGTTTCATATGGCGCAACTGTCCATTTCTGACTGCCCATGGAGGGTGTCTAACTCCATTTGTTTGTTGATGCTTAGTTTTTTATCTTCTACAATTGTCTGTGATATATGGCGCATTCTACTGAGTTTTACTGCTTCTATCAGTTGCTTATTATTATTATTATTAGATAATTTATTTTCATTTTTATAACCACCATCTGCATTATCCTTATCATTAATTCAATCATTCAACATCCATGTACAACCTCACCCACCCCGCTTTTCAAGCAACTTGTACTTATTTTCATTATTGATCTGTGCACCAATCCATTAGAGATCCTTCACCATGCATTTGTAGAAACATTATTAACGTTGTGGTTAGTGTTACCACCACCGCTGATGATGGTCTGATAACTTCACCACTTTTAGGGTTAATGTTTCGTTCTACACACCCGGACACTCGACACCCTGAAAGTTACATTAGAAAAACAACACTTGCTTAGAGAGCTAAGCGCCCTAAGTAATTTCTCCTACGAACTCACTCTGTTTAACTGCTCCAGCATCTCTTTGGTCAGACTGATGCTAAACTTGTGGATCCTCTTGACTGACACCAGGCTCCCTGCACACAGAGTAGTCGGCCTTTATTAGCAGACGTATCCAATTGTATCAGTGTTATTAATACGTGATTTGTTTCATATATATATATATATATATAATTTTATCTGTTTATAATACTGTTTTAAAGTTATGATTTTTTTTTAATAAGACAAGTACCTGACTGTATCTAGTTATCTTACTGTGACGCCGATGTCACTTAGTTAATGGATATTATTATTATTAATTAATTAATCATCTAAAACTAATTACAGGTGATAAGAATCTTAATTTATTTTATTAATGATCGTCACGCAGAGACACTCTTCTCTCTCACTTGGCGGATATGTAGGCCTGTAAATGTTTTTTCTTTTCCACAACATTAAAGATAAAACATTTACTGTCACACACAGGAGGAAAACTTCTTACTAAAGGAGAAGACAAATCAGTCTTTAATCTCTATATTTAGCGACACACACACCCATCCACCCACTTTCGTCTCCAACCTAAGGTTATCAATATGCATAAGAAGGTCAATAAATTTTAAAATAAATTTATTAAATCAACAATCAAATATGCATATGACAACTACAATGGAAACGAGTACTTGACATCAATATTTCCACAAAACCACGTTCAAATAATTTCTATATTAAACAATCCTTCATCCAAAAAAGTACAATTCAACAATAATGTCAATACAAATTACAGAATAGAGTTTATAGAGATAAGCAATAATAGTGTTTACATAACCTGAATTAAGTGCTGTCTCGATAGCGCATTTTTACAATAATGTCACAAGTTTATTGTCCATCACTACGTGTTTTTTCTCCACACACACACATAAATCATACTGATTCTCTGCTATTCTCTTGAAGTCAGCATAGGCAGCTTTCTCCTTACATATCAGCTCCCTCAAACAGAATAACAATTTCCGTAATTCTAGTACTTCCTTTACCAGAAATTGCTTGTTTATTTTGCCACGAGTTTAGTGCATTCCTTTACACTTACATACATTGCAGCAGATGATTTCCCTGCTCCCCAGTCACAGCAGTTTACAATCAGTAAACCCATAGATTCAAATAACAAGAGAAAGTATAAAAAAGAAAAGGCTGCTTGCTCTGGAAAATATATTCAAGGAGCAATGCTAAGTTTCCAGTTTATCACTTTATAACTTAATACTTTCTTACATTCTAGTCTCAACTTACCATTTCCTGCAATAGTATTTATGAGCCCGATACATGCACACAGCATAATAAATACAGCATATCAAAACAATGTCAAGTATCTAGCACACTATATACGAGCAGCTTAGTTCAGTAATTTGTAGAAATAATAGTCTACTCACATAATACACCTTATTAAACCATAAGTATAACATATCAATAGCAAAATGCATGAAATATTTCTATGTCCATTCTCACTCAACCAGTCAGGTAACTCAATATCAAGCTAACAGCTGCCTCTCAAGACTGGATTACTTCGCCAGTTCAATTTCAAGTGATCAGAAAATAGATTTCTCTACAGCAGGTAAACTTTAGATCTCGGCCCATTGGCTAGTCTCGTTCTCGTAAATCATAACCATTGGATAATAAAAACTACTCACTCAGTTGAACTAGTTTGCATTATTACATCAGCAATTTCTAGCACATTCTCAACTCGGGTTGTTTACTTCCAAATGACACTTTTAAAAAATACCATATTTTTGTCTCTTGAATTGTCTTGCATGTATACCTAAGATAATTAGATTATCGCCGTAGTAATTGCTTCTCTTGTTACCGACGAAAACCCAATTTGTGCCACACAAACTATCTTAGCTGTTTACCTGAAATAAAGTGTTCTGTCACCTGTGTATTGTGATGATCTAACTGTGTCTACCGTACCGGCTTACCTCGCAGGTAGGCCACTGACCCGAACATGGTGGCTCCATTTTCTAGCAGATGGTGAGATTGGGGAGAATCAGCTGGTTCCTTTGTGTTGTAGGTGATTTGTGTCTTCGACATCTTCTTGTTGCTGGAACTTCGTCTGCGAGCCAGATTCCTGAAGCTGGACTGAAGAGAAAGAGAATTGGGGGTAGTGGAGCTGAATAACATTTTGTATGCAGCCATCGTGAAAATATCTCTAAACATAAAATGAAGCTTTGACGTAAAGACTGCATTTGAAGTCAGCTAGTATGTATCACGATCCTATATTATTTAAATCTACTATACATTCATACTTATTTTGTTACTTAACCTAGTCGTCTTTGTATGTAGTGAATATGGCCTATGCTTACTGCTTATTGTAGCATGCAAAGAGCTCAATGGTTGAACTTAATGACCATTACATCTCTTAACAGTTTAGTATAAAGATGATACATTTCAAGACCATCTCCCCTTCTGTGCGCCAGGAAAACAATAAACCAACAGTTTGGTATTTTCTTCTCTATTAATTACTGTCTATTGATAATCACAATCATTTTATTTATTTCGAGGCAGAAGTCATATTTTTTTTGTCATTCAGACTCGGCGCAGATAAAACAATATTACTATTGAAGACAGTGTAAATATAAACAGATCCGTTTCCTGAAAATGTTAAAAGTTGTAAACAGTATTTACTGTTTAGTTGTATAAATTCTCATATACTTTTAAGTGGCATTTTATTCATAATTCATAGTCGATTTGAAATAAATACACACACACACACACACACACACACACACACACACACACACACACACACACACACACACACACACACACACACACACTTGAATAGGCATGTTAATATTCATAGTATCTATTCCCTGAAAGTTTCGGTTGAGGCAGATGACTCAAAAAAAAACGGGACATTTAAGTTATTGGACAAAGACCTTGAAGTCTTCTGGAGTGTTTTGCACATCGTTGTGTTTTTACAGTTGTCGTTAGTAATTCGACTTTCGGCCTAGAAGTCGTAAACATTTTGGTACATCGTTGTGGTGATTTAACACTTTTCGTTAGTCATTCGACATCCACAATTTTGCACATCGCTGTGTTTTTACAATTGTCATTTTAGTATTTCGACATTCGGCCTTGAGGCAGTGCTTAGTGAATAGTGTTATTACAGTTTTCGTTAATCATTCAATTATCGGTCTTGAGGTCTTAGGCAGTGTTTGGTAAATCTCGTTTTACCATTCTATTAAGTACTCGATGATCGGTCTTCCTTTCTGCGATACTTGGGTTTGTTTTTGTTTTTTTAACGACATTTTTGAAAAATGTATGTATGTGTTTGTGGTTTTTAGGTAAAGAATGTATTTACATTAAAACACACTCATCCGGTTAGAGGTTACAGACTGGCACTTTTGACAAAATAGTATAACATTACCTAAATTTAATTGTCTCAAATCTAAGTAAACATTAGCAATGCATTATTAATTATATTTATCATATATTAAAATAAATATTACTTGTTACCAAGATTTGTGTGAGAATAATATTAAATATTATAAGAGAAATTTTTTAAGTTTGCTTTTGTATCATTTTAATAATCACTAATAGTACTAGTGACAACTCATCATTTCGATATTCACTAATAGTACTAGTGACAAACTCATCATTTTAATAATCACTAATAGTACTAGTGACAAAATTTAATTTGCTGAAAGTTGTTTGTTATATTTGCAAATAAAAATCTTTACCAATTTTATAGATTTTACCAAAAATTGTACACATATAATTATAAATTTTAATTATGATTAAGATTAACATTTCCAGGAGAAGAAAACAATATAATTCTCAATATAATTCTAATATAAGTCTCAAGCCATATTCTTTCTTTTTTCTTTCTTTCTTTCTTTCTGTCTGTCTGTCTGTCTGTCTATATCTATCAATCCATCCGACCGACCGTCTGTCTGTCCGTCCATGTTCCAACTGTCTATCAGTCTCTGTCAATCTATTGATATATTTGTCTTTGTCTGTCCGTTTGTTCATCAATATATTTGTTCATCTATCCAATTCTGTCCTTACTCGCATGCCTGCTTTCGGTCTGTCTGTTAACAATACATTCATGCATCCATAATACACTCATCTATATTCTGTATATTTTTCTCTATATGCATGCTATGCTGCTTTAAAGAAGTTTATCCTGAACAAAGTAACACATATGCGCTAAAGTTAAAAGTATCAAGACATAAAAGTAAACTTTTGACCAAAAGTGTACACCATACCCGTACGCTTCCGCACAACATGGCGGTGATGAAGTCTATCTCCTCAAACTTCACTTGCCAAACAAGACTGGCCATTTGCCGACTTCGGCGATATCGTCTGAATTTTGAGAAGATGTGGAAAAATTAAATATACGACTATAAAAATACTTTTAAAAAAACAACAACTGTTGTTTTTCGTCGACATTAAGAATTAGAATCATAATAAAATATAATTAGACTTGAACTTTGTAAGAAACCTTTGACAATTGACTGTATAAACATATAATTTTATAATGTATCTCTGAAATAAAAATAAAAATAGAACAATACCTGTATCTGAAATAATATACAATAATACATTTCTCTGTAATGAAAATTGCACTATGTTCATAATGGTTATAAGTGAGGAATAAACACTGTGAATGATATAGGCCTAAACATTAAACAGTATGTACCTCTGAAATAAACACTCTGGTCATAATGGTTATAAGTGAGGTATAATCACTATGAATGTTATAAACATTAAAAAGTATGTACCTCAGAAATAAACACTATGGTCATAATGGCTATAAGGAGGTATAAAACGCTGAAAAGTGCATTTTGATATAGATCAATCTTGCCATTCTGGTTCTCTACGTCATTCTGCTTCATGAAGTAAAAGGGAGACAACTTATCAAACTAAAACTTAGAAGGTTTGCTCATTAATAGCAATGTTGCGTGTTGTATATTTTTAACCCGTCATAGGTTTGTTACCGTTCTGCTATCATTCTGTACGGCAAAACGCCTTGAAGAAAAAAACTACACATAAACAGCAGCAAGAATATAAAAGATTTCTTTTCTACCATATAACTAAGGGATAACTTAAGACAGCAAAACACTCCACCCCCTATGAATCCCTCTATGTCTAATAATAACATATAATATTACAACATTATTTTCACATAGGCTTTCAGTTTCACATATCCACAAAAAACCTGAACATTTCGTGTTTTGTCCATTGAGTGAGACTTTTTTCTCCCCACTTTATCGCTCTACAGAGATACAAGTTACACAGCGCATGTTTTTCCAGGGAGATTGTGTTCGTGTTTGGTTAAGGAAGATAACTCTGCTATGAGGTGCAGAAGTGAAGTGCAGCAGAGGAGACTGCATTTTAAAAGTATTGACCCAATCATACTTGTGTGGGAGGGGTGGTGGTTGTTGTACATTTTCTTAATGTTGTCTTCTAGGAACGCTGCATAATTAACCCCAAAATCATATGCTTCAGAGAAGAGTTAACGTACTTTTTTTTTTTTTTTAATAAATGAGAGTACGTTCTGAATATTATACATGTCTAACATAACACGGATAGAGTAGAAATGTATAACATAATTATGTCTGACAAATGTCCTGAGGTATTAGCACATACATTTTCTTTCGTACAATGTATTTACATCGCAAATTTAAAATCACCCATTCCACAAACCCGACTCCTGTAGACCTGAGAAGACATTTTAAAAACAGTTTTAATACATGTAATTGAAAATGACACAGCTTTCAATAGCCACCAATGAAATCAGTTCTCATTGGAGGATAACGTATAGCGTACCAGCCAGACTGCGAAATAAAGGGAGAGAACTACTCTGACCTGAGCGCCATCTGCACACCCACAGCGATGAGCAGAACTACTGAAGACCCGGCTGCAGCACCAATAATGGAGTCCTTGTAGGAATCTTTCTCTGGTTCGATGGTAGGATCTAGAGACGAAACGGAAGAGAGGCCAACGTGAAGTTGTGTGAAAATTAATGCTGTAAAGTTTTTTTTTTTTTTTTTTTCGTGCTTGTTAGCCAGAAAACACATGCATGCGAAATAACATGTTGAAATTACTATTTTTTTTCTTTGAAAAATTATTTCCCCTTTTCATACGAAACCTACTGAAACTGACAAATGAATATACTATTGCGTCTTAAATTTTATTTTTGTTGTTAGAGTTTAGTATTAAATATATTAATAGTACACATATAAAGAATTATTTTCATACTGAACAAGATTTTAAAAAATGCTTTACTGTAGTTTTATTTGTTAAAATGCCTTAAGTTAATGATTTTGGCGTAAAATATTTATGACAAAGGATTAAGAAAACGTCTTCCCTAGTATAGTTTTTACAAAGCACCAACGACAACAACAACAACCCGAGAAAATTGTTTATTTTTTAAACAAGCATTTTGTTGTTTTGAAATAATTATCAATGACAGAATGCTTTCTTCATGAATTCGTCTTGTAGAGACATATTTCTTTTACCTGTGCAAAAGAGAGCGATGGAGAAAGTAAAAAACTTGTATTGAAAATGAAATATGTAGTGCGAATGCGGAGATACGAAGAGATTTTGGGTGGATTTTTTGGGTGCAATTTGTACCTGGACATCAGCAAGTTCCTTGACCGGTTTTCTACTTGCCAGGAGAACCACGGAAGTGTGGAGTGTGCGCATGCGCAAACAGCATCTCGTACAAAATGAATGACACTAAACCCAACACCTCATATTCAGCAGTAAAGATAGAGAAAAAATTACCTGGCTGCATTGAAAGATTTTTATGTATTTATTTATCTCAGACTGCTACCAGTCAACGGTGATGTACTTACGTGGTTTCAGACATTTTTCTCCTTCGAATCCGCACAAGGGAGTATCTGGAGGGGCGTTCTCTGTACCCTCTTTACCGTCTGGCCATCTCACAACTCCAGTCTGAAGCAAATTAAGTCATGGTGGACATTAAATTTGATTTAATAATAATAATAATAACAGTATTACTACTACTACCACCAATAATAATAATAACAACAACAATATTACTACTACTACTAATAATAATAATAATATTGCGAAGGAAATGAGATATGATAAAGAAACACGTAATGATGAAAATGAACGTTCAAGAGAAAAACAGTGGAATACACATAAGATGGCTTCAAGTTAAGGTTACTTTTTTAAAAGCTGTCTATTTTTTTTTTAAAGAGTGTGTAATGTTTGTTATTTGAAATTAATTTTGGAAGTTAGCAAAAACAAACGGAAGATAAATCAAATGGTGATGCTAAAATACAAAGCAGAATACAGGTTACTTTTAATTTTGTTGTCCAAAACACACACTGAAAGCCTGTCATGATATTAAACGCAGTTCTATGAAAATATACACGAAAAGTCAGAACACAGTAGTATGTAGTATTTTGCTGACTGCGATTCATAAGGAATCATTACATACATTTCAATTCCTTTATCTAATTTTAGATTTTGATATTCAGTGACTCTATGTGTAGCAGCTGACGAAATGACCAAATATTGTTTGAATGATAATATTCAACGACAGAGATGATGATCAAGAACTACGCGTACACCCACATACATACATACATACATACACGTACACTAACTAACTAAAATAAATAAATCACTACTTCTGCACGAGAAGACAAGTAGAATAGCAGTGGTGTGTGTAGTTTGCACAAGGACCATGTGGTCTGGGACGTGGGGTAGAGGGCTGGCAGCGATCGGAGTCTCTATATATATTGTATGCAATAGCGTTTTTTTCTTTCGTTTGAAATTGAAGGGGCCAACCACCGAAGCTCTGCACAAGCCCCCCCCCCCCAAAAAAAAAAATAAATAAATAAATAAATAAATAAATAAATAAATAAATAAAAAAATAAAAATAAAAGACTTGCTACGTCACTGAAGAAGACGGTATTCAAATTATAGTTCTATCCTCAGAAGATATTTAATAATTTTACATGCCTCACAAGACAACGGCATTAAAAGAATATTGCTCTGTTTAAAGATGATGATTACAGATTATTGCTCTGTTTGAAGATGATGATTAAAGATTATTGCTCTGTTTGAAGATGATGATTACAGATTATTGCCCTGTTTCAAGATGATTAAAGATTATATTATTGCTCTGTTGAAGATGATTATTACAGATTATTGCCCTGTTTCAAGATGATAATTAAAGATTATTGCTCTGTTTGAAGATGATGATAAAGATTATTGCTGCGATAGATGTTGATAAATATTTAATAACCCTAGCGGCATCTGAAAGCAATTTAGCTGCTGGACAATGAATTGTTTTATTTAAAATGGTGTGGCCAACATACATTATCTAAGCTTCCACCAGATATAGTGTTGTCGATTTTTTTGAAAACTCTAAAAGTTCCGTTGGAATCCATATCCAAGAGCCACATCTTTAGTTTACGATCACAGTTCCTGCTCATGTCCAGCTCGCCAGTCACGCCTGCAACACACATTTCAAAACTGATTTCCCACTTCCGCACAGAACATATTGAACAGAGAGAAAGGTACTGAAGAGGGGGAAAGGGTGCAGAAGAGGAAGGAAGGACTGAAGAGGGGGAAGGATACTAAAGAGGTTGCAAAAGGGTGTCTAAAGGTATTGAATATGGGGAAAGTATGTAGGTCATTTATTGTAGGACACTGGCTGTTGTTTAACTAGATTATTCACTATTGTTTGCATAGGTCATTTTACTGCTTATATGGGTTATTTGCTGTTGTCTATGTGAGTTATTTACTGTTGTTACATCTTTACGTAGTTCACTGCAAAAGGACTTGAGTTTTCAAATTACTTATGGCTTTAAATTTCATCTGCGCATCCTTGACAATTTTGTAGAAAATATGTGTGCCATTCTTGGGGTCTGCATTCTCCTGCAGTGTTCTGTTTACAGTTAACGCCCAGAAAATTGCCGCGTCGAAGAGAAATGGTGCGTATGCATCCATGACCACCGTCTGCAAAAACATTTGGTTAAAATTTAATTTGAATTATTTCAGTACATGCATATACTATTCTTTCTGCTATTAATGTTAGTGTGTGTATGTGTGTGTGTGTGCGCGCCTATATATTTATGCATGTGTAAATAAATCCACCCCACTATAATTTCTATTATTATCTATATTTATACATGTTATGACTAACAATAACATTATTTCTATATAACTTTATACATCCTTGTTCCTTTAAACATCGATTGGTGATATTCTTTTGATGTGGTTTGAAAATTTTTTTCAGTTTTTTTCTATTTTCTGCTAAACATTTATTATGTTCCTTTGAACACTATCTAGTTCTGTTGCATCAAAAATCATTAAAATAATATTTGTGAGTTCAGCTAGGAGTTCTGTGTAAACTCTAGAGTCTTAAAAGGTGGTGAGTCTGTTTCTTCTTTAGATCCATCAAGTTAGTCCATAACGTAAACCATCAAGCTGATACGCACTGTAATAGCGTTTACCAGGTAGATGGAGTGGCTGATGACCACTGGAAGTAATTACTCTTTATACAAGGTAGATGACTAGTAGGTCGAATCACGTGATTAGGATGTGGGTAACACGTCAGTCCCTAGGATCGAAGGCTTTGAGCAGTGATTTAGTAATACTTTAGTCCAGAAGAAGAAGGGATTTACTGTAAGTTTCATTACCATTCGAACACGAGTTTAAACCAATGATCACTTAGGACATTTCATAGCGTGTTTTATAACTTCTTTTTCTAGCCATAATTGGAAGACATAAATTTAAATCGGTCTCTGTTGAAAACGCCACTCACAAAGAATCGAATTTCAAAAGTATGGTACAACAACATTCAGACTCAGGATCACAGACTATTCTATCACTTATGTCAAAAGGTCTGGGAGACTACTGTTATCTTAATATTATTTCACCTATATAATAATATTTTCAGTGGAGTTTCAGCAAGGCGTATCGTACCTATCATGCTGCTAAAATTGCCCCTTTATAATTGAACTGTTCATTATTATTTCATCAATATAAATTGATTTTTTTCACAGCCTTTGGCACAATCGATCATGATATGTTGCTACAACTATATTATATAACCACGGTTCTTGATCTAGGCTAAGATCACATTTGTAGAAGGAAAGCAAATTACGATAGGAAAGAGTTGAACTTCTGCACTGTCGGTCTTTGTTGTGGTGTCCAACAGGGCACAATTCTTAGACCTGTTTTCTTTTTATGTATACACAGTGGCCACGCTATGTCGCACTAGTTTTGTACTCAACTGTGCTAATCAAAATATCCAATGGAAATAGCTTTCCGCTATCCAGTGAGTAGATAAATATGTTTTGAAGATAAGGCTTGAATGATTAGTAATAAATCACTACTCAATGATGATACAATTGAAGTCATGCTTGCTTCTCCTAAAAAAAATAAATGTTTTAAAATCCCCACCTCAGCCACTATCAATGAATTAATGGCAACGACTCTCATTAAATTTATTCAGTCGTTTGGAAATCTTGGTGTAACACCCAACAGTTTTGTCTCCCATATAGACAGATAGATAGATAGATAGATAGATAGATAGATAGACAGGCAGATAGATGATAGATAGATAGATAGATAGATAGATAGATAGATAGATAGATAGATAGATAGATAGATAGATAGATAGATAGATAGATAGATAGATAGATAGATAGATAGATAGATAGATAGATAGATAGGCAGATAGATAGATAGATAGATAGATAGATAGATAGATAGATAGATAGATAGATAGATAGATAGATAGATAGATAGATAGATAGATAGATAGATAGATAGATAGATAGATAGATAGATAGATAGATAGATAGATAGATAGAGTTCGAACAATACATCACTAACAAAACAATTATTAAGTTTATCGTCGACTGGTAGATACTGCCATACTCATAATGCTTATACTTCCAATTTCTTTGTTTTCAACAGATGACGTAGATTGTAGAACACGTAATAGGAGTAAACTTACGTCTTTGTTTTCAACAGATGACGTAGATTGTAGAACACATAATAGGAGTAAACTTACGTCTTTGTTTTCAACAGATGACGTAGATTGTAGAACACATAATAGGAGTAAACTTACGTCGTTGGCCATTGGAAGTTCCCAGCGAGTGTAATTTAAATCTTTGGCTTGCTTAACCCAGAGTGAAAAATTTTCGTACTCATTGTTCTCCGCTTGAGCCATCATAAACTGCAATGTTAAAAATAGCACCATTAAGGAAGATAATCTAAAGAATGTTGGTACTATAGAATTATATATCCGAAATATGAAAATGTCAGCTGTAAGACAATGTGAGATCTGCGTATAAAAGATTGACTTACATAACTTTGTCAGAGCTACATATGTAACAAGTATATTTTAGTGTATAATTACTGGCAAAAATATGTGTTCTGACAAATGGTACCGTGATGCAAAAAGATATTTTTATTTGAATACAATGAGTAACAATATTCTGTGATGAATAGGAAATATGTGACAACAGAAATGTCTCAAGAAATATGAAATATTTTAAAGTTGCTCTTTAAAAAAAGAAAGAAAGAAATCATTCATATTTTAAAGTTGCTCTTAAAAAAAATGAAAGAAATCATTCATATTTTAAAGTTGCTCTTTAATAAAAAAGAAGAAGAAGAAGAAATAAATCATTCTGTAACACGAAAAATGCAAATAACGCAATTAAATAATTAAACTTTTAAATATTTCGTATACTTTGAACGAAATAAAAGTATCCCTACTGCTACATAGTGACGTAAACAACATAGTCCCTAAGTTTAGATTGAAAGAGAAATCATCCATGGTACAGCTAGTGATTACATAATTTCTCTGTTTGGAATGTCACAGCTGCACGTTTTAGCCACGCTAGAGACAAATTGCCGACAGTCGTAGTGCACCGTTTCATAAATAGGATTAAAAACCTCACATAGTTAACCTATATCCGAATCACAGGCCAGTGCCAGCTGACCATACCAAACTGATCCTATTGATGGCTAACATGAAAGGTTTTAACTCTTTTGAAAACACGAGACTCTGCGACTTGAGTTTACCAAAAGAACTTAATCTTGCCAGAAGGCTTGACGCTGGAACATTGCCGCGAGGACCTCGTTCTAGAAACTCCTCGAACTTATCAAACTGGTAGTATAAATATCAGGACTGGTTTGTAACTGCGATGCAAAAAAAACAAAACAACAACAACAAAAAAAAACCCCCACGCACAAAAAACACAGCTCAGTAATTAGTCTCACGTAAATCACGGATTCGAATGCGGCCTGGGCATCGTAATCGTCCGTGTCGTTGCGTCGCCAAACCTTGTCCGAAAAAATGTTTTCTTCAAGTTCGGTTCGTGTGTACATCTGAAACACAGAGACACATGCGTCAGTGCACGTACACATTCGCTTGAACATACACAAATGCACACATACACAGAGTTATATTTACACAAAAGTTGTGCTTTATTTTGTTAGTTTTTTAAATTTTTTTTCAGAAAAGAGTATCAAATTGCAAACTGGAATATTTGTGTGTTGGAGAATGTGCACGCTGGACCGAATTAATATTTAATTTTTCGCTCAACAGCTTCATTATATGCTTTTGTGTTATTTTACTGCCATCAAAATAAACTGACTATTCCAACATATATATTGCACAAAAATATCCCATATTGATGGGAGGTAACGAGGTATCCAGTCTGTTGACCCCATAGGATTTGATGGTGGTCATTGGATAGTGGTGGTGTTTATAAGATAGTGATGGTAGTGGTTATAGCATGGTGTTGGTGTTCGTGTGGTGGTGGCGGTGACTTTGGCTTTCAATCCTCTCCAGCCTTTGGTAGGGTCTTTCGCCTTAGACGTTTCAGCCCTGGACTGGCTCTATGTGGGGGTCATGGTTTCCCAAACTATATCCTGATATCCACTCAGTATGTGGACCGTTCAATGTCGATCCCCACCCCCTTCCGAACTCAAGGGGAGATGATCAGATACATCTTATACAGACGGGGGTACGAGATGTTCATCAAAGATTACAGGAAAGGTAATTTGTAATTTAATTTCCTCTTACTTATATACTATTTCGTTAGGGGTTTTAAATACAATATTTTATAGTTAGTAGCAATTTAGAAGAAGTACATTATGATTTTCTTTAAAGAATTTTTTAACAGTGCTGTAAGAGCTGCAAAATTCTACCGTGTATTGCTTCCCTTGTTCCTTGAATAATGATTTCATTAATATTCGACCTACCTAATTATGTCGTGTGACAAAATTTCATAATTAAAGAGAGAGAGAGAGAGAGAGTATTCTTGAAGACTCTGCACGAGTACATTAGTTTCTAGTCAGCGCGAAAAAAATTCAGTGTTGCAAGAGGTTACTTCCAGGCGGTAATAAAATAAATGTGGTTCACGAGACTCGAGAATATAGGCCTTAGATCTCGGCCAGCGTGTTGGGTTATTTTTAATTCATAAATTAAATATACGTGCGCCAGCGTGTTGGATTAGTTTTAATTCATAAATTAAATATACGTGCGCCAGCGTGTTGGGTTAGTTTTAATTCATAAATTAAATATACGTGCGCCAGCGTGTTGGGTTAGTTTTAATTCGTAAATTAAACATACGTGCGCTAGCGTGTTGGGTTAGTTTTAATTCATAAATTAAATATACGTGCGCCTTATTCTTCGAGGGAAATGTGAACAAGAAAAAACAATATCCCACGGAATGGTAAGTTGAGTTTGTCCATTGTATATGTACGTTATAATTACACTTTGTTTGACAAAGAATGAATTAATTTTAAATCTTTAATACACGAAGATTGAATTAGTTCACACTCCCAAATGCAGAGAAGACAGGTGTGTTTCTACCCGCAATTAATCCCACTCATAAGCATATTTCTAACTCAACGTCTAAATGCTAATAATATATATATAATGATGATGTTTGTTTATTAAATGGCAGAATACTTGTTATGATTAATCTTTAGAAGTTAAACTTTCTTACACTCAATTCCTACAGAACAAATTTGACTTAAAGAACATTGCAGTAAGAAAAATATTTCTTGACGACATCAATTTTCAGCAACATCGAATCAAGTGTAAAAATCACGTATAGTAATTTTGCTAATATTTGATATTTTAAACATACAATTGCATGTGATGGCGTTATTAAAAATTGTTGTCACCTTGCTATAACGCACCCGACTACAAGCGGAAAGAATTCGGAGATCAAGAGATTGCGGGTTACGTAGATGACCTCAATACTACGTAAATTGTAGAAATAAAATCGAAACCACATCATAAGTCTTTCAAGTTACATAACTCTATTTTTAATAACGGTGAGGAATACGGATGAGATGAGAACGGGGATGACTCTTCTAGACGAGATTTTTTTCGTTTAGTAGTGGTGGAAGCTCATCCAGTGAAAATTATGACATTTCGCTCAGAGTTGTCATCACTACATTTGACAGTCGTGTCTCACATTGTATTCAGTTCTCACAGGCTTGAAAAGCCAATACTATTTCAATATCTCGGTGATTATGTTTTCATCTCGGACTAGAAATAAGTAAAATAGGAATAACCTACCGTTGGTGTAGCGTAGCACTGACATGTTGCTTTTAATGCTGTCACGTTACAAAGTTACAACATTAAGAACGTAGTAAATAGTTGTGAAACGTCAAAAATGTATCAGTCATCACTTAAGAGAATGTTTCATCAGATAGTTATGATACGCCATAAGGTTATTAACCATCACTTAACAGAATATTTCATCAGAGATAGTTATGATACGGCTATAGGTTATTAGTCGTAACTTAAGAGAATGTTTCATCAGATAGCTATGACACGTCTAAAATTTATTAATCACGACTGAACAGAATACTTCATCAGAGGGTTATGATACGACTATAGGTTATTAGTCATCACTCAACAGAATGCTTCATCAGATAGCTATGCAGACGGCTAATGATTATTACGTATCACTTAACAGAATACTTCATCAGATAGCTATGCAAATGATTATTACGTATGTTACGTTTCCAGTATTTATTTATAGACCCTGCCCTAGAATAATTAAGGACTTTAAATATAATTAATTCCTTCTCTCATATCCTATGCAGACTGGTTGCTCAATTTACTATTTGACTAATTTAAAAGTGTGTCTTGTAGTCAGACGACAAATTTTACAAACTAATAAATTGCGAACTTTTAGCTAGATTGAAACAGTTAAATTCCTCTAAATTAATATGCATTCGTTATCAACATTCTGCTCATTCGCCCCCATTCAATCTAAGAAAATCTATAGGTCTATTATGCATAAAAATTAACTACTAAGAGGTTTTAACAAAGAAAATAAGATTTAATAAAGTTTTAACAAGTTAACAATAATCAAATACGAGCGCGAATAGTCTATTTCTCGATTCTTTGCGCGTACATGCTTTATCGGTTAACCAACGAATTGCCAATCAATTGTCTTTTCGATATTTGTACACTGAAGAATACTCAGCTGAATTGTCTGTATCAGCCTGGTCTCTTTACTCAGTCAGCCAGTCTATTTTCACAGTCCCACTCTAGCGATGCACGTTGCGCACAGGAAAAGGTGCCCTTTTTTTATGTAGCTAGGGAACTTGAATTTCAGTGGCGTGGACCCTCAGAGTAGAGCTCACTCATAGAGTTCAACCAGTTTGTACCAGACGGAACAAGGCAAAGGCAAAAGTAAAGCCAAAGCCCAAGGCAAAAGCAAGACAAGGCAAGGCAAGGCAAGGGCCGACCTGGAGAAGTAACGTGTTCTAATGTAATTTCAATTTAACACGTTCCTACTCAAGCATGTCCCAGTTTAAAATGCGCTGAATTTAGAGTTTCGACCTCGCGTCATTTTACAATTAGATTTAGAAAAAATGTAATCGTCTCACGCATGTTTCATTTAACAGCATGACTTATGAATCAAAAAATAGTTACAACGTTAAATTAATGTTCATACAAAAGGAGTAATTCAAACCAACAAAGCGCTTCACAATTTACAATTAAAATTACACGCAATAATTGAATTACATGAGAAATTCATATCGAGCACAGGCACTCTGGCTCTTAGTGAATTAAAACAATATAAATTAAAGTTACAAATGGAAAAAGAGTTACAATAAATTTATATTCCATAACTTATAGGTTTTTCAGCCATTTCTCTGGACCATGCTCAAGCATATATGGAAATAATATAATACATAGCACAAATACATATTTATAATCAAGATATGCAAAATACTATCAGATAAAATGGTACCTTTCATGAGAAGTCGAAGGTATGGTTCTCATCTGCTTGTCGGCTGCCGCATGACCCGAGTTAGCCAAATGGATATAGCTAATGTGTTCTCGCAGTAAGGGAACGGAAGCGCGCACCCATATTTATAGAAAAGCATAATGCGTATCACGTGACTGATCGCGAAGTATGTAGTTGGTTCGAGAATCTGGACAATGGACCTAAAGTTACATAACATCTTGACCTGTTCTAGAAGCATCTCGAAAAAGGAAGCTTTGAACAAAGGAGCCAAGGGTTTCAAATTTCAAATTTGAAGTAAACAAGACAAGTAGGTCACCAAGTCGGACATTTTTATCAGACTGTGACAACGTATCAGTTAACATAATACTTCATCAGATAGCTATGCAGACGTAATGATTATTACGTATCACTTAACATGATGTTTAATCAGATAGTTGGGGACACAACTAAAGACGTATAAAGATGGCAGCTGTGTGCATGACTAAACTTTAATAATAATGACTTCAAAGAATGCTAAATCAAACAGTTGTGTTTATGAGTAAAGATTAAAACTTATGACAATACACTCCTTAATCAGAAAACCACCTATAAGACTAAAGGTGAATAATGATGATATTTATAATACACCGCATAGTCGAAGAGCCTTGCATATGATAAAAGAGGATAAAGACGACAAAACATCTGTAAGACACTATGCGTTGTACCATGTCATCAAAAAAAGGATATAACAAATATGAATACAATCAGACAACCTTTAATAATAATGTTTAATAATGAACATTTAAATCAACTGAATTGATGCGTAAAGTGGAAACACTATTCCATGTATTCATCCTGTTTTTCCCCCCTTGAGCCATCATTTATTAATTAAATTAATTTAATTCGTGTGGAAAGTACTTTCACATCACGTCACATGAGACTCCCAATGCAGACATGCACAGTCTTCCGAGAAACAAGCGCCAAGAAGCTAAATAACACTATTATAACCCTCCACAGACAAAAACGCACAAAAGTAAAGACCAACCACACATTTCCTTAAAAGAAACAAATATACGCACACAGGCTATTGGTTGTTTTGGTGAATGCAGTCTCTTCCCACAAACACCCACACATACAAAATACATTTGTGCACATGCGCAAAAAACCTTCATTTTAATGTACAATTTACATACAAACACACAAATAGGAACAAAGAGTACAATTAGCATATACATATATATATACTCACAAACACGAGTACAGACAGTTACCCAAACCATACCAACAGTCAAATTATACTTATTCATCCTCCTCCCCCCATTCACCCACACACACACCATACATCCTCCTCCCCCATCAACACAACCAAACACCACACAAAGACACATGCAGTGAAATTCACTCACAAACACCTGTAACAAAACAGACACACACGTGTCAGGATAAATATATGCGTTTTTCTGCTCGAAGTGACTCAGACATTCTTACTGAAAGATTACGCGTGAAAAATGTGAAACTAGTTGACAAGCTACGTCGTCTTACTTACGTCACTGTTAATGCAGATAAACGCAAAGTCCCCAGATGTCATGTTCAGTTTGTGCGCGACCAGCATGTAACGTCGCATAGACATCCACGGCACAGAGAGTATGATTACTGCAAAATAGTAACACTCAGCAGCAAAATTACATTATCATCGTCGTAGTCGTCGTCGTGGTCCATCATCATATTCATCACCACCACCATTATATTTATTTTTATTAAACATGAAGCGATACATGTACACGTCACACTAATCTACGTGAACATCGGAGTCTGCAGGTAAAGGTAAGATATTTGTGAAATTATAGGCATGGTGAATAACCTTGAGATGGAAAATAAATGGAGCCCTTCCGAGTAACTCTAGAGCCATCCAGGACGGAGAACATCTAAAATAAAAAAACATCTAAGAAAAGCCTCCCCCTCCACCCCATAATCAAAGAGCGATCGAAATGAGCGTACCAACCTCCACCAGTAAAAGCAAAGCCTAGGAGAGCATTACTGTAAGAGACTGCACATTATGCTTTTTTGTGTTCCACTGACGTAATAGTATCGAAAGAAAGTCCATATACCCTATGAATAATTTTTGTCATATAAATGGTAAAGATGCATAAGGAAAAGCTATGACTATTATTTCTTGTATTATTTTATAACAATGTAGGAGTGTTTACTTGGCGGCTTATTATTCAATCTGCATGCTGCAAAATGCTAAAATATTTAATTTACAAACTGCTGAGGATATTTTATTATTGTATATAGATTTATCTTTAGAGTGTTTGGTGCCAGAAAATGCAATGAGTGCCAACACGTATTTTGCTCCTGTTTCAATGGATTATAAGCAAAATCATTGATCAATTAAATATGAATGTTTAATGTAAAGGGATAAGTCGCAGAAATATTGTTACAGTTAATATAGAATGTCATTGTTACAATTTATAGAGATTGACAATGATAATGAAAATATTGTTATTAGCCAATGAAGACTGTATAGAGATAGCCTGTGAAGAATGTGGACAGATAGTCAGTGAAGACTATAGACAGATAGCCAGTGAAGATTGGTCGTGGAATTTGAGAATAATCTTAACTGCAGTGTTTTTGAATCTTGGAGTTTCTTCACAAACACAATGGTAGACCAGAGAAAAGCAAGTTACAGTAGTTAAGTCGAGAGAGTGTCAGTGAACACAAGTAGTGCTGATTCATTTCAGATCAGGTACGCCATTCTATAGGTATCGAAAGTTTATTTTGTTTGGGTAAAAATAATTAAACAAATAGTGGCTCTCTATACCAAGGAATGAAAAATAAGTTTGCACATATATTAAGAAGTTAGTGAACAAGGTTCTACTTGCAAGGATTTATTCAAGAGCCATTTGAATTCATAAATTGAAGATACTAATGGTATAGTTGATCACATGAGCTGTTTATTGTAATTGCGGCTTGTATGGTTATGGCTATATTGTGGCTATATTGGCTATATTGTGCATGTTCATTTAAATCTTTGTCAAGACATGCAATGAACTTGTCCGTCTAATTAGGTATTCTGAAGTCTTCTTTGGTCTGGTGGGACGTGTACTGTGTTATTAGCTCGTTCACAGACTGCATGGAATGAAAAGTTCACATTCATCTACACCAATGCGTCACAATGAGCACATCTGTATTTTTAAAAAAACTATTTTTACTTTAATATACTAAATAAAACCCCACTGTTCTGGGATTTAGATAGGTGGCCATGCTTTCTATACTAACAGACGCATCTCTGACCTAATTATAAGAGTAGTAAGTTCTTTACGTACCTCTGACCTATTTACAGGAGTAGTAAGTTCTTGACATACCTCTAACCTATTTACAGGAGTAGTTAATTCTTGGCATACCTCTGACCTACTTAAAGGAGGAGTAAATTCTTGACATACCTTTGACCTGTTTACAGGAGTAGTTAATTCTTGACATACCTCTGACCTACTTACAGGAGGAGTAAATTCTTGACATATCACTGACCTACTTACAAGTAGTAGCTCTTGACATACCTCTGGCGTACTTACAAGAAGTAGCTCTTGACATATCACAGACCTACTTACAAGAAGTAGCTCTTGACATACCTCTGGCGTACTTACAAGAAGTAGCTCTTGACATTTCACAGACCTACTTACAAGAAGTGGCTCTTGACAATACCTCTGGCGTACTTACAAGAAGTAGCTCTTGACATACCTCTGGCGTACTTCCGTATCTGCTGAAATGTACTCTGTATTATAGAGTCATTGCTTTTCTGACTGTTGTCAAACTCGTGCGTGGAGGTCACAGTGAAGTTGAGCGTCAACATCGTCTTGTGAACGGCTTGGTGCACGGCGCTGTACGTCGGATCTTTCTCAAAAATCATGGCAAACCGTTTCCAGCGGAACAGGACGTTGGCGTAATGTATTGACATGGCTGCAAAACATAAATCAACTTTTTTGTTCGACCTCAATGTGATTTCGTATTAAGTTCGTTTTGTACACGGGCACGCGAAATTACGTGATTTGTGGTAACCATGCCCTGTCTGTGGGCATACAATGACCTTTCCTTCTTTCTTTGTAACTGCGATACCTTTAATTCCCTACAACGAATGCCTGGTTTGCACAAGACACTTAAGGGTTCGCGGGTGTGTGGTTTAAGTGGTATTTGGTAAATTATTAAAGGATAACAGAGTCAGTGACTAAGTTATTTTGAGAACATTTTCAACTATTTTAACAAAGAAATACAAAATGCAGTAACAGTGAAAACATATTTGTAACAACAGATTTCAAACACTTAAGTTTAAGTTTGAACAAGTTATATCCGTTGGCTGTGAAAACATTATGTACACAGGTAACAAAAACTCTCAACTTACGTTGTTGTTTTAGAAAGTTATGTCCCTTAGATGAGTAAACATTACATACGCAAAACAGAAATTCCCAACTTCCAGCAAATTATGACGTCAACCAGAAAGCTTGTGAAGCAGACAAAATACCAAAGTAAATGAAGGAGCTAAATGAAAAAATAATTAAGAGACAAGGAACTGAAGTCACTAGATATGAGCTGTATTCGCAAATGAAAATTTTCTCTAAGATATTGGAATTCTCGAAGACTTATGAACTGAACTACTAATTATCTAGAGGGAAACAGTATTGTAAAAATGCAAAGAGTTCTTGTAAGTTCAATATTTATAGTAAGCAACACAACTTGCTTAATAAGCTCCTGTACACTTCTGAACGATAACCTTTTCTTTCACTCCATAGCATCATATTTCTCTGATAATAATGTAATGCAAAAATAAAATTAAACAGATCCCCACACTTACTGGCAAATTCTGGCAAAATATAAAATATGCCCCTCCCCCCAAAAAAAAAAACCACACAAAACAAATCAAAATTCATATTCCGCAATTAAGTGTAAGAAATGTATTATTCGTGCATTAAATTTAAATAATGTCTGTTTGTATACTAGTAACGTCTGATGAACAGAAATGTAGTTTTAGTTAATTGAAGGCGAACAACGTCAATTTACATTAAACTATTTGAGGACATTGGGAGCCTGATGCTAAATCAGCATGGTGCTATTGACAAGAGAGATGACGTAGGTCTCCTAATAAGGTCAATAAATTTTAATATGAATCTATCACGTGACTGAACACGTAGATAAGGAATGCTTAGCGTCTTGGGGTAATCTGGCTGCACTCTCCAGACTGGTTGAGGAACTTCAGTGAGGAATGAGTTGTCGGACAAGAAGCTGAAATCCAAATCTTGGTACGTGTTATTTATTATTTGAGGTTTTCCTATCTTGCATCTCAGTGCATTATCATTTTGATTACACGTGCACTGTAGTCAAGATCTGAATATATGTATTGCTGAGTTGAGGAATAAATATCATTGACAGCAGATAAATGGCATTGTAGAAAATATCATAAATTACGTTAAGGTTTATAATTATCAGACCAGGCATGAAAATGTAAAGGACAAAAAAAAAATAAAATGACACTTTCAAAGCTGAAACATATTTGTTGAAAGTGCATTTAATTTGCATGTGTGTATAGTGTATTGTGTGTATATGTGTGTATGATGCCATTGCTGTGTGAGTTAGTGTGTTTTGTGTACAGTGTGTGTTTGTGTGATATTAGTGTATTTCTGTGTGTGTGTGTGTGAGAGAGAGAGAGAGAGAGAGAGAGAGAGAGAGAGAGAGAGAGAGAGAGAGAGAGAGTCACAAAAGAATTAAGAAAATACTTCTAGGTGTAAATACCCTGAGCATGTATTTCGTTTTGTTTTACACTTTGTGTGAACCCCAGAGTGCGATATTGAGGTGAGTGCATGCTATTCTACTACACTAATGTGGTACTGATACAGGTCAACGGATTATATACAATTCGTCAAGGCAGATGTTCTTTCAATTTCGTCCATTGGATCTGGCAAGTGTAAATGAGGCATTAATCACAAAGTATAAAGCTCCAGCAATGATTATGCCAAGGATAATTTGTTAGCACCGGCCCGAATTTAACCCACAGTCCGTGACTTTACTTACAAAACTCGTTCAAAGGGCCGAGCACTCTAATCAGGGTAGTGTAGATGCTTCTGTCTTCCAATTGGTGATCATTAGACACCCAGCCAAACACGGGTAAGTTCCAGTGTGAAGCTAACATTGCAACCTCGGCCATTTCTGCAAACATCGCATTAAGTAAAATATATATATATATATATGTATATATGAATCTGCAAATTGTCAAACATCTTTCACAGGGGTCTGTGGATTATCATATATCATTTAAATACAGGGGTCTGTAAAATGACATTTATCATTAAAGCGCGCAGAGCCTTAAATATTGTCATGGAGAAGAAAGTGGGTGGATGGGGACTTGCTAAATATAGATTCAAGACGAATTTGACTTCTCCTTTAGTAAGAAGTTTTCCACCTATGGAAATATTGTGTGAGACAGTAAATGTTTGTCTTTAATGTTGTGGAAGAGAGAAAACATTTACAGTGTCTGCATATCCGCCAATTGAGAGATACGAGTGGTGTCTTCTAGAGAATTATTACTAATATAAATTAATATTTTCATCACCTGAAATTATTTATGGATGATTAACTAATAATAATAATAATCATAACCAATAAATAGGTGACATTGGCATCACTATATCATTAGTGCATTAAGGTCTGTGCATTCACGTGTCATTAGTGCATTAATGTCTATGCATTCATAGTATCACTTTTGCATTACGATCTGTGCACATATATTTTGTACGTGTAGATCAGATATTGTCATATATAGCATCAAAGTTTCTTGTCATCATTGTCATCACTGAAAGGCACTCTGGATTTTTGCAAAGCATCACTATATGTCATCAGACCCTAAGAGTTACCTGAATGTGGTATACAAGCAGTGCATAGAGGTCTGAGGTTTATCACACGTCACCAGTACCCAAGGATACGTGGAATGTCGTCAAATACTTAGTACATGAAGAGCTGGATGTAAAGCATGACGTCAGTACCGAGAAGTAACGTGGAATGTCGTCAAATACTTAGTACATGAAGAGCTGGATGTAAAGCATGACGTCAGTACCGAGAAGTAACGTGGAATGTCGTCAAATACATAGCGCTCGATGAGTTGGGCTGTAAAAAAAAATGTCTGCAGTACTGAGGGGTATGTGGAGAGTCGAATATAACTAGCACACGGTCTGGGATTTAACATATAGCCAGGAAATAAAAATCACGGATATATGTCAATGTTGTGATGAACTAACGGTAATGAATGCAACTATGAATGGTGGGCAGGTGTAGATCGAACATCTCTCTCACTCTGCAGCCTCAGAACGGGTCAATATCATAAGCTAATACAAGATTGGACGCTCATTAATTACAGGCAAAAAAAAATGGCCGAATCCTGTAGTCATACTCATCACAACTTTATATAATTAAACTAGTCAATTATATCACACACACACACACACACACACACACACACACACACACACACACACACACACATGCACAGACGTAAGAAAATAAAGAAATGCAATCGCTTGAACACACATTGTGAAAATATAATCTAAAACAAAAAGAATATAGTACCAGAAGTTGACTGATATCACACACACTAAACAGGTAATTAGTATCTCCGACAGGAAAAAATATTATAAATATATAAGTATGTTTTTAAGAATGGTTTTTATAACACGTCATAATAGTTCAGTTATTAGGTTGCTTCTATTACTTCTGGAGTAAGAAGATAACACATTGCTTGCCACGTGACAATTCCATAACTTATGTAAACAAAATCCATTACTGATGTAAGTTCTGCCAAATGACAAATCCATTATTGATGTAAGTTCTGCCAAATAACAAATCCATTATTGATGTAAGTTATAATAGTCTTTCTTCTTTATCCGCGTGGAATTAAGATTGTCGCCAGAGTGCAATCAAATGTATATCTCAGGTTTCATGAAGAAATTAAGACACTTCGACTTTTTCACAAAGTAGGGCATAATTTTTCAGTCCTGTTCTATATATCAGCCGTCCTGAAGTAGGTTACCTATGCTAAAACTTGCCAGAATATGTATTCTGCTGGAGCATCCAAAGTCTCACCAAATAGCTTGCTTAAACCACCTTTATGATCATACAGAGAATTGTCATGTTAAGTTCAAGGACGCCATCCCACAGTCATGTACTTTCTTGTTTATTGTCATAACGCTGTGGTTTGCAGACATTTAAATTTTAGAACATTTCGAGTTCTGTGGATTGTAACTCTTCTAATGCTAACATATTCTCTTAAAAGACATGCATTTGCGGTTCATCACAACCATTTTAGAACAATTTTTTTAGATTATCGCATGCCTTCTGAGAAAGGTTTTTCTAGATCGTCACATGCGTTTTGAGAATGCAGTTTTTCTAGACTATCGCATAACTTTCCTCTTGAGAACACACTTTTTTCTAAACTGTCAAGTATCGCTTTGGGAAATAATTTTGTAGATTGTCATATACGTTTTGAGAACGATTTTTCTGGATTGTTACATATCATTGTAGAAAACAAATTTTGTCACATAACATAGATTGTCACATAACGTTTGAAGCGATGTATAGGTCATTAAATTGCTCTAAGAATGTTGGAATTTACCAATGGCTTTAGCTCAATTAGTGTATTGAAAGTGTATGGAAAGGGGACGGGGATTGTTTTAGTATGGTTTATAACCTTTTTAGGACAAAGTGGAATCTTCACGTACCATTAGAACACGGAGGTCCAAGAAACATGTCCGGGTCAAATTCTGTCTTTGCGTCCACAGCGGACGTCAGTGCAGCCTTTGCTTGGCATTTGGTATCGTACCACTTGATACTGAAATAAACACACACACATATCATATCATATCATGGAAACGAACAAACTCAAAATCGAGCTAAACACGAAACGTACAAAACATGAAAACGTACAAAGTATAGAAACGAGCTAAGGACGAAAACGCGTAAAAAATATGGAAAATAGTTAAGCACAAAAACATACAAACATGGAAACTAGTTAAGCACGAAAGCATACAAACATGGAAACTAGTTAAGCACGAAAGCATACAAATATGGAAACGAGTTAAGGACGATAAAATACAAAACTTGGAAACGGCTAAGCAGGAAAACGTACAAAGCATAAAGCATAAAAAACGCGAAAAAGAAATACAAATACAAGCATGCAAACATGACAAAATATATGTAATGAGGCATAACAAGAATAAAGGCAAACGTGGAAACATTAAACAATACAGAAAGAAATATACAAACATGAAAAAATGAAAATAGGAAACACACATTAAAATATACAGTATTGGCATACAAACAAATACAAAATAGTAAATAAATATATATACAGGTAGAAAAATTTGTATTAAGAAAATATATGAGAGAGTTTACAAATATAACATATAACTTAATTTATAAATTTAAGAAAGTAAAATGACAATCTCTCTCACACTTTAGAAAGTTGTTTATAAAAGACTGACATATAAAATACATAATAAATTATAAGAATATAATAAATTATAAGAATAAAGAATCTCTCAAATACCTTCATATCGAGAACAGATCTCTTTTGAGTTATAAGAGTAAGTTACCTCCCTTACCCTTCTATCAGAAATGAATTAAATCAATACTATGGATCATGGTTCAGATTACCCACCACCAAACACCACCTTCATAATTGACCCACAAGCACAAAGAAATCAAAGTGGTGTGTTTATTCATAAAAAGTTACCTAAGTCGGAATTCATAGATTGTTAGTGGTGTGTTCGGAATTCATAGATTGTTAGTGGTATGTTTATTCATAGAATGTTACCTAACTCAGAATTCATAGATTGTTAGTGGTGTGTTTATTCATAGAAAGTTACTTAAGTGTCGGAATTCATAGATTGTTAGTGGTGTGTTTATTCATAGAAAGTTACTTAAGTGTCGGAATTCATAGATTGTTAGTGGTGTGTTTATTCATAGAATGTTACCTAAGTCGGAATTCATAGATTGTTAGTGGTGTGTTTATTCATAGAAAGTTACCTAAGTTGGAATTCATAGATTGTTAGTGGTGTGCTTTCGAAGACACGTTCATCACATCATTTTTAGCCAGCCCTTTGAAATGGAATTTTTAAAATATAAGTGTGCAACATACGCCTTTTTATCGGTAATGTGGCGATGTGGTTGTACAAAATGTTTCATGATAATGGTCAATTTATTGCTTTCATTGTCTCGTCTTTGCTTTTTATCAGTAATGTGGCGATGGGGTTGTACAAAATGTTTCATGACAATGGTCAATTTATTGCTTTCATTGTCTAGTCTTTGCTTTTTATCAGTAATGTGGCGATGTGGTTGTACAAAATGTTTCATGATAATGGTCAATTTATTGCTTTCATTGTCTCGTCTTTGCTTTTTATCAGTAATGTGGCGATGGGGTTGTACAAAATGTTTCATGACAATGGTCAATTTATTGCTTTCATTGTCTCGTCTTTGCTTTTTATCAGTAAGGTGGCGATGGGGTTGTACAAACATTTCACGATTATGGTCAATGTATTGCTTTCATTGTCTCGTCTTTGCTTTCTATTGTCACTGCAGCATCACAACCATTTAAAAAAAATCCCATTGCCTCGTTTTGGTTCCTACCATCACTGCTGTATAACAAACCGTAATGCTTTTGTTTACCTTGTCGTGCTGGTATTTTGAGCTAAACAGTTAATCACTTGCTTGGTATTTTGAGCTAAACAGTTAATCACTTGCCTGGTATTTTGAGCTAAACAGTTAATCACTTGCCTGGTATTTTGAGCTAAACAGTTAATCACTTGCCTGGTATTTTGAGCTAAACAGTTAATCACTTGCCTGGTATTTTGAGCTAAACAGTTAATCACTTGCCTGGTATTTTGAGCTAAACAGTTAATCACTTGCCTGGTATTTTGAGCTAAACAGTTAATCACTTGCCTGGTATTTTGAGCTAAACAGTTAATCACTTGCTTTAGAAACAGTTCCTCACAAGCTACGTCGCAGTCAGTGAGGGTTTGCATTAAGCTGTGAAACAACTGATACGTTTGTCAATAATTTTTCATTCATTGAACTAAACAGTCTATGTAAAGGTTTCTGGATTTACCTTTCCATATATCTTTTTGATCTTCCGTCTGCGCCTATGACGTAAGACATTTTAAATACGATCTAAGCCAGACTACCTTTTACACACTCGGTCTACCATCTGATCATACGACCTACTAACCGAGTCTATTGTGACTTTCAAAGTAAGCGTAAGGTTACAATGTAGACCTGCGATCCAACTTTAGACCTTCCAGATAAAACTAAGACTTCAATGTAAGCTTATGATTTAAATTTAAATTAAGGAAATTTTGGACAAGCACATGTTGTATAATTTAAGCCAATGGTCAAGAAAGCCTTCTACATTCCAGTCAAGCTCACGATCAGCAATTTAAAGTAATGATCTAAATTTAAGCCTATGCTTTCCAAGTCAAACCTACGACCTTCCAGTCAAGCCTACGATCTTCAAAATAAGTCATCGATTTAAATTTAAGCCTATCCCCTTCCAGTCAAGCCTTCGATCAACTAAATACATTAATTATCTAAATTTAAGCCTATGACTTTCCAGTCAAGCCTTCAACCTTCAAGTCAAGTCTACGATCTACAAAATACATTAATGATCTAAATTTAAGCCTCGACCTTCCAGTCAAGCCTACGATCTACAAAATACATTAATGATCTAAATTAAACCTCGACCTTCCAGTCAAGCCTACGATCTACAAAATACATTAATGATCTAAATTTAAGCCTGCCCCCTTCCAGTCAAGCCTATGACGTAAAATCTAGAGTTAAACGCTCGACTTTTTCATGTAAGCGCGTGACCTACATTCTAAAGTTATACATCTGCCATTTACGCCTATGCAGTATGTATCTCTTTAACCTCGTAAAGGCTGATGTCAGTACGTGTGACCATTCCTGATTTTGTAATGAAATAGCAAACTATGAAGCGGTTAAACTGGCTGCCGGCAAAATACAACTGTTCATGTAATCACTTATGGAAAGTTGATACCCACAAAAACAAAACGATTATTAAAATGAGAAAAATAAGTCAAAGAAAATACTTCTACTTCAAAAAGACCTACAGCAGAAACTACACGCACACAAAAAGACCAGTAAGAATGTAAAACTCCCGAGTTCAGAAAGGACATGTCTTGAAGCAAGAGTACCCTGCAGTTAAATTCCTGGCGCACAAATGACGTAATGGTGTCGACTCTATTGCGTGTTCCGTAGAGAGAGGGTTAATTAACTATTTAAACGAATTTTCATGGGTTCATTTGCAGTAAATGTGCTTGAGTATGCATGAATGTGGGCTGACAAAAAGTCTGTCTCGGTGTTGTCACTCGTGAATTTTAAAACTGCGAGCAACAGTGGTGAGATATGATTTACAATGAGCTATAAATGTATGTTGGTGATTTACGGGAATATTAATACAGAGCTGTATTACGTCACGAGATTCGTGTTATTATATCACACCATGTCACACACGAAGAAGAAATTGTATATTTCAGCTCAACGTACTTTTTTATTCTCGTCCTTATTTTCAAAAAATACAGTTATAAACATTCAAATATAACACTGACGGATATTGTTTAAAGCTGAGGCAGTTTGAAATATGTATTTTTTCACTGTGACCTCATGAACGCATCTTATCCACCTGCCCATCCACTCACCATTTATTCATCTTTTATATCGATCCAGTAACCATTCATTCATTTTATATTCATCTATTCACCATTCACCCATCTTTTATATCCATCCATTCTCCATTTATCCAACTTTTATATCCATTCATTCACCATCCATTCATCCACCCATCCTTCCTTATATCCATCCATTCACCGTTCATGTCTTATTCTTTCGCTATATCCCAAACAGTTGGTACATTCTTTCTTCGTTATATAGCCATCCATTCACCTTTCATCCATTCTTCCTTCGTTACATTTATTCATTTACTGTTCATCCCTATCACCTTCGTTATATCCACCATTAACCGTTCATTTATTCCCCTTTTGTTAAATCCGTCCGTTTACCGTTCATTTAGTATTTCTTTGTTATTTCTACCCGTTCATCCATTTCTCTTTTGTTGTATCCATCCATTAACTCGTTCATCCATTTCTCCTTTGTTGTATTCATCCATTAACTCGTTCATCCATTTCTCCTTTGTTGTATTCATCCATTAACTCGTTCACCCATTCCTCCTTGGTTAAATTCATCCATTCCTCCTTTGTTGTATCCACCCATTCCTCTTTTGTCATATCCATCCATTCACCCGTTGATCCATTCCTCCGTTATTTCAGTGATTCCACTGTTCATCCCTCCTGCTTATTCATTAACCATATTTTATTGTCACTCGAAAAGATCCTGACTATTCATTAACCATAAATTATCGTCACTCGAGAAGATCCTGACTTAATGAAAGATACATACATATATCTCACACATAATACAGTCACACGTACTGACAGTTACACATACATATTTCGCGTACTCATATTTTTTTACAGACACGTCACTCACATACTTTTAGAAAAATACTCATTACTCTCTCTCTCTCTCTTTCTCACACACACACACACACACATACACACACACACACACACACACACACACACACACACACACTCACATAAGTACTCTTACAACTTAAATATTATCATAATTGTGCATCCAAATTCCAAATTCCTTTTAAAATTAGAAGAAAGATTTAAAATCGTCAGGGAAATTTTATGGTAAATCCACAGCTGGAATTTACACTCAAACTATGGATTGAAGTAAAAAAAAAAAAAAAGAAGAAGTATTAATTAGTAAGTAATAAGATGTAAATAATAAGCAGTGGTTAAAAGGACATAATCACTATCGAGCAGTGGTTAAAAGGACATAATCACTATCGAGCAGTGGTTAAAAGGACATAATCACTATCGAGCAGTGGTTAAAAGGACATAATCAGTATCAAGCAGTGGTTAAAAGGACATAATCAGTATCAAGCAGTGGTTAAAAGGACATAATGTGTAATATAGTGGTAGAGGGTAGCGTCTGCTATTAATGAAGTTCGATTAAATCTATCCCTGGATTCCGTGAGCTTCACATTAATTGATAATGCCAATAATAAACGTCACGAAACTATTATGTATTATCTCATTTGTCTGATTACAGTGACACGTTATTTCCGGTTCTCTCCTTCCCAACAATATTCTCTCCCTGTCTCACATCTTATTTTTTTTTAACAAGAAAGATCATCCAGACACTGGAGTATCTGTTGCGAGAACGCTTGAATAGCTGGCTTGTCGAAGGAAGAACTAATTAATCAAGATTACTCAGATGTTGCTGCCTTGAGATTCTCTCTCTCTCTCTCTCTCTCTCTCTCTCTCTCTCTCTCTCTCTCTCTCTCTCTCACACACACACACACACACACACACACACACACACACACGAGAATGTGACCGCGCGCTTGCACTATTATTTAATTGATAAAATGTAATTATAGTCATACTCGCGCATCAGAATTCCTTTGTCAGGAGTTTGATTTAGCAGTTTATAACTGTGAGGCTAATCCGATATCTCTTCTGATGCAAACGGTTAAACTCCATATTTGATTGTCTGGCGAAGGTTTCTAAAGATCAGCATCAAGGTAAAAAGTCACTTATGGAGACAAAGGAACTTACCAGAAAGTTGGTTTAGAGACCCTAAACGAGAACTCTGACTCACACAATTTGGCTATTAATAGACACAGACGCCATGCTTTATCCATATTGTGTGGTTTTTCTAAGTTCACGTAATCATATAAACACAGCAGCTAGGATTTATTTACAAACCATACCAAATGAAAAACCTCACTTCCCTTCTAGACTGCATAGCAGACTTGTCCATGTGTACTGAAGACGTAAATTAATTTTTAAATATTTCTAACTGCCTACACAAAATGTAATTAAGTACTTGTGCTGTATGTATTTTCGTGCATCAAAATACAAGAGCAATACAAAGTAACTTTATTATTAAACCGATTATACTACTCAATAGGTTTTGTGTTGTGGTGTGGTGTATGTGTGTGTGTGTGTGCCTGTGTGCGTGTGTGTGTGTGCACGCCTGTGTGCGTGTGCGTCTGTGTGTGTGCACCTATGTGCGTGCATGCGTGTGTGTGTGTGTGTGTGTGTGTGTGTGTGTGTATGTGTGTGTGTGTGTGTGTGTGTGTGTGTGTTATGACTAGTTTAACTGTTCCTTATAAGGTACTAAAATTGTTGACAAGTATTTAAAAAATATGTTATTGTATTAAAACAATCGAGCTTGTCTTTTTTAACCTTGAAAAAATAATTATATATAAGTATAGTATGTGTGTACATAATTATATATCTTTTATTTGCATTTGAAACGTGAAGGCTATAGTAAAAAATAAAGTATTAGAAATTCCTATAAATAGATGGTCCACACTTTACTTAAAAGAAATATATAAACATAAATATATTAAATTATTTGCATTTTGAATGCTGTAAACATATTTTTTTTTAAAAAAACCACTTCGATTAAGTTATCAGCTAAGTGCATAAAATGAAATGATCAGCGGCATATTTGAATTTTTTTAAAACCTGTAAATATTGGAAACATTTTCAGTCTAGAAATGTTACAAGACTTAAATAAAATAATCTTCTTCGAAATAAAATGAAGAAATACCGGAAGCACACAGTATGTGAAAATACAGAAAAATAAAGGGAAGTAAATATATCACAGAAACTAAAATAAATTATAGCCATCACCCATACCCATTCTACCTCCCCCAAAATAAATGAATAAATAAATAAAAAGGGCGCTGGAAATTTTAATTCATATTTGCTTGTCTGTTAGAATTAAAGATTTCCCCCCGTATACTCCGAAAATAAAATAAATTAAATATTAAAATAAATGTGAAAAACTCACGTTATTTGATAGCCTCTTAGGTATGTTTTCTCTATGGTCCTGAGGGCCACTTTCAGTGCATTCACGCTAGATGGCGCACTAAAACCACTGTGCATTTCTTTTGGTGCCAGCCAAGCAATTCGGAATTCCTTTTTCAAAGTTTGTCCTTCTACCTTTAGCGCCATTAGCACCACGAATGTTGTGGTAAGGTTTTTCAAGAGAGTCTCCAACGTGTGTGTCGCCATTTTTGATGTCACCATGTGGAGACGCGATATTACTGAGAATTTTTTCTAGGTTTTGACATCACCTTGGTTTTCATAGGTTGGTTTTGTGTTGATCTCGTACAATGGGTTGTCAGCGCTCCTAATTAAGTAATTTTTTTGTTGTTGTTTATTTATTTTTTAAGATCACACCAAGAAGAAAAGTACTACAAACGATTTAGATCTGTTGAAGATATTTTTTTTTAAAAGCACAAATATGATGATCTTCGTTACGTAGTCCGGAGATGAAATTTTCTTCTGTTTTAAGGAACCACTCCGTTTTTAACTGGTAGGTAGGCCTACAGTAGAAAGGAGTAACTTCCTCCTGCATTAAATCACTTCTGTAGCGTAATCCGAGTCACAATGTTGAATATTATGCACTTGATTCACAATAAACATTTCACTTGTCTCTGAATCCCACATTCTTCTGGACGAATGACAAGACCTGTGAATGGACATATTCGCCAGCCCCCTACCCACCCTTTTCTCTCTCCCATATAAACTTTTAAAAATTCAACAGGTTTTTGTTTTAGATAAATTTCCCAGAATAACGTACGAAAACAAAAGTAAAATCCTGGCCTGGTGACAGGCTACGTCTCATTCCCACTGGCTCTAGCTGGGCCTTACATTTGATACAAGGTGTACGATATATCATCCAGACTTGAGGTGACAGGCTGTGGAAGGGGGTGGGTGGTGGACTATGAGGAAAGAAACTAGCGTTCCCGCTTGGTCTTCACTGTGAAAAATGACTAGATGTTGTTGTTCACTTTGAAGGCTTAAAAACAATAAAATATAATTATACTTTTTTATTGTCTTGAGAGAATGCTGATTAACTGTATTTCAAACTATGCATTGTAACATTTTGTAATATTGAATTGAGAGGAAGATAAGCCACAGATTACCTTTTCTAAACAAGATGTTCAGCAGGATTGTTTATTGCTTTCTTTACAACTTCGAATCGAAAGGTGCTCTACATCTCATACCGAAGTTAATGAAGTAAATCACTTCATTAAGGTTACCGGTAACTGTGTCTGATATCAGCTAAATGTGGATTTTAAAATCATTAAATGAACTTTAACTAGTGTTCTTAGAGACACGTTTGTGAAGTTTTATTCAAGTATTTCAAAATGAGGCATAATCTACCCCTGTTCCAATGAAACAATAGAAATAGCAACATAAACGATGAAGATTTACAAATATCATCTTTATTATTAAAAAATAAATAAAAATAAATCTTACTGTATACTTTTATAATGTACACATTCTAGAAACACTCCAGTTGACTGACCAAAATGTTACTTCACTCTTCAGAGATTAGACTTAGTCGCTTGTCTTTACACTTATAGTGATGACGTCGCTTTCTCTTTTGCATCAGTGATATAATTTATGACGTCATATTTCGTGGTAAATTGATGTTTAGTTGCTCGTGCTCTATAAAACTATTTAATTTTCCAGGTATCTACAAAATATGACGATTATAATAAATTTCAGGAACCTACTTTTCTTTCAACTATGTGTAATTTTTCAATATGATATCCGCGAAAGGACTACTCTTTTCGAGACCGAATGACGAAATTCATTAATTTCTATATCTGCTAATAAATATTGCCATTAAATTCCATATTTGAATCAATACTTAAAGAAATATTGTCTTTTAAAACAAGATTTAAGAAATGCACACCAACAAGCCCCATGTCTTTATAAACACCCATTTTCCTTTTCCTATTTTAAAGAAACTAAAAAAATAAACAAGCAGTCTTATCAAGCCTACATTTCAAAAGCTTAAATAAACAAACACCTGAACAAATAAAATTCTGAAATCGCATTAGCTTTAGAATTCAGAAGCAGTTCATTAGTCTGAAATGTTCCATCAGGTATGGAGACTAAGACAAATGGATCAACATCGTAGCTGATCTTCAGCGTTTACCAGAATTTTCAATCCAGGCGACTCTCTCCTCACACACACGTCTGTCTTTTGTTTGTATTCTGAGAGTCTATTGGTTAGTTTTCGAGAGAGCGTGCCCAGTGAGCGTCGCGATAGTATCTGGTAAGTGGAATGTATGACAGGACTGAATTATGAAATGCTGATGGTTACTGTCAAGGAATGAAACACAGAGGCTAAATTGATGGCTCACAACATGTCTTGTGTTCATTCTTGCGTGTTTCCAGGTTGTGTTATCGGTTGTGAGGAGGGGAGAGGAACAAACGGCTGTGTAGTGGACACAATACTGCAATTCGCACTTATTGAACCCACGACATTAATTGGCTCTGTTTCTCGATGCCAGTTTTAGTTGTGTGCATACTAAACATATAATATTTACGTTAAACATATTTGCTTGAGTGAAAATAAATCTAAATATTCTAAAATAAAAACACACGCTTAAAATACAATTTAAGAAAAACGGAACGAAACTTCCCTCAAGTCCCAAACAATATCATATATATATATGATCCTTCGATATTTGATTAGAAAATGTTGAAGTTTAAAGTTTAATTATTACTAAAACAACAAACTTACATGGAGTCATAACGCAATGTGTCGTAATTAACATGATATCGATTGCAGCTTGTAATAAGCATTTGATAATGAGTAATTAGCGGATAAATGAGATCTTGCTGTTTACACTTGCTTACATTTCTCGCTTACTTCCCGAAAGTGTTGCCGACTGACGTCATAAGACAAATTGTCAGCCAACACTGTGTTTGTTTACCAAGTCCCAGCGAGCTTATTAAGTGCGTGCAGATGACAAAGGCCGTAAGCGACCCACAAGACATTTCATCCGGGGCCCAAGAAAGCACGTGTTAAGCTTTAATGAAATGACGCGCTGTGTTTTTAATTTTAATTCCTCACAGGATATGCATAAATGAGAAGTATGAAAGTTACAGAAAACAAAACATTACTTGTGTGATAGTTTACTGCCAGCTATAGGATCAAGTACTGCATTCGAAAATTATTTTGATGACGACACATTTCATGTTGCAGAAATCTCTGACTGAAGATACTTGTCTTGTTTACCTTAAACTTCTTTCTTAGATTACAGACACGCTAGTTATCACCCTTTCTTTTGATCATACGAAGATATGACACAGCACTTCAATCATCATTCTGTCCAAAGTAAATTATAATATACATCATACGAAGATATGACACAGCACTTCAATCATCATTCTGTCCAAAGTAAATTATAATATACATCATACGAAGATATGACACAGCACGTCAATCATCATTCTGTCCAAAGTAAATTATAATATACATCATACGAAGATATGACACATCACTTCAATCATCATTCTGTCCAAAGTAAATTATAAAATACATCATACGAAGATTTGACACAGCACTTCAATCATCATTCTGTCCAAAGTAAATTATAATATACATCATACGAAGATATAACACAGCACTTCAATCATCATTCTGTCCAAAGTAAATTATAATATACATCATACGAAGATATGACACAGCACTTCAATCATCATTCTGTCCAAAATAAATTATAATATACATCATACGAAGATATGACACAGCACCTCAATCATCATTCTGTCCAAAGTAAATTATAATATACATCATACGAAGATATGACACAGCACGTCAATCATCATTCTGTCCAAAGTAAATTATAATATACATCATACGAAGATATGACACATCACGTCAATCATCATTCTGTCCAAAGTAAATTATAATATACATCATACGAAGATATGACACAGCACCTCAATCATCATTCTGTCCAAAGTAAATTATAATATACATCATACGAAGATATGACACAGCACCTCAATCATCATTCTGTCCAAAGTAAATTATAATATACATCATACGAAGATATGACACAGCACCTCAATCATCATTCTGTCCAAAGTAAATTATAATATACATCATACGAAGATATGACACAACACTTCAATCAACATTCTGTCCAAAGTAAATTATAATATACATCATACGAAGATATGACACAGCACCTCAATCATCATTCTGTCCAAAGTAAATTATAATATACATCATACGAAGATATGACACAGCACCTCAATCATCATTCTGTCCAAAGTAAATTATAATATACATCATACGAAGATTTGACACAGCACGTTTGCATATTCCTCTGAAAAAAGTAATCAGTTCATTCTGTGGAAAATTAATAGAGTTACAGAATAGAATGCTCTAGACCAGTAATTTTTCTAATTTTCTTAAGTGGCTTCTGAGACAAATCTGTAAAAGTAATTGTATAAGAAAAGCACTTTTGCAAATATAGACCTATATATAGGTGTGTGTAGATTAATACAATTTATTTAAGAAAAATAGTTACCATTTTCATGTTTGTATAATATTTAAATCTTCGTTTCAAATGTCATTTTAAGACCCACCTATTTACATTAGTACGTTAAATGCAAGAAAACTGTATAATTCCTTCTAAATTATAAAATATTATGATTATACTCAGTAGTCTCTCAATATTAAACTGGATCTATATGAAATGGATTTCTATCAAATGACATTAATTACTCAGCATCTTTCTTCCAACTATAGTCAGTATGTTAATTAGTCAGAATATTTCCTCCTGCTTTCATTTAATTCACTTTAACCTTGATTTAACCACATTACTTGTAACTTTATTCATAAGTTTTTGCAGTCACAGGCTTTCACACAGCTTTAATTATTAATTTAATAATTCTGTATGCTTTCTACAAATTTAATCATTAATTTAATAAGTCAGTATCTTCCATGGAATAATAATCGTGATTTAACCAATCAGTATCTTCTTTGCAATAGTAATCACGAATTCACCCAGTCAATATATTGCTTACAACATTAATCACGAATTCACCCAGTCAATATATTGCTTACAACATTAATCACGAATTCACCCAGTCAATATATGGCTTACAACATTAAACACGAATATAACCAGTCAGTATTTTCTTACAACATTAATCACGAATTCAACCAGCCGGTATCTTTCTTACAACATTAATCACGAATTCAACCAGCCGGTATCTTTCTGACAACATTAATCACGAATTCACCCAGTCAATATATTGCTTACAACATTAATCAAGAATTCAACCAGTCAATATATTGCTTACAACATTAATCACGAATTCAACCAGTCAATATATTGCTTACAACATTAATCACGAATTCAACCAGTCAATATATTGCTTACAACATTAATTACAAATTCAACCAGTCAATAAATTGTTTACAACATTAAACACGAATTTAACCAGTCAGTATCTTTCTTACAACATTAATCACCAATTTAACTAGTCGGTATATTTCTTACAACATTAATAATACTTTAATCAGTCAGTATCTTTCTGACAACATTAATAATACTTTAATCAGTCAGTATCTTTCTTACAACATTAATAATACTTTAATCAGTCAGTATCTTTCTGACAACATTAATAATCAGTCAGTATCTTTCTTACAACATTAATCACGAATTTAAGTAGTCAGTATCTTTCTGACAACATTAATCAATACTTTAATCAGTCAGTATTTGCAAGTTCCACGCATCAATCTCATTCTGAGTCAGTGACATTCCAATGTTCAGCAGTGGCTAGATTTTCATTCAAGAAAATTATTATTTTCAAGATGGTGGTGAAGATGAAGTTAAAGATGGTGGTGTTGAATTGTGGACTATAGATGATAGTAATGGATATAACAAACACTGGTGATAACGAGCACAACGACGGTGATGAAAATCTTTCTTTGAGACAAAACTGACATTAATTGATCAATAACTATTTTTCTTACCATCAAAGGAATCTGGCAAATATATAGAAATATCGTAAACTAAATTAAAAATAATTTTAACAAAATCTAATTACAGCACGCGCCGGACGACGTGGACACACTTACTTCATGTCGTAGTCTCGGAGAAACTTCGTCTCGGCTACAGAGAGGGCGTATTTCAAAGCCTGCATATTAATGGGTGCGGACAAGATGTTCGAAACTGCAGGCGCAAGCCAGGCGATTTTTAATGTTCGCCTTCTTTTCTCCCCTACTACTTTTCCTTCAAGGTTGTCGTCTGCCGGGATGTCCAGTCTTGACTGCTTTATCTCCCCTTCCTCGAGATCCCTGGTGGTTCCGATTGTAATGTGATCGATCTCGAGCCCGTGTGTTTTATAAAGTAAGATTCCTATGATCGCCAGTGACGTAAGCATTTTTAATTCACTGAGGATCTGCGAGCCATGCTGACAGCTCATCTTAGGAGCCACAAAGAACTATTTCCTTTTTTTCCTGGTAGTTCACTCGCAATTAGGGTTAATATAAATGTACTTTAGAATATAGCTGGATTCCTTTTGCGAGAATGTTTGTTTGACATTTTTTCTTTGGTTACGGTTCATTGAATCTACGGTCTTTCCAAAAACCGTGGCCGAAAAATGTACGGAACAGACACTGGAGCTGTTTGGTTCCAAATAAAATGGAGATTCCATTTGTGAAACAGTTTCTCTTGGTATCGTAACAGACATAAATTGAATAACTTTAATCACGGTCAAAATTAAATTTAGCTCAGTAACGCTAGGAACAAGTAACACTCTCCTCAGAATGTTACTGTGAAGCGTGAAAACAAGATGTTGATTAATCGCGTTTCTTTGACACAATATATTTCTGGTGTGTTTGGTTGTTTAATGAATCTCACTTTCCGGCAAAGAACATTGTTTTTCTTTTCTTTAACCGAAAGTATTTATACCTGACTCACAGGAAGTGTTTTGCCAAACTCATTTTTCTGTTTATTCATCACTCTTTTTCCTGTTCAGAGGCAGTGAACTGTACAGATCCACTTCGTGTGAAATATGCAATGTATGTCTTCTCCTATGATGCCATTTGAAGTGTACAACAATACAGCACGCATGCACGCACACATACATACACGCATTCTGTTCACTATGACAATATCCACTGACGTACGTCTACAATGTAGGTCAGTCGAAAGTAACAACGTCATTTCTGTGGCGTCCTAGATTTCAAACTCATGACAAGGAACGAAGGATGGAGGAATGGTGGGGTGGCATAAAATGGTGGATGGACGAGACATATTTTTACCCCATTCCTGTACTGAAGCGCCCTTTGTTTCATGTTTTGGTTCGTACATTTTTAAGCTACAACTTAGCCATATTAATTACAAACATTTAATTTTGATCAATAACGTCTGCTGGTTTTGTTTGCTCTTATTAGTATGTATTTGTTTGCTTATTTGTCTGATGGCGCTTAAAACTCTGGAGATCTGTCAGTCCAATGCTAATCATTAGCTACAATGGCAACGTGCTGAAATGAACCTTGTTGAAAACGACACTATTTAAGTTGCGTTCAACTTAACTCTTAGATAGGTCTTTCTCTTATGACGTACAAATAATTTATTTTTTTTACAATAAAAATTAAAAAATAAACGTGTGTTTTATGTGGGGATGGGGCATGGGAGTCGTGTCTTTTGATAAGTTTATGAAATGAAAGCATTGCGAGAAGAATAACGACAATAAACCAAACAAAAGAATCATCTTTATTATTTCATGAGAGAAACAAAAATAAATCTACCAAATTCTGAGACAAGTCCGAAATGTCCAGTAAATGAGCTATAACTTTCGTGACTGTCCGGAAATGACAGGAATGCTTCCGTTGGTTTGAAGGGTGCGGTGGTGAGGGCGATATAATAGTCCTGTGACGTATGTTTTCTACTTATTCTAATATAGGAGACAAAAGCGAAGACGTAGACATTGAAAAGTGTAGCAAAAGTGCGAAGTAGGGTCCACTTACCCATTGTGGTGTTTAATGCAAATTACCTGCGAAAATTATACTGAATTTTATGACTTCGACTATTAACCACAATCTAATCAAAATCAGTAGAACGAAGCAGAAGTGCTGTTAGGAACATGTATAAGTGTCACGCGAGCTCTCCCAGAGCGATGAAGACTGTCAGTCATTCTCGCCGAACAGCGGATAAAAGCCAGTCTTTTCCTCCGAACTTCTGACAGAGACTTTGCTTTTGATACATACAATGGACTCAAGGGAGAGAATATTGATCAATCAAATGTCAGAACAAAGCCTTCAGCGTATGTTGACTTTCACAAGCTAGTCAGGCCCATTGGTGAGATTTTGGTAATTTGTTTTAAAAGGGGAATAATTCTTGTGATTTTCTTTTAACGCCACAAACATGGAACCTGCCTAGACAGCACTTTTAATTCACGCATATTTGCAAGTGATAATTTGAGAAGAGAAAAGTATATGTTTATGCAATGAGTGGAGCAGAGAAAGGAAAATATTTAATTAATGAATAGAGCAGATAAAGTTAAATGTTTAAGTAATGAATGGAGCAAAGAAACGTACATGTTTAATAAATGAGTGGAGCCGAGAAAGGCATATATTTAAGTAGTGTTGAGCAAAGAATTAAGGCGCATGTTTAAGTAACGAGTTAGGCAGAGAATGGTACATGTTTAAGTAATGAATATAGCAGAGAAGGTTAAATGTTTAAGTAATGAATGGAGCAGAGAAAATTAAATGCTTAAGTAATGAATGGAGCATAGAAAGGTTCGGGTTTAAGTAATGAGTGGAGCAGAGAAAGGTTCAGGTTTAAGTAATGAATGGAGCAGAGAAAGGTTCAGGTTTAAATAATGAATGGAGCAGAGAATGGTATGTTTAAATAATGAATGGAGCAGAGAAATGTACATGCTGAAGTAATGAGTGGAGCAGCGAAAAATATATATGTTTAAGAAATGAGTGGAGTACAGAAAGTTAAATGCTTAAGTAATGAATGGAGCAGAGAAAGTTTCAGGTTTAAGTAATGAGTGGATCAGAGAAAGGTATATGTTTAAATATTGAATGGAGCAGAGTAATTACATGTTGAAGTAATGAGTGGAGCAGAGAAAAATATATATGTTTATGGAATGAGTGTAGCAGCGAAAAGTAATGTTTAAGAAATGAGAGGAGAGGAGAAAAATGTATATCTACGTAATAAGCAGACAAAGTTACCTGTATAATTATGTGGCGAGTTTAGCCAAAAACAGTATTGTTTAGTTCCTGAGTAGTTCAGTAGTACACCTTCATGCATTTTACTGTTATAGTAAGACATTGGCTAAAAAGAGAAACAAAAACACAAATAAACCCAAACAACAACAGTGCTTTGTAAAAATAAGTCGGAAACAAAAATTGTAATAGTATTATTTTGAATCTGACTCTGTTAAAAAGTTCCTGGTATTAGTTTTTCCTGCCCGGTATACTGCAGTCTAATCTAGTACTTGCAGACTCTTACTATAGAGGTCTGCTTCTCATTGTTGATTTTTTTTTTTTTAGAAATTCATCCGATCCGAATGTGTGGTCAATGGAAAACAGACTTCTTTGAACGGCTCACACCAGCCGGCTCTAGGCATATTTTACAGTTCATCCAACAAGATCAGAGTTTAACTTAACTTCACAGCATGCTAGCTTTCATACGTCACAAGCCACTGGACCGTTTTTCTCTTGGAGGTCAAAGCATTGCAGTTGTCATCATAAATCAGTGAGTTGTTGTTGTTTTTTTTGATTGGAAAATGTCCGGATGAAACCGTCAACAAGCTATGTGTCTCTTGGCTATTACATCTCTATTGTATTCTAGAAAGCTTCTGCCAAAATAGAGATAGAGGTACAGGTAGTAGCAGAAAGGGTAATCTTATACATTGATGTCACGAACCATTTCCTCTGACTTTGCAGTTGTCTTCATTTAGCACAATCTGACATTTATAATTATTACTGCCAAGCTGTACATATGTGTTTATCCAGGATTTTTGTTTTGAGTAAGTTTGATTTGTGTTTTTTATTAAGTTTTTCGTAAGTTAGTTGGTTGGTTTGGGCATTAGTCTGATGTCCATTTGGTATATTTTAATTTTTGTTCATTTTGCTTCAGTATCCACTTCTGGCTCATTTTGTGACTTCTAAGTAGGTGTTTGTATGTAGTGTGTGACCATATTGTATTCTATTTGCACATAATAATAAGAATCTTTAAGAACACCTGTAATATAATATAATTATATATCACTCGTTAATTTACAGCAACAAAAAATATTAAATTTGATTACATAATTCTAGTCGTTCATGAAGAATTACAACCTTTTCTGTTAACATCTATATTTACCTACATCCTTGTATATCTCTCAAGAGCCCTATAAATCTAGTCAGGTCCTTAAGGAACGAATATGAAACTCATTGCCATTTATAAAACTAAATCGAAATACACCTTCATGCAGGCAAGGCAAGACGAACCATTTCCTCTGACTTTGCAGTTGTCTTCATTTAGCACAATCTGACATTTATAATTATTACTGCCAAGCTGTACATATGTGTTTATCCAGGATTTAAATTCTTCTAATAAAAACATATGATTGTGAAGTGGGGGGGGGGGGCCTAGGTCGGAGACTGATATCAGTAGCCACTTGAAAATGTTTACTAAGAGCAATGTGGGTTACTTCCCATTTGTGGTTTCGTGGAACTCGCTAGGAATACAAAATGCTTTCAAACGCTTAGCTGCTAGTTTTCGTCTGGTCAAGTCTTTGGCGTTATAAATCTCGAAATGTAGCGGATAAATATATGGTTTATATAAAAGCGAAATGTGTAGATACATGTTTTGTTAATTTAAAAGTGTTGTGAGATGTTGCAAATATACGTTTGTTTTATTTAAAAGTGTCAGATGTTGCTGTATATGTTTGGTTTATTTAACAGTGTTCTGAGACGTTACAGGTACATGTCTGGTTTGTTTAAAAGTGTTGTGAGGTCTTGCAAGTACATGATTGGTTTAATTAAAAATGTTGTGAGCTGTTTCAAGTACATCGGTTATTTAAAAGTGTTGTAAGATGTTGCAGATACATGTTTGGTTTATTTTAAAATGTTGAAACCAGGGCACTTCATTATTGTCTTGAATGCTTATCATTAAACTGTCAAAAACACAACTCTTTCAAACAAAAAATCATTTTGGTTATAATATCAGCGAAACTTTATTCGTTATCTTAGCCCATTATCAGGTTACCCTTTAGTTTATAAAACTGATAAGACGTTTCTTGGTTACGTTATCAGGTTACCCTTTAGTTTATAAAACTGATAAGACGTTTCTTAGTTACGTTACATTTATTAAATTGTTAGTTTGTATTCAATACAATGGTTAGATGATATTAGGGTAGACAATACAAAATATTACATTATTTGTATGAAGTTCAAAGTATCTCTTAAACTTTGATTTAATTATTGTACTACAGGAAAAACTATTTTCTTTCGCATTAACATAGCACATCTGAGACCAATATCCAATATACTTTGGTTTTTAAAAATAGCACATCTGAGACCAATATCCAATATACTTTGGTTTTTAAAAATAGCACATCTGAGACCAATATCCAATATACTTTGATTTTTAAAAATAACACATCTGAGACCAATATCCAATATACTTTGATTTTTAAAAATAGCACATCTGAGACCAATATCCAATATACTTTGATTTTTAAAAATAACACATCTGAGACCAATATCCAATATACTTTGATTTTTTAAAATAGCATGAACTCAGACTGATATGAAATACATATAGTATCGTGTTCTTAGTGCAATGGCGTAGACTCATATTTGTGCAGAATTTGATTGGGTACAATTAATTAGATCCAAACAATGACACAGACTTTGTTGAAAGAGCTTTAGATTCAACATTATTAGTGTCTGTAAACGCCATTTATAAGTGTGATCGCCCCAAACCTAGTCACGTCTCATGTTATCATCTAAATAGTATTTTTTTTTTCATTTAGCGTCATCAGAGTAAGATAAACTGTATTAACAACTATCTGTCGTGCAGCATTAAAGCGATAAATAAAATAGCATTATCCCAGACTTCATAAATCTTTATATGTAATAGAGTCTTTCTATTAATATGTTAGTTTTAATATTATAGTAAATGTCGATCCCATCCTGGCATTGAATCCACGGTGTTTCCCCAGTGTCCTTTGCATTATATTAAACCTCAAGCCCCCGTAAATTTCGAACTAAACCTGGAGGATGCATAAATTAGAAATTAAGCGTCATAAGCACGACCTTGCTGACCTTGCGAGACCTTACAGTTTTCTCCAGACCGGACTCCACTATCTGGGTTTGCAACAGGGTCAAAAGGTCGTACAACCGGAGGCAACGGAAAAGGTCATGCTACTGGCGCAAAACCGAAAAGGGAATTTCAACATTTCAACATTTGTTATCGGCGAGGGATGTGACAGCCGAGAGATGCGGATTATTATATTATCTGACAAAAAACGCGCTATAAACGCGGGATATTAAAGAACCAAAGGCATTTTGCTTTATTACTAGGAGGAATAATTGTTTTGTTTATTTTTTTCAACTGACGTACAATAAAAGGCAAAGACATCACGATAAACGATCTTTATCAACTGGTAGAGTCAATTTATTTAATTGAGGAGACAGCGGTTCTTTTTGCAATATTTGTACAGCAATCCCCAAAATCTATATCGTATGAAATCGTATTTAATCCTATCCTATCATATTAGATAGGATTAGATAATAGATACAGAGAGGAGAGAGAAAGACAGAAGGAATAGAGAAAAGTACAAAATAGCTAACTAGATAGATAGATAGATAAATAGGTAGATAGATAGATAGATAGATAGATAGATAGATAGATAGACAGATAGATAGATAGATAGATAGATAGATAGATAGATAGATAGATAGATAGATAGATAGATAGATAGATAGATAGATAGATAGATAGATAGATAGATAGATAGATAGATGAATAAATGGTTGGATTGACTTATTGATGTCTTCTCTCTTTAAACTATTTATGTAGTGTGTTAGTTTCTCAGCTTGTGATATTTTCTCGACAAGACACATGGGTTCCAATATATCTTTGGCCTTTAGGACACTTTCTAATTAATCAATAAAGGTCACTCCCTCTAGGGTCTGGTCTTAAGAAAGAACATTTTAAAAATATAATAATAGCTGACTGAGATTGTGGAGATGAGAATGAAAGAACAATTTATGCTGGCACCGATGGGTTATTTCCTCTCTTCATAAAATGTTCTTGGAATTTCGGGGTGGTCCACATCTGTAGGCGAATGTTTCGAGTTTAATTTAGCACACCTTGGTTGAGTGAAAATAGATTAAATATTTAACATTTCCACTGCATTGATTCAGATATCTTTTGAATTGCCACTCACCAAATCAGTCACCTGCAATGTCATTCACCAATTCAGTCACCTACAATGTCATTCACCAATTCAGTCACCTGCAATGTCATTCACCAATTCAGTCACCTACAATGTAATAAACCAATTCATTCACCTGCAATGTCTTAACCAATTCAGTCACCTGCAATGTCACTCACCAATTCATCAGTAACACGCATCAATTCAGTTGTATGCTCACTCATCATTTTGGTCGCCTTGAAGTAGTGATAGCGCTAAATCGATTAGACATAGAGTAAACGAGCATTACATATTTTAATCTGTTGTCTGTACACCTGATAAATTATCTATATGTGATAACATTAGGTTTGAAGAGGCACCTTTTCCATAGAACTGTGTAAACTTTGCTTTAGCAGCTTGGTCAGTTCGTTGAATAATTAAATAACACCCCCACCATTATTTAAACGCACGCACACACACACACACACACACACACACACACACACACACACACACACACAAAACATTCTCTCCCTCCTCCCCCTCTCTATCTCTCTCACTAATAATTAGGGTTTCATTTCTCGTCTCCTCCCTCTCTCTCTCTCTTTCTAATGTTTGCTGACCCGTATTTCAAGTTCAGCTGTGCACAGAGAACTTATTTAAGTACAAGGTAGTTGATGGGTCTTTCAACGTTAAATCCGGCCTGAATTAGAGTCAACTAACTGGGCGTTAAATAGCTATCAATCAAATCAAGAGAAGTCGACTGTTGGGTTGCTCGCTGTCGGAAACGAGAATAACGAGCCTACTGCCTGCATTCGGTAGCCGCGGACGTAAATGGTGCTTTACCGTCTTTGTGATTACGCAATAGAATCGAGAGATAATTTAGATTTCTGCTTGTCAGTTTAGGAAGGCTGTGAGGTGCGCGGAGTTTTCTTCGGCGCTATTGACGTCACGAGTCGTCACGTGGTCTATTCGCAGGTCGGGATACTTTCCACTAGTGTGTTTCTCTCTCTCTCTCTCTCTTTCTCTCTCTCTCTCTCTCTCTCTCTCTCTCTCTCTCTCTCTCTCTCACCCTCTCTGTCTCTCTCATTGTTTTGTCTGTCTCACCATCCCGTTCTTGCCTTTTCATATTTACTTTCCCTCTTTTTTCTCTCTTTACCTTCAAACATTCTGCCTGCCCCTCTCTCCCTCAGTTTCTCTGTCCATTCTCCCTTCTTTGCTTCTTTTGCCCTCGCGCGTGCGCACTCGCATACAGATATACACCGTCATGCAGTTATCTGTATCAAAGCATCCGGGACAGGTTGACAACTAGGCTGATAATATGGGTTTATTTTTATTTGTTTGTTTGCTTTGTCGAGTGTCGTGGTTAGGTTTGTCACTGCTACGGAGACAAATTTTGGTGGATACAGAATTAAAATGACCGATTTGTCACTGACACGTAAGTGCAAGAAACACTGGGGGTGGGGGTGGGAGAAAAGGTTATATATACACGCACACACACGGACTTGTATGGGAGTCCTTACCAACAGTCGATGTCCGGCTCCAGACGGAGACCCCTCTTGTAAGGGGCACTAACTCGTATTGATTTACTTTTATCGTCATGATCTTCATCTTCTGCGTCATCGTTATAACATTGTAGTCTCCGTCATTAGTATTTCATCAGTTTTGTTTTCCATGCTTTCAAGACTTCATTTTGATGTTTCGGCATAACAAAATTTACTAACTATAAGTAGTTGGTGTGTGCGAGCGTGCGTGTGTGCATGCGTGCCTGTGTGTGCGTGTGTGCTGTTACCATGTGTGTGCTTGTTTATCAGTGTTTTATGTAAATCCTGACTCAAAACTGTATATATAGCACCAGCGGGGTCTCCACATATCTGTCTTAGATGTTTGAGGAATTTGTTTATTGGTTTGTTTTTAAATTTAAAATTAGAAAAGATAGCCAAGCTCTTAGTACTCTTTTAAAATTCCACGGTTTTCTTTAGAGACAAACTGAGTGAGAGACCAAATTGAAGAATGAGTGTGAGACCAAAGGGCTTCTCTCTCTCTCTCTCTCTCTCTCTCTCTCTCTCTCTCTCTCTCTCTCTCTCTCTCTCTCTCTCTCTCTCTTTCTTTCTCTCTTTTAACAAATATTGTCTTTATTTATTTTCTATTTTTACTTTTGTCTTTATTTTCCTTTTTACTTCCTGATCTACACGTTGTCACGGCAATACAGCTTTAATCTCAGTCCAGTATTGCTTTCACTGAGAGGACATAGACCAAAGATAGGCCAGGGTGACAAGATGAAGATGCTCCATATCTTCACAGGGGTCGATTTACTCGATGCAATGATTCAGTCGCCATCAATGCTCTCTCTCTTCTCTCTCTCTCTCCCTCTCTCTCTCTCTCTCTCTCTATATATATATATATAAAGTTCTTTTGGTTTTAATATTTTGTGTTGGTGTTTATTCTCTGTAAGTTCCTATTTCATATTTTTATTGTTGTTTTATGTTTAATATTTATATTTTTGTTTTTGCCGTTTGTTGAAGTACCTATTTCATATTTTTGTTGATATTATTGTTAATTTGTTTAAGTACCTATTTAATATTTTCTGTTATTATTGTTTGTTTAAATAGTTTCATAGTTTTATTGTTGCAGTTTAAGTACCTGTTTTATATTTTTGTCGTTTTTATTTGCGTTTTTATTATTTGTTTAAAAACAAATAATAAAGTACCTATCTCACATTTTGCCTATTTTATTATTTAGGTTTGCTTTGGACAAGGTCTTAATCTATTAATGATATATATCTATATATCTGCAATAAGTGAAAGCGTGTAATTATCACCAAAGAACAAATTGATTGTGACAGTAGTTATGAATATGTTTATCTGTAAAGGATAGGGCTGCAAAACGAATATACATATGTTTGCCTCTAAGGATAAAGAAATAGTTACAGAGTATGTCTGCAATTAATTACCGGTGAAGAATAAATTAATTGTGACAGAGTAGTTCTTTATATGTTTGTTTATCTCTAACAAACAAAGGTATTGTTACAGAATGGGTGTGTCTGTGTTTACTATTAAAGATCAAAGACATTATGCAGAATGAATATGTGAAGAACAAATACATTGAAATAGAATTCATATATGTTTTTACCTTTAAACAAAATAGGCTGATTAGAGTTCACAAGTGGGTATAAAAAATTGGGTATAAACAATAATAGTATAAGAAAGAATGGAAGAAAGAAAGAAAGGAAGAAAGAAAGAAAGAAAGAAAGAAAGAAAGAAAGAAAGAAAGAAAGAAAGAAAGAAAGAAAGAAAGAAAGAAAGAAAGAAAGAAAGAAAGAAAGAAAGAAAGAAAGAAAGAAATGCAATTTACAACACCAAGTTATTGATAACTTCTGCGATTTCTCTCTGATTTCCGCAACTGACACCTAACCAAAAGCATGTTTATCCAAAATACACATTTCGTGAAATGTCACATTTATTTAAACAAATTTCTTTAAAAATATAAATTTCTTACTGGCTTTTTTTTAAACAAAGAATTTTTTCTTCTCTGCTTCTTCACTTACTCTTGCTAATTGACCTAAATTTATCTCGTTAAACGGTTCCCTCAAAGAAAGAAATGAACGAAACGACAAAGATTGTCTTCGTCTCTCTGTCAAGATGGATCCTGCAATTCTAACCAATCTTGCAACACTTTCTGCATTTTATTCCTTTTGCTCTGTACAATTTTCTTTTTAACCACGCCCGCACCCCCACCACAAGTGTCTAATGAGTAAGAATTATAATTGAAATATAATTATATTTTACTCCACATGTTGCTCGAGTGTGGACATGTCCCTTTAATTTAAATCGTAAGTGTGGTGTAAGAGATGTCTCAGTTGGAGCGTTTCAAGATTAATGTTCTGAGAGTTGACCGTGTTAAAAAAAAAATTGTTTGTGACAAAAGGGTGTGCAAATACGTATGTCACAATAGCAAGGGGTGTGAAATGCTTTTAAAACGTCATGAAGGGTGTTTGATTTTTTTTTTCTTTTGGAAAGACTATGCAGGGGTTTGTCTTATGAACTAGATGAACTGTAGTCAGCTGTTTGACCTCTGACATCATTTAGTCTTCTTTGTGCGTAAACACTTCTGTAGATAATCATCACGCATTGTGACTGTGTTTACCGTCAACGTCACTCTCTCTATATACTCGTGAAGCATGAAGATAGTCATTATGATTTCTCATAAACGTCACTCTCTCTCTCTCTCTCTCTCTCTCTCTCTATATATATATATATATATATATGTGTGTGTGTGTGTGTGTGTGTGTGTGTGTGTGTGTGTGTGTGTGTGTGTGTGTGTGTCTGTGTCTGTGTGTGTGTGCCAAACGTCACTCACTCACTCTTTCTTTCTCTCTCTCTCTCTCTCTCTCTCTCTCTCTCTCTCTCTCTCTCTCTCTCTCTCTCTCTCTCTCTATATATATATATATATATATATATATATATATGCCAAACGAAATATAATCATGATGCATTTTGACTGTACTGCTGTTTCACCTATCCTTGCCACATACTTAATACCCATCTGATGTTGGTACAGTAATTAACCATGCTACACAGACATTGTCATTTAGAGTGTTGTTGGTACAGTAATTAACCATGCTACATAGACATCATCATTTAGAGTGTTGTTGGTACAATAATTAACTATGATACACAGACATCGTCATTTTTATATCAAACAGTGCTACAGAACGATCATCAGTTTAGTTGTGCCAATAGATACACTAAACTGTGTTACATTGTTATCATTCATTTAGAGTTTGCCAGCAGATATATCAAACTGTGTTACATTGTTATCATTCATTTAGAGTTTGCCAACAGATATATCAAACTGTGTTACATTGTTATCATTCATTTAGAGTTTGCCAACAGATATATCAAACTGTGCTACATTGTTATCATTCATTTAGAGTTTGCCAACAGATATATCAAACTGTTACATTGTTATCATTTGTTTAGAGTTTGCCAACAGATATACCAAACTGTGCTACATTGTTATCATTCATTTAGAGTTTGCCAACAGATATACCAAACTGTGCTATATGGTCAAGGGTTTGCCATATCAGACTCTGCTACAGAGTCATTATCATTGGCCAGTAGACACACTAAACCATGCTACATAATCGTCAACCATGTAGAAATTACTATTACTACATCAAATGGGCTGCATAGTGTATATCATCGAGCATCATCATGATGATATACTAGGCATGCCACTAACGGTTATCCATGTATAATTTTCTAGTATTCAAATCCATGTATACTTTTCTAGTATTCAAATCCATGTATACTTTTCTAGTATTGAAATCCATGTATACTTTTCTAGTATTGAAATCCATGTATACTTTTCTAGTATTCAAATCCATGTAATCTTTTCTTAGTGTTGAAATCCATGTATACTTTTCTAGTATTGAAATCCATGTATACTTTTCTAGTATTGAAATCCGTGTATACTTTTCTAGTATTGAAATCCATGTATACTTTTCTAGTATTGAAATCCATGTATACTTTTCTAGTATTCAAATCCGTGTAATCTTTTCTTAGTGTTGAAATCCATGTATAGCAATGACGTTTTCGTTCTTGTTCTTTTTCGTTTTCCTCTTTACATCTTCTTCTCTTCTGCCTTATATAATTATCGCCATCATCACAATTATAATTATTATTATCATCATAAGATTTGTCAAATACCTCGAAAAAGCAAAATTAAAAGTAGTCAAGGATCGAAACGTTGTGATAATAAATCTTTTGAGAATCCTTCATTTAATGTACCAGAACTACAGTGAGACAGTGATTGATCGGAGAATTAATTACAACAAATCGATCATTTTCATCTGTTAATGTGAGCATCTTATGACAATGATACACAGTCCCAAACTGTCGAACAGGAATTCTACTCATGCTTGCGAGATAAATGACACATCTAGCAAACAAACAGTACACGTTTTTCATTGAAAAGGTAAATGACACATCTAGCAAACAAACAGTACACGTTTTTCATTCACAAGATAAATGACACATCTGGCAAACAAACAGTACACGTTTTTCATTCACAAGATAAATGACACATCTAACAAACAAACAGTACACGTTTTTCATTCACAAGATAAATGACATATCTAGCAAACAAATAGTACACGTTTTTCATTCACAAGATACATGACACATCTATCACACAAACAGTACACGTTTTTCATTCAAAGGATAAATGACACATCTAGCAAACAAACAGTACAAGTTTTCATTCAAAAGATAAATGACACATCTATCACACAAACAGTACACGTTTTCATTCAAAAGATAAATGACACATCTATCACATAAACAGTGCACGTTTTTCATTCAAAAGATTAATGACACATTTAGTAAACAAACAGTACACGTTTTTCATTCAAAAGATAAATGACACATTTAGCAAACAAACAGTACACGTTTTCATTCAAAAGATAAATGACACATTTAGCAAACAAACAGTACACGTTTTCATTCAAAAGATAAATGACACATTTAGTAAACAAACAGTACACGTTTTCATTCAAAAGATAAATGACACATCTAGCACACAAACAGTACACGTTTTCATTCAAAAGATAAATGACACATCTATCACACAAACAGTACACGTTTTCATTCAAAGGATAAATGACACATTTAATAAACAAACAGTACATGTTTTTCATTCACAAGATAAATGACACATCTAGCACACAAACAGTACACGTTTTCATTCAAAAGATAAATGCTCAGAATCACGAATTTTATTTCCTTGCCAAATATTAATTCAGCAAGTTTACAACAACAACAAATTACACTCTATCTTTCACTGTACAACTGGAAATGTACACGTTGTGAATGAAAATAACACACCTATGGTGTACTATGGTGTACTATGGCTCCAAGTGTGAGTTATACACATCTAGAGTAAACACGACCCCTGGTGGAGTAAGAACTACGTGTCTCTATAAATAAACGCATGCGTCCATGACTGCACTGTCTTCAGGTATAGTTATGTGTTTGTATAAAAGTGACACAAACATACACTAGAAGAATTAAACTCATAGTCTATTCATTGTACTAAAGTGCTCTATCCCTATGCAATCATTAGTTTATTTTGTCTGAAGAATAAATGTGTACTGATCATCACGGAGGGTGGTAAAGGGCGGGGTGTAGTTGTTGTTGTTGTGCAATCTACTGAAGAGTCCAGTGAGTAACGAAATTCTTCATCCATGTGAAGACTTAAACTGTTAAGAGGTCAAGAGGTCATTTCTCTGGGATAGAGAGAGCTTCGCGCAATTAAAAACACAAACCTGAGAGGAAGTTACCATCACGAAGGTCACGTGACCATGGTCAATGACGGGACACATTTCTGTACAAGTAACGAAGAAAACCATAAAAACTTTTCATTGTTCTGTGTTTGATGCGGAAAATGAGTCTCAGGTATTTGTTGGTATAAGTTTATAATAAATAAATAAATGGGGTCTTTTGTATTTAATTCTTGCGTGGACATGATTTTCTAAGGTTGGTTTAACCTCTACCTGTTGGTGTAAATCTCTTTGGAGGAAAAGAAACGACAAATTAAACCGCAAATCACTTTGTAATCACATGTTGTTCAAATCTCGATGTTACCTTGTAACGTGTACCTGACTGAGGATTATAATTCGATAAATTCGTCACTAAGTAAAAAAGAGGAATTTTACATTCAACAAAGTTTTGTTTGTGTTGTCTGAAAAGTGACTCATTTCGTTACAGTAACAAGCAATGTTACAGTGATAAGCTATGACAGTGATCTCAAACAATGTTACAGTGACAAAACAATGCTACAATGACAAACAATGCTACAGTGATAAACAATATTACAGTGACAAAAATGTTACAATGACAAAAGTTTGTTACGCTGCGTCAGAGGTGACCAACCATTCGCACAAACCCACACGTTTTCATCGTATAAAATGACATCTGATGACTTCCACGAATTCCGTGAGTGTTGCAGCTTAATGCGCGCAAACCGGGTGTTTAAACGGGTATCTCTAGCTGTCTCAGTCTCCCGGTGATGTGGGCTAAAGGTGGGGCGCTCAAAACACGCGTTTGTAAAGTCAGGATCACACTGCGAAAACCAGACGTCGATTTGCCACCGAGGAATCAACAATCGGCCCTCAAGACCTCTGGAAACGAGAGTTCGGGAAAGAAAGAAAAAAGCAGTAGAGCGAGAAGAAATAGAATCCATTCTTGATCATTTCCAGTTTTGTGTCCAGTATAGCTGCCAATGACGTCTGCAGTAAAATACTAAAATAAATAACTTATTATCAACAGAATTCGGCTCTCTACAAAGATTCGTCCACCAGTCATTTGGAAATTACAACCTTCCTTCAGAGGCACCTCTTCTTGTAAACATCTACCTACCTGATAGTTCACCAAACATGTTTCCTGCAAAGATTCCACCTTTGGTTTAAATGATTTTGCGTTTAATTCTCTGCTTTAAATGGATTAAAGTTACTTTCTCTTTTGAAAACAGATATGCGTACGGTCTTCTTTCACGTCTGATCTTCATCAAAATCCTTTCTAGAAAACTACGACCCAGCAACAGATAATGTGTTTATAGTCATCTGAGTGGTCTCATTTTATGTTCCATACCGTTGCAGTCATCGTCTGAAATGGCGTCACCCCGTGAAAATGACTGTGTACTGCGAGCGGTCTTGGTCTATAATGCATTTTTCTGGGTAAGATTTCTTCTAAGTCAAAGACTGAATTATGCTCTTTTTTTTCTTGTATGTTGTTTGTTGTTAAAGATGTGTTTTGCGCGCGCATCATTCTTTGCTATATTTTTTGTCAGAACTCTTTTTCTTTCTGCTGAAACATGAACATAATCACAAACACATCGATAGAAGACTTCCTGAATATGTATGTAAGTGTAAAGTTTAAATGTATGTAAGTGTAAAGTTTAAATGTATGAGTAAATTATAATTTGTTTGATTAATACAAATACAGTTCAATATTATTAATCTATTTAAGCAATAACATTAAAACAGCATTGCATTGTTGATAAAGATATTGATGGTGAAGGTGACGACCACCATGATGAAAATCCTGTTTCAAAATTTACTTTACTATTTGTATTTACAAGAAACAAAACTTCAAAATTACATTATGTTCGTTGAAGATATTCAAAGACTATATGCATTTGACAGATTGGAAATGCTTTTGAAAGTCTGAAAACACGCTTTTGAATATTCAAATACTTTAAAAAATTGTATGGAAACATTACTTTTTTATTATTGCCCTTCTTAAAGTTTCTTAAAATCGTTTCTCAAGAAACTCAGGAATTTTGATCACGTGACGTGAATCCATCAATACACCTAGAAGTGAAATTCACGCTAAATTCTTGTCAGAGTTGGCAGGCTTGGTGTCGTGTGTTACAGACACATCTTTGCGTGCTCGTATAGTTTTACCTTTAAAAAAAAAGTGTCATTTCATAAAATATTGCACAACATTGCAGACTTCGTGTACTTCTCATGAGGAGATGGATGCTGATGGTGGTGGTAGTAGAAGGAGAGGGGTTGGTGAGTGTCTTGGTTTATTAAAATGGCACCAACACCAATTCTATTCCTTCTTTATTTTAAAGAAAACAAAAAAGCACCACCACCAATAAAATCTTGCATCTACAATATTTTGCGTGGGTGTGATGACGACGATCTTATTTCTAGATGACTGCGTAGTCAGGCAGGAGTGGACGCCTGCGTGACATTCCGTGACATTCCTCGGAGTGCTCGCGGCAAGTCAACAAATTACAACTGCGAGTCCAGTTCAGTCTAGCCCAGGGATAATAGCCTTTCTCCCTAGGTAATTGGACAGTTAACGATTAACTCCATCTCGTGTTAATGATTAACCTGATCTCAGCTAAAGATGACCCTGATCTCAGTTAATGGTTAATTTGATCTCATGAGAAATTGAACACCTACTGGAAAACAGAGGCTGCGTTTCAAACTTCAATTATAATTTTTAAAGTGCTCTTTGGTGACTTCTGAAATCACGCAAATGTTATCCACCCGCTCGCCGATGGAAGCCACATTAATGCTAGCAACAAGCATGGCGATGTTGACTTCTACATGTGGCTTTAAATCCATGCATTTAGTAACAAGCATGGTGATTTAGGCTTTTATATGTGGCTTTAAAGCCATGCAAAATTTAGTAACAAGCATGGCGATTTAGGCTTTTATATGTGACCTTGAAGAAATATTAGTACTTGTGAAAGCAAAACAATTCGGGCTTCTAATTACTGATCAGCTCAGAACTATCAATACAAATAAAGCTGTAGATTTCTAGTTAAGAAACACCGCAGATATATATAAAAATAAAGCCTTGCAGTTTATGTTTACTAAACAGCTTTAAAAAATAGCAGCACGTGTTAAACAAAAATGATTTTGGTTTCTAATATTGAACAGCCCAGAAAAGTTAACATATGAGTTCATGAACAAGTACAACAATAAAGGTTTCTAATTAATTAACAATTCAAAAGTATAAAAGTGAAACTATGTAGATATCTGATTATCTAACAGCTCAGAAATATGAGTACAAAGGTTGTAGATATTTGATTACTGAACAGCTCAGAAATATAAGTACAAATGTTGTAGATCTGGACTGCCAGCAGTTTAGATATATAAGTAAATGTAAGTTAATGTTGTATTCCACTACCGTAATGACAGGTAATAAAGCATTATTAAAATAAAACCAAAATAGATTTATTAGATAATACCTCAGGAGTAAAATAAGCGAAGATGACAGTATAGTGATGCAGGTTATTCTTGGCCGCTGAGTTTAAAAGTCCACTTCTTCTGGTTACTTTTAGTACATCAGAATAGTAAATATAGTGATCCAGAGTCAAAAGACTTCTGGTTACTTTTAGCACATCAGAATAGTAAATATAATTGATCCAAATCAACCTAGTTTGACATGACCTTGTGGAACTTAGAAGGCAATCAGGATGACCTCTATTAATGTGATTGGCTCAGATACACTCATTGACTCAGATACTCTGGCTTAAAACACTAATTAACTTTTACATGCAGGAGCAGATAATGAATTCTGGTATTATGAGTGACTGACTCCTTGCACCCCACCCACACCCAACCCCGCCACAGTAATGCCGCAACATAAAAAAACATAACAAATGCTGAGTGTTACTTTACATTTACAGTGATGCTAAACGTTGCAATATGACGCTACATTACAGTTACATTTAACCACTGAAAAAAAAAAAACGCACGAAAAGAACTTTGCAGTTAACAATTGAAATTTATCACAAGAAAACAAATATTATAAAGTGGAATTAATTACACAAATTTCATCACAGATTGGTTCGATCTCACAGCATTCTTCTCACATCATGCTTGATTTCTAAGTGTTTTTATTTGTGTACAATCCACAACTTAAGGTTTTATCTGCAAGCTATCATGCCTGATTTCTAAGTGTTTTTATTTGTGTACAATCCACAACTTAAGGTTTTATCTACAAGCTATCATGCCTGATTTGTAAGTATTTTTATTTGTGTACAATCCACAACTTAAGGTTTTATCTGCAAGCTATCATGCCTGATTTCTAAGTGTTTTTATTTCTGTACAATCCACAACTTAAGGTTTATCTGCAAGCTATCATTCCTCGAATATGCTAATGAGCTGGTCGGTGGTCAGTCACATTAAATGCGCAGTCCACTAGTGTGACTCATTGCCGATAAGATCGTATTCCACACTAGACCTTTCCTGTTTAGTGGTTAGACTGACTCCAGACTTAATTAGATAATGAATGAATCTAACCTCCAGTCATGTTAAGTGCTAGCTAGACTGACTCCAGACTTCCTTAGACAATGACTGTAAACCCCAGTCATATTAAGTGTTGGCTAGACTGACTCCAGACTTCCTTAGACTAAGTGTTGGCTAGACTGACTCCAGTCTTCCTGGAACCCTCTTGTCTTTAGTTTTATTAATGGAACCCTTTTGTCCTTTATTTTATTTACTAAAACCTTCTTGTTCTTTGTTTTATTTTACTGGAACCCTCTTGTTCTTTGTTTTATTTACTGGAACCCTCTTGTTCTTTGTTTTATTTACTGGAACCCTCTTGTCCTTTGTTTTATTTACTGGAACCCTCTTGTCCTTTGTTTTATTTACAGGAACCCTATTGTTCTTTGTTTTAGTTACTGGAACTCTCTTGTCCTTTGTTTTATTTACTGGAACTCTCTTGTCTTTTGTTTTATTTACTGGAACCCTTTTGTCCTTTTGTGTTTTACTGGAATCTTTTTGTCTTATATTTTTGGGAACCCTCTTTGATTTTGTTATTGCCACTATTATTGACTTCTTGTCTAACGGTTGTGAGGCTTTATTGTTATTATAAATTTTGATTTTTTTTAGTTATATCATCCCTCACCGTTCAATCAGTATTACCTTCCTCACTGCCATCCAAACTCACTTAACAATTTTCTTCCTCTTAAAAAAAATAAAACGTTTAATTCTGTTCTCCAGATTTCTGGTCCAGGAATGATCGCCCTTGGAATCTGGTTATACATCACGCTGGAAAAGTACGATCCGGTTTTAAAGCAGGAAGAGCTCTGCATGCCTGCTTACATCATAATAACTGCAGGTCTCCTGTCAGTGTTGGCTGGTTTGATTGGTTGCTTCGGCAGCTTTATTGAGAACAAACGCCTTCTAGGAGCTGTAAGCTATTTTCTTGTACTTAAAACCACCATCAACTTCTGTTATTGTGACCCTATAGACGTATTGTCTTAGAGAAAAGACCTACCGGTCTCTCCAATAAAAAAAAAAAACAAAAAAAAACAATTTTAGAATATGGTTTTGTGGGAGAATTATTAATAACTAAAAATTATGATTCTCGATCACTTGTAATTAGTTATGTGTTGTCAATAAATAAATAATAATCATAACAATTGAAGCATGCCCAAGAGTGTCATAATACTGTTTTAAGAGGTAAATAGCCATTAATAACCTCTGCATTCCAAAAAATCTGTACCCCAGATTAAACGAAAGGCAGTCATTCCTTTCTTACACCCTGAAACCACAGCAACAGACCTATAATTATCTACAGCATCTTTATCGGTGCTCCACGTCAGATTTGGCCGTTGATGTTACTTCCCATCCCTTCTCCCATCTCCACTTTCACACACAGACAGACGCACACGCAACAAGCAAAAATGTACGCATGCAGATATATACACACGCACGCACAATATACACAATATATTTAAAATGTGCGTGACCTTACTTAGTCGAGTGACTACCAGATTCGGACTTGTCACAGAAGCCCCCAAAATACTCACTCACTGTGATCTCGGGGTTTGCTGTCAAGTGTGTAAGAATTTGTTGCGCGCGTTTGTCAGGAGACTCCCCACTCTGACACACACACTCGCTTTTATTTAAGAAAACTTTTGTTTTTTCTGTCTCCAGTACTTTTGCTTGATGCTTGTAATCTGTGTCATGGAAGTGTGTTCGGCCATCCTCCTGTTCATTGCTTACGACCAGGTAAAAGTTTTAGAACTACAAATTTCTAACAGTAAAGGTATTTAAAATAAAGGTTTTAGACAAAGTCTTAGAAATACAGGTTTCAAATTATGAAAATTAGAAAACAGTCGTAAACCCAACCATGACTAGAGCACAGTCTCAGAATAAAACCTGGGTGGTTGAATAACGTGCCACGAACGTATTAATAATAATGACGTTAGTAATAATCAATGATAAGGATGACGATGATAATAATGATAATGGTGACGACAGTGGAGGTGATGACGTTGACGATGGTGAAAACAGTAACTACACCTGATGACGAAAGTGATGAAGTGACGACTACGACGACGGCGATGATGATGGTGATGATCACTACGGCAATGATGATGGTGATGACGACGGCAATGATGATGATGATGACGATGATGATGATAGAATCCAAACCAATTCTAACTGGATGAGTAGTTTTTCTGACTAATAATTTCACACTTGCTCATAACAAACTCATCCAATGGAGATGGACTGGAAGTATCTTTGTTGAAGAATTACTTTATTCTAATCACTTTAATATTTAAAGATGGATTGTCTTCTCCTTTGGTAAGATGTTTTCCTCGTACGGAAATATTGTGTGACTGTAAATGTTTGTCTTTAGTGTTGTGGAAGAGAGAAAACGTTTACACCGCTCGCATATCCGCCAAATGAGAGAGATGAGTGATGTCTTTGGGGGTAATTATTAATAACATAAATTGAGACTCTCTTCCCTTGAATGGTTAACTAATCATAACCGATATCTAAGGTATAGTCTACGTCATAGATAGACAGACATAGAGGTAGATCGTATGCTACACATTCCGGGAATATTAAAACAAAGAATTCAACCCATATTTAAACGAAATTTCTAATGTCGTGCGCAGAATGTACTATTACTTGAGGTTAAATCTATAGATGTCAGTGCAGGAAAGATTGCATATTGCACACGAAACTTAAGGTTCAGTATGCTTGAACTTCCGACCAGAGCAAAGGTCATAGGTAACTACATCACGTACTTGAATTTGAACGATATGAAAAAAAGTCCCAAGGCATACAGTGTGGGCCAAAAGTAGGTATACAGTACTTAATTGCCCATAGCATACAGTGAGGGCCAAAAGTAGGTATATATTATTTAATTGCCCATATCATTTTATTTTAGTTTTATTTATTTATTTAATTTTTATTTATTTATTATTTCTTTTGTTTTACAGGTATTTATAACCATAATAATTTAATCAATTTCATGAAGTGTTTGATTAGAAGAAATTAAAAATTAAAAACAGTACTGTATACCTCCTAACTTTGGCCCACACGCCATGGAGAAGTGCATACTTAAAGTTTTTATTTATTTTTTTAATCTTTTGGCTCATTTTAGTTTGAGGTATTTTCTATTTGTGTAATTTAATATTTATGTTGTAGTGTTCTGCTTATCTTTCTTTCTACAGGCAGAAAATAACCTTTCTGGATATTTGAGCAGAACAGTTCCAGAACTATTCTGCACAGACCCAACGTACGCTGTAACAATGAATGCAATTCAGAATGACGTAAGATATTCGGGTTGCCTGGGTGTTTGAGGATATTGTTGGTGTGGTACACATCATGTATAAAGAACGAGTAAATGAATGACTGACAATTCATTTACTGTCTGAATGATGTGCACACAAATGTACGAACGAAAATGACTAACGAAACGGTTTTATTGTACAAATACACTAAATGAATAAATGATAAAATTAAACAGTGGATAAGCAATGATTCAAATGTACTTCTAGCTAGAGTGATTAAATAAACAAATGTTCGAACAAATATTTGGTAAAATAAATAAATTAACCAAAGAATGAATGAATGATTGGATCGATAAACAATTAGGTAAATGATTGAAGGAATAATGGAAGTATAAACGAACGATGAATACGAGGGCTAAATAAACGAGAGAAAATGTTGTAATTCCACCGTCACTATGGTGACAGCCCTTGTCCTTCCTGCAACTTGGTGGCACGTTTGTCCGAATTAAATCACACAGTGAAACGGTCCTTGTTACATAAATATTCTCACATCCGCAAACAAATTTATAGATCTCTAATTTTGAGGTGTGATGTATACCACGTCATTGGTCCTTCAAAACCTGTAATTATATTATAGAACTAATAAACCTGTAATTATATTATAGAACTAATAAACCTGTAATTATATTCTAGAACTAATAAACCTGTAATTATATTATAGAACTAATAAACCTGTAATTATATTATAGAACTAATAAACCTGTAATTATATTATAGAACTAATAAACCTGTAATTATATTATAGAACTAATAAACCTGTAATTATATTATAGAACTAATAAACCTGTAATTATATTATAGAACTAATAAACCTGTAATTATATTATAGAACTAATAAACCTGTAATTATATTATAGAACTAATAAACCTGTAATTATATTATAGAACTAATAAACCTGTAATTATATTATAGAACTAATAAACCTGTAATTATATTATAGAACTAATAAACCTGTAATTATATTATAGAACTAATAAACCTGTAATTATATTATAGAACTAATAAACCTGTAATTATATTATAGAACTAAAATCTGGATGAAACGAGAAAGTAATGCTGAGTTAATATGAATTGTGCCTGCTTGCATTTTATAATATTGCTTACTCTTGTGTACATCAGTTTAATGAGTCTTTGCATTGGTAATTCGATTTTTATTTTATATGTTGTGTAGTGACTTAATTATTTGATTTGAGTTGTTGTTGTTTTTTTGTTGTTGTTGAAGGGTGTTAATTTTTTATTTCTTTTTGTCTTCTCTCTCATTATTTTGCAACAGTTTGAATGCTGTGGGGTGCAGAGTTACGAAGACTATGCAGCATATGCTTCAACAGTTCCCTCCCATCAAGAAGAACCGGAAATGACGGTACCTCTTTCGTGTTGCCTTGGACTTCGGAACGGCACTAAATGCAGAGATGTTGACTCGACAAGATGTATTCTCCACCCGGAACTCTTTTACCAAACGGTAGGTAGATGCACCTAGTTACGTAGGGTTTACGATTGTCGACCTTAACCTCTAACCCTAAACTGGTGACCTTGGGACGGATCTTTTTAAATTTTAAAGGCACGCTTTAATAACTTTCTTCGAAAAGGTAAATTGTTCTGTCCACATCAGTGTCCACCTGTTAAGTTTATATTTGTTCACAAAAAACAATTAAAAAATTAGGCTAGAATTTTCTGAACCTCTTGGACTGAAAATCAGGTGTGCTTCTTAGTGACAGACCCATTATAACGAATGCCTGATCAAACACGCCAGTATCTGAAAAATACAACGCTAGAGAGGGAAAGAAGCGGGGAGATAGGAGAGATATTAGAAAGAGGTGTGAGATATGAGACATAAAAGAGAGATGAGAGAGATGGCAAATAGGTGAGTGAAATTACAGAAGTGATTTGAAGGTGACAAAAAGAGATGATGGAGAGAGATGAGATAAGAGAGATCTCAGATAGAGGACATAAGAGAGATCTAAAAGAGATATGAGATACGAGAGAGAAAGAATCTATCTAAATGTTTAGTCATTCAATGTGTTGAATAGTATTTTTAAAATGCATATTAACTTATAAGGATGAATATGTGCAACAACGACTGGTGTGCAATTCGGAAGGACTACAGTGTTCCACTTCCATCGTACCCATAATGCTTTGATTCACTTTTTAAAAACACTTAATTTTAGTTTCAGCTTAAGAATTCGACAAAGAATGAAATTACTGTATTACATTTTACAAACACAAACAAACTAGTCAAATAAAATCCTTCCTCTCGCCCGTTGCTGTTTGGTACTTGTATTCAATTTACTTTGTAGCCTTGGACAGAATTTTGTTTGTTGCTGCTGCTGCTGTTTTCATACAGGCACATTCTGTTTGTTTACGGCCTTGACCGTTTACTTTTATATTATTTCTAGGGATGCTTGACGCCACTGTTGACATGGATTCACACAATTTACGTCATATCCGGCTGGGCGGCTGCTGGTGTGGCAGCAACAATGGTAAGGAAGGTCGTGTTTATTATAAAATTACTCAAGTTGTGATTGCACAATAATTCTTAAAAGGGGACCATAAAATTACTCAAGTTGTGATTGCACAATAATTCTTAAAATGGGACCGACCATAAATTACTCAAGTTGTGATTGCACAATAATTCTTAAAAGGGGACCGACCATAAATTACTCAAGTTGTAATTGCACAATAATTCTTAAAAGGGGACCGACCATAAATTACTCAAGTTGTAATTGCACAATAATTCTTAAAAGGGGACCGACCATAAATTACTCAAGTTGTAATTGCACAATAATTCTTAAAAGGGGACCATAAATGGTCAGAGAAGACGCACTTTTATTAAAGTTAAAATTAATCCAACATCCTAAACTACGGATCAAATGTTTAGCTAAAATATTATAAAAGAAAGAGCCCTGCTACTGATAAAGTTTGGTTTATATCATATAACTTTAATTATAACAATGGTTGGGAAAGAAAGAAAGAAAGAAAGAAAGAAAGAAAAAAGAAGAAAGAAAGAAAAAAGAAGAAAGAAAGAAAGAAAGATAGAAGAAAGAAAGAAAGAAAGAAAGAAAGAAAGAAAGAAAGAAAGAAAGAAAGAAAGAAAGAAAGAAAGAAAGAAAGAAAGAAAGAAAGAAAGAAAGAAAGAAATGTTTCTTTTAAAGTAAAAAAATAAAGAAAATAAAGCAAAACAGAACAACAGCCGTTCTACTGAATTGCTTTAGATTTTTTTACTGAATCACGGCTAGCGTCACTTTAATTGTTTCATCCCTTGAATTTATGACATACACACTCATTAAAAAATACAGAAAATAAAAATTAAATAAATATATAAAATAAATAAAATTTGGTGACGATTACAGAAAAGTTCTCACGCAGTGTATTACGTCTGATAATATAATTCAATCAAGCAAATCAGTATGAGAAAAGAGACTGCCCAAATAATAGTGCTTTAAAATAATGAGCTCAGAACAAAGGCGGCGGTGAACGTGTGTGTGTAAGGGGTGGTGTGGGGAGTCATTTAAATCTTTTGATGCTACCTTTCATTTAAAGTGCCAGTCTGATTTATTATGATCTCCTTGCGTTAACTGCAGTTCACTTCTTGCATCGGTTGGTTTCGCAAACGAGACCCGGACAATTTCAGTCAGACGTTAACCGATTTATTTATTCATTAGATGCTTATTTTTCTTACTCTAGTCAGTCTAGTGTTAACCTTTGACCGCAACTTTCTTCCCCAGGTGCTTGCGCTGTCAGTCGTTGGCTGCTTAAAGCTGACGCTATCGCTGCATTAAAGCCAAAAAGAGATATCACGTGACTGGGACACGTGTTCCATCGTGGCGCGGCGCTACACTCTACAAGGCAGTGAGGGCGTTCGAATGGGATAGAGACGCTAGACTGTTGCTATGATACATATTGCACTCCAAGACTACCGCCTGTACCAGCCTGACCATTCGTTGTGAAAAACAATTTTCCAACTATGTGCAACTCCGAATCATTGGTTTAAATTTTAAAGTTAATTGTATAGGGAATTCGACCTATTTTTTTTTTTTTTTTTTTTTTGTAAGCAATGAAGTATGTGGCGCAATAAAGCTCAAGTAGGGGCTGAGGTCTTTGTTTTGTTTTTCTTTCTATGTGATTTTCAAAAATAGACGATGCTTTGTGATGTTTCGTCCGGTCAGTATAATTTCTTCATAATATCTTGAGCTTTGACAATTTCTATTAATTTTATTATAATGACCTATGGCACGTAGATATTAGGTAATGTGCTACCATTAAGACGGATAGAAAGGCATGTGGAGCCGCCACCGATATTTTAACGAGAATGAAGTAACCAGGGGAGGGGGGGAATGCAAACACACAATCAAATAACCTGCTTTATACAGTCTTTTGTGACTTAGTTATCTGCTTATACTCGTGCTAATATGCGCCATACATCTAACGAAACAGACGACGATATTGTTGACGAAAAAGGCGACGACATAGGTGACGAAACAGGTGAGGGTGAGCTGCGGAGATCTATGTCGTTGTCAATATTTTCTATTCATTTTATTTATTTATTTTAAGAAATTTTATACCAGTGTAACACGCAGAATAAATAGGCTACTTTCTTTATCTATAGGCATATTCTCATCACTATTAAAAATAACCACTGTAATGGCCCACTTTAAAATACCACATACAGATAACCCTTGGCCCTAATGATATTAAAAACCATCAAACAATCTCTAATCTATTATTTATGTCAAAGGTCATGGAAAGAAAGTTTGTTCTATCGATTAAACACTGACCAAAACCACCTTAGTCTTGTCAGTAATTTGCACAAAACTATAGATGCCCTTCTAAAAGCTAACTTCTTTTCCCCTTTGCTCTGAATAACGGAAAGAGCTGACTTATCTGTGACCTTTAACACTACAGACCATCATATAATGTTAACGGTACACAGCATCTATTTGGTAACCATAGTACTACTTTATCTCGGTTCAGATCATATGTTTTGACATTAAATCATTACATGGCAAACATCTACTTTGATGTCTTTTTATAGAATGAAACACTTCTGTATCAAGTTCGACATGCAAGACCCTGCGCAAATGCGCAGATTAGTGTGCGGAGGAGCAAATGCGATCACGTGATTTACTTATCATTTTCATCACGAGATATATTTATATGTATTACAGCCTAACGAAGATTTTATTCCATCATCGCTTGCACGTCTGTGGACTAACGATTTGAAAGTAAGTTTTAACAATATATACTTACAATAAGAATTTAATATACAGTTATATGACAATCAGTTTAATGTACATTTCACAGACACCATGCATATAAAAAGAGTCTGGTCATAATGAATTAGCTATTGGCTTTAAATAATATGAAATATGAACAATAAACATGCAAACCCAAAAGGATTCAAATTATGTAATTTACAGCATCAACCAAATAATATAAAGTGTAAAATTTATATAGAGCTTCTAGTCAAGTAAAGTCTTTTAGAAATTAATATTCCAAATTTCTTTCTGGTTTATTTTATATTCCCTTAGAGCAAGATATGAATTAATGATTAAAATAATTAATTACAATAAATGACCTTAAATTCCTTTTTATTACACTGAAAATTTTCTTAAATACATTAAATGTGTATTTGTGTCCGGTAAACATTCAAGTTGAAAAATGTTATAAATAAATCCTAGCAAGATATTTAAACTAAAACAGTTTAATTTAATGATAATAAAATATGATACATACGAGAAAATAAGAAAGAATGTGATGGTGACGATAATAATAATAATAATAATAATAATAATAATAATAAAACCACGGACTCGCTCCACTACTCAAAGCAGTGCTCTTCAGAAGTGCCCACATTCTCCGTAAAACCTTGGATCTCCCAGAATCTTGGTAAGATTCCGAGACCTTAGATCACAACCGACTGTCAAACAGAAGTCGTGTAAAGAGACTGAATAATAACAATAATAAGAAGAAGAAGACTCGATAGTATAATTGTCAGTAAGTCCAATAGAACAGCAACAATAATTGATGTTGCTGTTCCAAGTGATAGAAACATAAAAACAAAAGAGAGAAAACAATTAGAAAAATATCAAGATCTTAGAATAGAAATCCAGAGACTGTGAAATGTAAAAGCAGAATTAATACCTGTAGTGATAGGATCTTGGGGAAACATAATACCTGAATTGGAAAAATATCTAATTAAAGTGCCTGGACAATACAAAATTGCCCCACTGCTAAAAGCAGCCCTTCTCGAAGTGCCCACATCCTCCGTAAAACCTTGGATTTCCCAGAATCTTGATAAAATTCCGAGACCTTGGTTCATAACCTACGGGCAACAGAAGTCGTGGGAAAGGGCATAATAATAATATAATAATAATAAAACCACTACGACTACTACTACTATTAATACTACTACACACAATGTGTCTTAATTTTGACCAGAAAAAAACTGGAACTATCAATGATATATTCTTCAAAAAGTGCAAATGTTTCATTAATTAACGTTTTCAAACATTAAAATGCATCTGTATGCACATTTATAGTACTTAGGAAACATATTCAAATATAGATGGTTGTCTTAATAAGCTAGGATTTATACTTCCATTTCAAGAATGCAAAATTGTAAGAATTGGTATTTTTTGAAATTGTTAAATATAAATTCTGATGAATTGTAAATATTTGGTGGTGACATTCTTTCTTTCTTCCTTTCTTTCTTTCTGTCTGTCTGTCTGTTTTTCTTTCTTTCTTTCTTTCAACCTCTGTTTCTTTCTTTCTTTCTTTCTGTCTGTTATTCAGTCTTTCTTTCTTTCTTTCTTTAATTTTTTCTTTCTTTCATCATACACTTTTCAGTGCGTGCACGTTAACATCGATCTTTTACGTATTGGGACTTGAGACGATTGTGGCGATGATTGTAATTCGGACTATAAGAACTGATCAAATTTTACAACTATCTTATCTAGATTGCACGTAAAAGATTGCGTATATTTGAGTTTGTGTATTTGTGTATGTATGTGTGTATAATAAACATTGTAATATCTGATGGTGGAACCAATTAATTTCTAGAGATCAAACAGTCCTGGAGTATGACATGCTATTTCAAAAAAAAAAAACTATTTAATGTTGATAGGAAAGACTTTTAGGGAATACTAGCGCGAGATCCGTTTGTCTACAAATGTCCACTTTGTGACGATGTCTCTAACATAATGTTTTAGATAATCTAAGAGATGGCTTTCTTATTGAAATCGATATAATCGATAAGAAACATATAGTTGTGTACAAAAATTTTAAGTATAAAAGCTGAAATGTCAATCATGAAAGGATTTAAAAGCAAAGTTTTCTCTTCAAATGTATAGAGATTATACTGTAAACATGATATGAATGAACGGATATTAGTTGATCCGTAATATGATATTCCGTTTTCAATTATTATGCGTATAATAAAAACAATTACTTCTTTGCTCACTACATATTTGAATCTTTTGAAATAGATATTACAGTAGGAATTTGTTTACTCTGAATTTTCATAATCAGAATTGTTGATGTTATGTTTTTCTTTAATTTATTTCTTCAAATTGCAGACTTCCTTCACCATGAACACATCTATGAACACAATACCTTTCCAGCTCCAGCACTGGGCCAAGACGGACCCTGATACACCAGCATTCATTTTTGTGGACGTCAACTGGCAGCGAAAGGTTCTCTCACGGACTGAGGTCTTTCGCCTAGCTTCGCGATATGCCGCCATTTTGCGACGTCACGGCATTGGAAGAGGTCACGTGGTCTGCAACACCCTCATCAACTCTCCTGAACGCTTGATCTCGGACCTGGGTATCATTCTTGTTGGAGCGATATCCATGAATGGGGAGGTGGTCCTAGCGGATGGTGCAGACCTAATCGGTTCTCTCAGGGACGCCAAAAGCACGGCCATCTTGGTGGATCCTAATCGACCACGTGGTGCTGCGGAAATTCTGACGTCAAGGGATCACGAAGTACTCGGAAACTGTCGTGTCCGTTTTCCCGAGTTACCAGATCTACAACTGCACCTGACGTGCCAGTTTGAGAAAAAGGGAGAAGAAGAAACATTCCTGGACATGCTGGAAAGAGAGACAGAAGAGTATTTTGTCGATGTCAGTCCTAACGATGTTGCCTATGTCTGGACCACTTCCGGCAGCACGGGCTTCTCGAAGCTTGTTCCTCGTTCTCACGCTCAATTGCTCCAAATTGGAAAGCAATGGTTCAGTATCATAGGCAAAAGTACATACAACCAGGACCAAAATGCTATGGGGAAGCGACCAGTTGATAAGCTTTACAACGACTGTAGACTCGGTTGGACGGGGGGAACCCCTTATTTATACTTCTCAAACGGCATAACACGTGTGTTGCTAAATCTCAGTCAAGGTGTACCAGAGGACATGGTGGGAATGAGTTGGATGATTGCTTGTCAGGAGCAGTGCACAGTTGCTAACATTCTGCCAGTTCACTTACAGAAACTTGTGTCCACCCCCGAGCTATGGGTAAACAGCCAATTTCGTTTTCGTTCTGTAGTGACAGGAGGGCAGCCAGTTCAACGACACATTCAGACTGCTATAGGACGGATAACGGACACAATTGTAGTCTTGTATGGCAGCACTGAGTGTGGCTTTGTTGCATGCAATTTTGTGACCAACACAGATGAATATGAAGATGGTAACAACGGAAAGCCATTCGAAGACACAGAGGTTAAAATCGTGGACCAAACTTTGACAAAAGTCGGAGCCAGTGAGACAGGCGAGATTTGTGTAAGGAGTAGTGTCGTGCTCACCCATTACCTTAGCAACGATGCTGTTACGCAGAACACTTTACTTCCAGATGGGTGGTGCCGGACTGGAGATATTGGCTACTTTAACGGTCAAGATCAGTTGATCGTACTTTGCCGCACTGCAAACAACATAATGCTTGGAACGATAATAATATACCCAGGGTGGCTGGAATTGCGAATTAGTCAACATCCCGAAGTGCAACAAGTGATTGTAGTACCAGTCCCTGACCCAGTCTTGCATCAACAGCTCTGCGCATGCGTCGTCACCTGTGCAGGAGCCAAAGTCAAAGAAGATGATCTGCGTGAGTTCTGCAAGCACCTGCTTTTGATCAAAGATAATGATCCGATTACGTTTGTGCCAAAGTACTTTTTATTTTTCGATTCCTTCCCAGAACTGCCAACAGGAAAAACATGTCGAAGAACCTTAATGACTTTGGCACGACAGCGCCTTGAAATTGACACTCCCAATTTGGATAAAGACAATACGTTAAGTGACACAGTCGATAAGTTAAACAATATATAATCTGTCAACTGTGTTTGATGTCAGCTGAAATAGTATCAACTGAAATGAAGGAAGTAAATGATAACACTCTTGCATAAGTACTGTAAGAAATGACTGCAAGTGTACAGCATTGTATATTTTCTAATAAACACAGATGTTTTAATGAGAAACATATAATTGCTTACAGAATGTTAAAGTTCTGATAAAGCGAAAATATCAGTCATGTCAAGATTCCAGAAGAAATATGTTTTCCATTGTGCATTATTATTCACACGTTTTAATTTTTGTTTTCGAAAATATTTTAGACTTGCTCTTCTTTTATTATCTGAGTATAATCACCAAACGGAGGGCAGCTGAAACTTTATGTCAAACTGGTGGAATCGTCTTTACTCCATTCCGCTTTCCCTCCCGCCCTCCACCTCGGGGAAAAAATGTGAGGTTGGGTGCCGACTAGGACGCTCCAGATCAGAAACGTCTGATGACGAAATGATCAACGCAAGCTCCAGTGGAGACGCAAAACGCCATTCGAACACACACACAAATACACAATTTTATCTAGTGAATATAAATGGGAAAGGTATATGTGAGAAACTTTAATAGATTGTGAATACATTTAATGCGCGTAGTTGTTTTCACTTTAGAACCATGGTCAGAAACAGGGTTTGAATTAGGATTATGATTAAGGTTTGAATTTGGTGTGACTTAGATATTAAGGATGTCATAGTCGTAAGAAGTTTTTATATGTTCTATGTTTCTGAAGGTAAATATTAACTCTTTCACTTCTGAGAATGGCCCATTACAGAGTGGGTTGTCCAGCCACAATATTTCAGCTGCTGATTAAAAAATTGCTGCTTTATAATTAATGTTACATCCAGTCATTTAAATTAATTTATCAATAATTATACTTCTTTGCCAGTCTCTCTTCCTGTATGACTATCCCTCTTTATATATATAAATGTGTCTCTACCCATTTGTATATCATTCTGCATAACTTAAGACTGTCTGTCTACTATACACATATTTAATAAATGGGCCAGTAGTCACATCTTTACAGTAGTCCAAACCAGTTATCAAAGATACCTGTCAATAACAACCCATTTGTCAATAATGGGAACTTTATTCTCTCTTTACAAATAATATATCAGTCATAAAATTAGTCTTACACAACAATAACATGTGCCTCTTAAATTTAGAGAAATCACGTTGGAATCCTGTGAAACTGCGTATTAAAGTACCGCAATGTTTGTAGAGCATTGCTCACACGTTCGTCTGCACCTGTTGTTAAAATTAGACTGCAAGCTAAAGTTCATAAATAAAAGAATTATAATAAGAATTAATCATGTAAAATATGTTTACAAATGCAGCAGACGTTTCTGTCATGCTTGTTTATTTTAACGACCGAGTCAGTTCACCCTAATTTCATATGAGCATGCAGTGTTTTGCTTTTTTCTTTCACCAAACCATGGATGTATCCTGCAATGTATCCTGTATCCTGCTGTTATATTGTTTCATTCCTTTAGTCCTTAAGTCAGCTAGGTGTTAACAAACCATTTCAAGGGTCAAGCATAGTCTCAAGGCCATCATTCTAGATAAAGCACCAGAACTAAAAATATGCAGTAATCTTTATTTCCACCAGCTACATGTAAACAACCCAAACGTTTTGTCATCTACAAAGAAAAACAATCGCATAAACTATTAAAATTATTAATGAATTTGGTTAATGAACTTTTACAGTTCAAACTAGGACTTGAGGTGACCATTTCATTGAAGACTGCATTCAAAAGACAGACAAAAAGGGAGGATATTCATTTTTATTCATAATTCCATGATTAAACATTACAAAAAAAAATTTTTTTTTAAAATAAAAAATGTGATAAGTAATTTAGAAAACTGATTTAGGTATCACTCAATAAGACCTAATTTTATTAATAACTAATTTATATCAGATTCTCATTTATATTAGTGTACTGATAACAAAAACAGAAAAACACACATACATTGTATATTAGAAATATGAAATCACACATACATGCATGTGCACACACACACACACACACACACACACACACACACACACTGCAGCCACAAATAATAATAACTATATTTCTAAAATAGCAGCCACCTGAGAGCAAATATCTACTAAGTTGAGCAGTATAATATCGAAATAGAATTAAATCTAGAGTCAAAACATGAACTTTGCTGAAATGTTTGTAGTAGTCAGTTGTGAATTAAATTTTAAGGTGAATTAGTGCTCAGTTATAAACTTTAATATATACTTCAAATCTTGTGAAACGAGTAAGAATTGACAAGATTACAAAACAAATATGGTTAAATCACTAATCATGTGAAATACAGTTAACCCCACTCAACCCTTAACAAAGTTTGCACAAATGTTGAACATCCATATTCCCTTTCCAAAACAATACATACATTTTGCAGAAGATATTTCTAATATCTCCACATATATCTATTATATGAGCGTGCTAATTGAAATCAACATGCAAGAGGGTAAAGAACAAACCAAATAGAATTAAAACTAGAGCATTGGTATAATAGAACTGGTCAGATGTATTTCTCTCTCTGTGTGTGTGTGTGTAGCATACTGGCATATATATGAGTGTTTTAGCATGCAAAATACAGTTTTCAAATATGAATCTGAACAATTGCTAGTTTTAGCAAACCTGATTTGCTTATATCTTTAAAAAAAAATTGCTGCCTTTTATTCTCAACATCTTATCCATACAGCAGTTCTTCATCGAAATAAAAGTATTTTTTTTAATTCTCCACTTTTATTTTATTCCATTTAAAATTAAAATAAAGACTTGTCACCATACCAGTCAAATAAATTTCACTTTTCCCCAACAATTCATTTCATACTTTGTCTAACCTCTCTTTGGTTTCCCATTTCTTCTCATTCTTTTTTTCCACATGTAACACTTTCACAATCATTAACATTCTCCCCTTAAATTCTCCATTTTTATTTTACTCCATTTTAAATTAGGGAAAAAATCTTTCACTGTACCAAATTAAACAAATTTCACTTTTCTCCTGACAATTCACCTCACAATGTTTCTAGCCTCTCTTGGGCTTTTCCTTCTCTCTTCTCATTCTTTCTCCACATGCACCCCTTTTCCAATCATTCATTCTCTCTATTCCAAATGTAACACAGCAATATATCAGTTTTTGTACAAGTTCCAGCTCTCCCTCTCAGTGTCAATATCAATATGAATATTTCTAACACATTTTCAATCCTGAATATTAAGTCCATAGGACTCACAAACTAATGCTATTTCAATGTAGCATTCATTTTGCATTGGAACTGCTGCTCACAGATCCACTGCTGGATTTCTTGCTGAGGGTGCCAACTGCTGAGATGACTGTGGCCTTGGTGCCAGTGGCAGAAGTGGTAAGGTTGACAACACCCGCAGGTGCTGTAGATCCTTGGCGAAGCCCTTGTTGCTGCAACCCCATAGGCTGAGCATCCCATTTGCTTTTTCGTTTTTTCTCATCTGTAGCAGAAGAAATGTGAGGGAAAAAAATATTTATAAGAGTACTTAGTCAATTATAGGATGGTGAGCATTCATCCATGGCAAGTATATTAGTGTGATCCAATGAATTATCTTGGCTATTTTCATTTCATACAATGAAAAACTCCATTCCCATATTGGGTCCCTAACAAAAACAAGTATATGCATTTAATATATTTGGACTTATTAGCACAAAAATGTATATCACGGTTTCAGTTATCTATCAGTTACCTCTGCAGCAATATTAGATCTGTCCCAGAATATTCTTCACATGATAAATAAAAATTAAACACCATTTGACAAACAAATAGTTGTGTAGAAAACAAAACAGGACTGGCAGAAAACCACTGTTAACAATAAACCTCACATTTACTGGTGTTATTATAGACTGCTCATCCAATGTAAATTCTGAATATGAAGAACATTTGTAACAAACTATAACAAAGAGTCACAGCTATACCCTGCAATACAAGAATCAAATGAGATTCAGCCATTTAAGATTTGAGAAAGAAAGTTATGCACTTTCACTTCAACTGTATGCCTGACAGGTTTATAGTAAATTTCTTTGCTCAGCATATTATGATTAATTAAAGTGAGAAATGGCTGCTGCAAAGAGTGTATATAATCTTATAGTTATACACTATCATGTATAAATGACTTCTGGTGAAAGAACTTTGCCTGTCCACTGGTCTAAGTGACTGAAATTGTGCTAATTTCAATTTTATGTTTGATATTTTTCAATTATATTTTTGTGTTATCAGAAAGGAAAGGCAATAATAACAAATTTAAGAGAAAAAATATAAAACAGCATTAAGAGTAACTCATATTTTCTGATTTAAGGAATTTCTTTTACCAAAGCATTGACTCTTATGATTCTTTTAGTACTGAGTATCTATCTATAAAGCATTTTGACTTTTGGCAGCACTGGCTTCTTTATGTAATGCTTAGCTAGAGCTGTTTATAAAGTATAAGACGTAAGGATCAAATTATAAAGTGTAAGCTAAGAATCACATTTTGTAAACTTAAAAGAATAAAAACATCAATCTGAGAATGGTAATAGGGCACCTGTATAAAACATTAATAAGGTGGGTCGTGAGAGACCACAGCGAGAAGCAGCAGCTTCACCAAATGTAGAAAACTTCACTCACCTATTTCCTCAGAAATCATGATCACTAATCCAATTCAAGCAAGCTTTATTAGTTAAGGATTTCATAGATATTTAAATAGCACAATTTCTTTTGTCTGATATTTTATTTACTATTTAGTCATTTGATTCTGTTAAATTTATGCATTAATCTTTTATTCCTCTTAAAAATGTACCCCATCCATATATATACAGGCCATTAGGAGTTAATGAAACAATGGTGTCACAGGGTCAAAACTAACGCAAAGCTTAGTAAAACTGAAGTGAAAATATTGTTGCACACCTTTAGCTGATACTCTTCATGTTAGGAGTGATAAGTGAAACAAGGTTAAAAGGCTGAAATTATTGCAGACAGAAATGTCATTTCATGACTCTAAAACACTGTTCATGGAAAAACTACTCATGCAATCACTTCCTTATATATATATATTTATAAAAAATGTAAAATGAAAAGTTTAATATTTGGCTTAATATTCTTTTATTAAAATTAATTATGTTGATGGAAATTTAATGCCTTTAATTTATTTCTTATTTATAATTTAGTTATTAATTTCATTTCTAAATTTTCCTTAGAACAATTAAAAATTAAATGAGTTATAAATAGATTAATATTAAGAATGGATTCTGTAACAATCATATTTAGTTTTTTTAAAATTGTTTACAAAATGGAATGTCACCTGTAAGTTATCTCTAAAGTGATCTGAGGAAGATTTATAGTTTACCAAAATGGAATGTCACCTTTAGTTATCTCTAAAGCATCGTGGTCCAACTGTAATCCTGTAGGCCAAATGCGGCCCATTTAAAATTGTTTCATGACCCGTGCTCATACAAAAAAATATATTTAATTATATGGTTTATAATTAACACTTTTGAGATTCGACTTAAAATGCCTGGTAGAAAGTAATGTTTTACTGCCTGCAATCAACATCTAAAACTGTTCGATCTGAGGTAGCAACCTTAGTTTCAAAGCAGCAATGAAATCTTGTGAGAAAAAGAAAAAGAAAAATTCCTGAGATTACCAGAGTGTTTAATGAATTGTGAAGAAGAAAGTTCTTTCCTTGAAAATAATGGAAAATCATATGTCTTGTGTGTCTGTAAACCACTGCAGTAGCAAAGGAGTGTTTTATTTTTCATTTTACACTCTTCGATTTACATCCATTTTCACTGAGCTTTTATTTTAAATATTTTTTAAAAATAATTTTCAGGTTGAGTAAGTTGGACCACCATGCTCTACAGTTATCTGAAGAAGATACTACAGTTTATCAAAATGGAATGTCACCTCTAATTGCCTCCAAGGTGTTCTGAGGAAGATATTATTACATTTTACCAAAATGAAAGTTAATCTGCTATTGTCTCTTTATCTGTTCTATTTCAGGATCAGCATAAAGTACAAAAAAATATAGGTAAAATAGAAATAATGTTGAAATATTTAACAACTCATATAATCAGTATTTTACTGACAGATCCCAACCTTAATAGTTTTAATGAAAACTCAAATGTCCATTGAGTACTTTACAAGTGGACTATTCATATAAACACACTGGAGTGCCACAGTTACCTGACACGTGGGCTGTTATTAATCTCTTCAGATAGTTTACTTGTCTGCTGGGATAATTTTTATTTGTTTGCTTTTTTTAAAAAATCTGCTGAATCAAGACAGCACAATATTTAATAACATACTTTAGTTTTTCCTCAGTGTGATGTGATCAGATCACATAATACTGCATTAAAAGTGAAAATAGCTGGAACATCATGAATATTCATGGAATATTTTAAGTAGCATTTTTTCTTAGCATCAGGAATGCATAATTATTTAATATACACCATAGTAGTCATACCCCCCCCCCCACACACACACACAAACACACACACTTAAACACAAATACATTTATGCTATTAAAACTATTAAATAATATAATTTAATTCACAATAATTCTGTTAATGGTGCAAAGAATACTGACTAGAACAAAAATCACTAGCAAAAAGCACATGGCCAAATAAACACAGTTATTCACAGGAGGGTTTTTTTGTTGTAATAATTAAGAAAACACAACATTAATGTCATATAAGCACCATGACTATTGAGCATTAAAAAGAAACTAATGCAACACAACAATTAGAAACATTTTAATATCATTTCAAGCAACTATTTTAAAAGTTAAAACTTTAAAAAAAAAATTATATAACTTTTTATAAGGGTTATTTTTATTGAGAATACTTTTTCATTAATGGTTTCAGTGCTATGTTGAATCTTCTTGATCTTTGTTTATTCATTTTTGAATCAATACTACAATAGCACTGAAAATGTGAGGATTGAACAGGGAGAGATTTACTCACAGAAAACAGTATGTCTTGAAGAATGAAATTCAACAAAGCACAGAAATTTGAGAAAACAATCATGAAAACAATCTCCCCAAACAGGGGAGAGGTGTATTCCAAAAAAATATTGTGTACTGAATCCCTCTGAACCTCTTCAGCTTAGTTTCTAATGGCGATATAATGTTTATAACACCCTGATGCAAATCACAATATGCATATACACATCTTTCCTATCTGGATCCTTGCATTTGCAAAACAGCTCAATAGTGAAAGCTTTCCAGGAGAAAGAGAGTGTGTGTAATGCATGTTATTATGATCTGCTCAGGCAGCTCTACACATGCTTCCAGCAGTAGTCTCTTCAGTTTCACTAAGCAATAAGTGACACTAATCGAGTCACAAAAATTATAAAACAGCCAATGACATTGATGCTGATTACAAAATATACACTAGCTAGCCTGCACAAACTGAAACAGTTTACAAATTGGCACAACAATTCTCATTTGGTTTGATACTGAATCCCTAGACCTTAAGATCACCTGAGATCAAATACTTGCAAATAATTCTGGGTAACAAATTTGATGAACATTATTAATGTACAATTTATTATTCACTAAAATATATTTGTTTCTCATTAGTGACAAATTTTATTTCAAGACTCATAAGAGTTAAAGGAATTCCTTTTATGGGTAAAAGGTTGGTAGAACAAACAGATTAAAGTAAATTTCAAGCTCAAATAGTATATGCTAACTGAAGTGAGAAACTTCCCACAATGATGGCAACCAATGTGAACCAAAGTTGTCTACTGAGCCAGACTGGTAAATGATTCACTTCATCAAAGTACAAAACTATTTTAGGTGTAAAAAAAAATGATTTTATAATGTTCAAACAATTTAATCAGGAAAAATAATGAGGATAAATAGAAACCAAGTCTTAGCATTTGACATAAATAAAAATAAATCAATTCCCACCCCTATTCTATCCTATGTGCATAAATATTTTGAATAATGAAAGAATTATGTTCAGCCTGAAATAATCTTCTCAAAGATCTCAAAGCGCCTGAATAGATAACAAAGTCAGAGAAGAACACAAATAAGACAAAGGAGGAGATGAAATAATTAAGAGTGAATCATTTATTTCATATATAGATAACAAACTATGAAAAGAACAAAGATCAGACACAGAGGTGACGAAATAATTTATAGAGAATAAGTTATTACCTGGCGCCCCTGAGATATCAGTGGGTGCAGACGTTTTCTTTGTACCCGACATGAACTCAATCTGAAAGAAAGAACTACTTCTATGTACCCGACATGAACTCAATCTGAAAGAAAGAACTACTTCTATGTACTTGATGTGAACTCATTAGACGATATCCGTAAATCAGCAGGACCGACTATTAAGAAAAGTTTATTCCTCTGTAACTTTTATACATGCATCTTAGCATATATATTTCTCAGTAAAAACAACCATTCTAGGAATGCAGTGACCTGGCATAGAATGACCTTGATCACAAAAAAGTTTTGCAGCATAATGCACATTTTCAAAGATAACAGTATATTATAAATGATATTAGGCCTTAAGATAAACTTATGAAGAGGTTGAACTATGTGATTCACTTGTATCCCAGTCAGCAGTTATGTTGACTATCATCAAGCATGTTCCAGTTATTTCTCTTTTAGTCAGTATGCTGTATTTCCGGATATCATCAACATAAGGAAACCTGACAATGCATACTCAAAATGAATTCAATCTGAAAGAAAGATGTAATAAAGAAACATCTTAACATTCTTAACAAGAAATCGTTTGTAGGGCATTCATGCATTGCAAGACCTATTTTTCTTTTTTTTAAAATCAGGTACCATCAAATCAATCTTTGTCTAAAATCAATGGAAAACTTTCGAGTTATCTTTTTCATTATTAAAAATGTGAAATTCCAAGCACAATGCATTTTGCAGAAAGTCTGTACCAGCAACGGAATCAACAAATATCTGCACACCTAAGCTGCTAGTGTTTAATTAAATAGCTAGTATATTTAATCTATTCTTTCATTACAGGTTGGAAATAATTTTCAGAGTGACACTGTGCATATCTTTATTGATGGTAAAACACACAGGCTGAAACTGATTTATCGAGACAATTGACTTTTAAATAATTCTGCTAACTACAGATTGTTTATGTGGATTCACTATGAAACCATAATTATATATTTATAGCACCTTTTGGAATGTGTAAAGAGAGTGGGGAATGCATTTCCACACATGTAAGAGTTTGTGTGTAAAAGTTGTATCTCTGTGTGTACACAAGGGAATGTGCAGTTGACCTTTTGTGGGAGCATTTTTATGTATAAGACAGATGGGCAAGTGTATGCCAGGAAATGTGTATGTGTTTATGAGTGGGAAAATGTGCATGAATGTCTACATGAGATATGAGAATGTGTATGCTTGGAAGAATGTATGTGTGGATTGTGCAAACGTGGGAGTGCATATGAATAATACATATAGCTCATTCTCTGGGGAAGTGTACCATTTTGTGACATGGAGTGCAAAAAATAAAGTGCAAAAATAAATCTAATTATCTTACACATTAAAAGTCTAAAACAGGACCTAATGCTCACAAAGAAACATAAGAAATGATACAAATGTTGATGTTATAAGAGTTTGAAATACAAAAACCAAACATGTTTCTGTTTGAAAAATTAGAAATTTAAGATTTTACCAGAAAAAAAGATTTTTTTTTACCATGCACTCTGACACACACGCGCACACATACACAGATCTGAGAAATAAACCTGAAAATCAACCCCCATGTACATATAATGTAAAATAAGAATGCAAAGAAGTATTTATGTTGAAGTTTCATTCCACTCTAAGCTACTGTCATCAATGAATGAGGGGGAAAAAAATTTCTTAGCAAGCAAGAAAGGAAAAAACAAATTTATCTAAAGCAACTGAAATGAATTGCATACTTTCATGTATACTCAGTTTCATAAGGCTTACATTTTTCTCTGAATTGTCAATTTGCTGACCATGTGGTTTGGGAATTTCTTATGGGACTGTACTAATGCTAGAAAAAAATAACTCGAAAATCATTCTTGAAATTGCTTTGATTCAGCTTTTTATATCATAATTATAACAGAACATCAAACCACTATGATTATTGGTCATCACTATTTTCCACAAAACACATCATCTGGTTTCCTAGAATGTTTCTACTAAAATTTTTACCTAAAAGTTGTCCTTTTATTTTTAATATATATATTTTTTCATAATGACAAATTCTTTCAAACTGATTTTAAAGGGCCCCTTCTCAGGCTGTCTAACCTAACTGCAGTCTAAGAACTAAAGTAGCCTTTAGGACTTATAAACTTATAATATTGTTCAAACATGCAGGTTTCAGCCACAGATTTCTACTATTCCATAGTAAAACATCATGTATTATTTGTAAAAATAAACTTAACTGATGAGCTTCTTTGTAAAAGTAAATTTTCAAATGTGTTCGGCAAATTCTATGTATGTGGTACAGAGCATTTAGACACTGCTCTAATTAACAAGAAAAAGTAGAAAAGCAGTGGTGCAGAACACCAGCATTCATAAATGGAAGAAGCATATTCACATTTTTTGTGTGCAGTTGCATGTGAAAAACACAATGACTGTTCCTGGTCAGAATGAATAGAAATTAAAGAGTTAATTGAGATATTTTCATCAATTTTGTTCAAAATTATAATACTTGTTAGATATCTGACAAATCCTCTCCTGCCCAACTCTCTAAACTGGCTAAAAAGGGACCCTTTAAATTGAAAATTAATATTAAAATATACTCTTAATGAAATTAAATCTATTTTTAGCACAGGTATGTATCAAAATAATTGTATATATACCTTTGTCTTTTCTTTTCTTTCTTTCTCTCTTCTTTCCATGTCTTTTTTTTGTGCTTTGTCTGTAATGAGAAAAAAAATAGTGTTTAATTATAAACCCAGATTTTACCAGAAATTTAAAATAAGCTCAAAAGTCTTTTAAAATTAAAAACAAATATATAACTGCGATTAAAATTATATAAAAAACATAAAAGCATCCTAATGTAAAAATGTTATCAATCAAAACCAAATATCTGTAAAACAAACTTTCAATGAAATAGGAAAGTAAGGGATATATATAATAGTATTGTGCAGTAGCACTTAAATATTTATGATTAAATTTCTTCTGAAAATTTGTTGACAATATGAAAACATTTCATGAAAACTGATTACTGAAATCAAGGCAGGCTCAAAGAGTAAAAGCTTTATATTAAAAACTGATTATTTAAGTCCTGACAGGTTCAAAAAGTGAAAACTTGTCATTTAAAAAAAAAAAGATTATTTACATCATGAAAACAATGAAATCTTTTCTGTGAAAGTTATTATTCTTGTCATAGTCTTTTTAATAAACTTATCATTTTCACCATGATAGGATTAAAGAGTGAAAAGCTGTTGTTATCTTGTTAACCTCTTCATTGAAGGCAACCAGCTCAAGTGACGTGTAAAAAATTAATTCTATGGGCTACAGTAAACTAATGATATCATCTATATTACTTTTATAAATACTTTGCTTTGTGATTTTGTTTTAAAGTTATACACTAATAATGTCATTCACATTACTTTTATAAATACCTTGTTTTAATTTTGTTTTAAAATTATCAAGTTTCTTTTTCCTTTCCTATTTTTTGTTTGCACAAGGCATGTCTTATACAGCATTTTCTTGTCACTATGAGATCCACAAAGGTTTTACAAAATTCCCATGCTATGACAAGCATAAACTTTAGGAAACTAAGCTGGAATGTCATGAATATATAATTCATCTAGAGTTATTTCCTTCTACTGGCAATTCTGGTTTTATCCTATGTGGGCAGACATCTTTCAATTGCAATCGTTCATTTGTTTGTCTGTGTTTTTTGTAGATGGTGTACAGTTGCTTCATTGGTATTATTCCAAAGAGTTTTAATGTCTTTTAATATAAAAAATATACTATAAAACCTCATTGTGTTTAATTTTGCTTTATATTAGCATTAAACTTTTTTTTTTTAATTTTACAAGCCAAAGTTACATGTTGGGAGTAAAATTTTATGTCACATCATAAAAATCTTTATAATTATACAACAAACTTATTTTCATAATAATTACCAAAAGGCATAAAAAATTCAATTCAGAAATTCATTTATATATTAATTAAAGACAAAAGTGACTAGCTCCCCAAACCCATCAAACTCTGTAAACGCTATATGCACATACCATGCCCCAGTGAACGGGTTAACCATAAGACACTGTGTATTTTTTAATGATAAATGAATCAATACAGATTAAGTAAACATAACAGAAGGTTACAAAAATAAGCCAGCAACCTATATTTTACTGAAAGGTACAAAAAAACAAAAATACCACATACGAAAAGTACTTCAGTAACTTTCCTCTAAAGGAAAACTCTCTGAATAAAATTTAGTTTACCAACAATACAGCTTACCAAGTTCATCGTAGAAAGAGTCTTTGCCCCACATGTGTGGATTGTAGATATCCTAAACAAACAAAAAGTACAATTTAAAAAAAAAGTTATATAATTAATGTGATTTTCTTGCTTGTTTTAATGCTTTTTATCACTAGATGTACTCTTAAGGCCATTTTCTTCACATTTTTCCAACAGATTCACACATAAGGGAGTAAATATTTTAAGAAAAGCATGCAGAAGATATGTTGATACTACTAGCAAAAACAAAAACAAATGAGGAATAATAAATGACCATGTGCACAATGTTATGCCAGAATAGATGCATAGAAATGTCTTTTACTGATCCAAGGTCTAAATGAAAACCACAAATATAGAAATATAGTAGTTGATAGTAAAATTTGCAAATCTATGCTAAGTGAATAGAATTATCTATTTAGTTAATCAATTAATTTTTTTATAATTAAATATTAAATATTAACATTTCATTTATACATACCAAAGGAAAATTAGATCCTTTTTCATCAATCTTGAACTGTTGAATTAATTTTTCATATATACTGCAAAGAATAAAAGACAATTAAACAGAACCCAAGTTATTAATCAGCAGAAGTATTCAATTAACAAAAAGTAAATCATGAAACCCCTATAAATGATATGAAAATGTTTCTTTATTTAAAGAATATGCATTTTAAAAACAAAAAAGAACTTCTCAATATACAATCATATCTTGGAGTCCTTATTAACCAAATGCCAAGAGAAAAAAATCAAAGCCAAAGTAGGGGCAGAACAGTGGACTGAAATAAAATCTACTCTTACAAAGAGCAAAAGACAAAGAAGCACATAACCAACTGCCATTTAAGTCTGACGGGCTTTTTCAGAAGAAGACTATTCTGAAGTCATAATGAAAATGAATCCCCTACCCAACTTTATCTAGATAAGCTTTTTCAGGAAGAAGACAAATATGAAGTCATGTGAGTCAATGGATATACTTCAGAACTGTCGTTTGATTCCCTACATATTCACATAAAGAGTTGCAATAATTAGCCAGTGAGTTCTGATGTGCAATAATGTGGCCAAAAGTGTAAAGATTTGTAATGTTGTGGACATGGTTGATAACAGCTGTAATATTGTAAGCACTGTGTGACATTAATAATAATGTAGATACTGTGCGACAACTAACAGCTGTAATAATGTAACTTCAATGTGGTAACTATAATAATTTAACTACAGTGCGGGAGCTGCAATAATGTAACTACTGTGTGACAGGTGTAATAAAGTAACTACCGAGTGGCAATTACATAACTACTGAGTGGCAATTACGTAACTACCGAGTGACAACTTAATAACCTAACTATTGTTTGACAACTGTAATAATATAACTACAGTATGATAGCAGTAATAATTAAACTACTGTAATAATGTAATTACTGAGTGACAAGTGTAATAATGTAACGACTGTGTGACAACTATAATAATTTAACTACAGTGTGACAGCAGTAATAATGTAACTACTGAGTGACAAGTGTAATGATGTAACTACTAAGTGACAAGTGTAATAATGTAACTGCTGATTGACAACTGTAATAATGTAACTACTGTTTGACATCTGTAATAATGTCACTGTTTGACAACTGTAATAATGTAACCACAGTGTGATGAAAGCAATAATGATGTAACTATTGAGTGACAACTGTAATAATTTAACTACTGAGGGACAACTGTAATAATGAAACTAATGTGCAATAGCTGTAATAATGTAACTACTGAGTTACAGCTGTAAAAATGTAACTATTGTGTGACAGCTGCAATAATGTAATTACTGTGTGACAGCTGTAATAATGTAACTACAGTGTCAAAGCTGTAATAATGTAACTACTGTGTGACAACTGTAATAATGTAATTACTTAAAATATATAACAATAAAAAGAATAATGGAATAAAAACATATATACAGAGCATATTAAATCTAAAATCTTAAATTTAAAACAAATTAAGCTTCAGTAGATTTTAGTCAGAAAATTATTCAGCCTTAAGTTTGAAAATTTTTCAGTAAAGTGTGTGCATTTGATGACATTCACTTGCAGAAATTCTTCGTTCAAACTGCTTTAAGCACATATATACTCATACACCTATTTTAAGCGTTGTAATCAGATTTGACTAATTTCTACTTGCTAACACATACCCTGGATTACGAAAACTAGTTAGCCGCTGTATTTGCTTATTAGGATCAGCTGTTCCCACTTTCATGTTTTTGTGGAAATCTGCAATCTTTTCCTGCAAAAGAGATCATTTAAAAAATCTCTTAAATACTGCACTCTGATTTACTTTAACTGATCTGAAATAAACGAAAAAAGGATTTATACAAACCCACTAGATGCAGAATCATGATGGAGAGGAAGACAACTAAAAAATGTTTAAAGATTTCTGGTTCAATGCCCTTCATAATGAACAAGCTAAATATTTACAATAGGAAAGCACCTTTGGGAAGTTTATAAAATCATGTTTGCACAGAAAATTATTTTAATGAATGTGCTGTTATAATTAATCCTTTTAGTCTCAAGTGGGCATTTAAATGCAAACATTGGTTGGTTCATTCAAAAGATTATAAACAAGGTGTTTTCAAAAAAAAGAAATTCAACTACTACTATCATCTGAGATCGTGGCAAAGTTAGAGTGAGAGAAAAATGACTGTATCTATGGTGTTTGAAAGCTTTGCTTTGTTAGAATTATGTCCTTCAGTGCAAGTTTTCTGCTGGAGCTATTAGGTACTAAAGAAAGGATTAGGTTATTCAAATTCTGTTTGTTGTAGAGTGGGAGTCACATCTTGTATGCATTTAACTTATGTGAAATGAACTATACATGCTCAACAAAGTCAAATATGTATTAAATAATGTATAAGTTAATTTATGATTGTGGTCGAATTATAAAGGCCGTCTATTTTGATTTGCCATTCGCCACCTGTACAAATAATAGACATGTCTATATTGATGCTGATAGAAATGGGATATTTCTTTACAACGGGTTTTATTCCAGGCTTTAAAGCCAGCCTTATGAATAAACTGACTGCTAGGCCTCACTCTTCGACCCCGGCTGTGTACATTGTATCAGACAGCTGGAAGGGTGTGCAATGATCCCATGTCAGTGTGTTGCCACGTTGCAGTCTTGATTGACAAGGAATGAAGCTGAGTAAACCCCTCTCAGCCAAATGACTTTTCGAACTGTTTTCATAACTAAAACTCTAGACAGTGTGCATATAGATTAAGCGGTCTTGAAAAGCCACATGTACATTATTTCGCAAATCGATTATTGCTTTGTATTATATTTTAAACTATTAAATTTCATTTTGTTATCTTAAATAATTATCTTGGCTTGAGTGTCAGAATGATCAAAGCGGATTGGTGGGGGTAAGTCGTGTGAATGATCTTTATATTACAATAGGTCAAGTTAAGATAACTTTCCAACCTGAGCATGTTATGCTAATCCATAATCATGAGAGCAATTAAATTGCGAAGACCGGAAGGTGGATTAGGCAGCCAGTCTGTTCCAACATAGTTGTAACCTTTAAAATTAATAATTCAAAATCCTGATATTGAGGTGGGGTTGTTAAACATTAACTGGCATGTAACAGTAATAATCACCTGAAGTTCTTTGGAACATCTGCCAGTAGGTTCTGGAGGAAGCTGGATGTTGCTGCTATCCATCCCAGCCAGTCCCCTAGGGGCAGGTGCTAGGGAAAAGAAAGACAACATTGCAGCACAACAAGCACCACAGCATGATGAATATGAATATGTCATAAAGGATCTCCACCATGACCATGTCAACAAATGCATTTACACGTTGTGAACTACTTCAGTTTACATTACAAGAGGTGGGTGAAGTGTAGAGACATTGACATTTTATATTAGCCTGCCAAAATCACATATCCTGAAGGGGAGATAAATCAGACAAATTTGTTTCCAACCAGATATTACTACTAGTATGCAATATTATGACATTCTGTTTGTTTTTTAAAAAATATACACAAGTCCATAAGTTAGCTGATCAATTCATTAAAATACAGACAAAATAAACTTACAAAAATATCAAGGAACAATATACTTATAATTTGTTTTAGAAATCTCTTTATATGATTTGTAAATAAGGGATTAAATCCATTAAGAAAAGATCAACCTATCAAAATATATAACTTGATAAAATATATAAAGAACAATTTACTTACAAGAAACTGGATTGTCATTCTGAAATAAAGGGAAAAAAATGTAAAAATTAGCATAAAATAAAAATACTACTGACAAAGGAACTAAACAGTGAAGAAAATTTATACTAAAAGTAGTTTAGAAAATGAAGAGTATGAGACAAAGAAATCAGTTTATAATAAAAATAGTTAAAACATAAACATTACAAAGAGATAAAGATTTGTATTTGAGAAAAATATTTGTAAAATAGAACACATGTTTGTAACAAAATAACCAGCTTATAATAAAGTTAAAATAGTTTAAAGTAGAGAAATAGAAAACAGTCATGATTATGATAAAGGAACCAGCTTATAATAAAGTTAAATATAGTTAAAATAGTTTAAAGTAGGGAAATAGAAAACAGACATGATTATGATATAAAGGAACCAGCTGATAATAAAGTTAAATATAGTTAAAATAGTTTAAAGTAGGGAAATAGAAAACAGACATGATTATGATAAAGGAATCAGATTATAATAAAAATAGCTGTAAAAATGTGATTTGTGAAGAAAACAAATAAAGAATAGTATATAATTTTTAAAACTTTTAAACTAAAAACATTTGTGACAAAGGAACCAAATACTGAAACACTAAGGAGAACTCAATACAGAAATTTATAAAGAAATGAAAACGATTTATCAGCAAATTGATTAAGCACAACAGATACAAATATTTTATCATGAAATCAGTCAGCAACACAATAAAAAAATACATGCAAGTCATAGCAGTGACCAAAACACAATGATCAACATTCTAGTTGCAAAATAATATCTGTAATAATAAATGCAGCCAAATGCTAAAAGCAAGTCCTTCTATGATAAGAGCTGATGGGGTGTGCTGAGATAAACTATTTATGACTAGGACTGAATTAATAATATAATGCCCAAATAATCTGAGTAAATGAGTTATGTAAATAGTTTTAGTTAAAATACTGACAAGTTTGTTTACTGAAGGAAAGGGCATGAGTTATGGTGATCCATGTCACCTGTAATTAGACCTAGATACAGCGGCTGTTCAATGTGTGAGCCAATTCACAGCCGGCACAATTTAGCAGGCCGACATCTATGGGTGGGATGCAAGTGTGACCGGAGGGGGAATGTGCTAAATCGAGCCACCAGTTTCAGTTCTCTCATCTATCGTGTGATTGGCTTGCTCTCCCTCTGTCAGTTTCCCTTGCACCATATTTGTATTACCCATTTCTGTGCCCCATCCACAGCTATGCAGTGCCCTAGCTGGTGTATAGACATAATGGATGCATTATCACAAGTACCCGTTCACAATTTTACTACCCAGGCATTAGCACGGCAATGGGTAACGGATTCCCAGGACCCGTTGCCACCATTAGATACAATCCATTTATTGATGAGCAAAAATCTGGCAATTTTCAATGCCTCTGCATGTCTACTTTCTATTCAACCCCTCCAGTGTATAAGTACCATCATCTTTGACCCCATCCGATAATTTAATATGCTTACTGCAAAAATAATTTTCTGATATTTAAACACTTATTTATGTTACTGTAAATCATACCTGTACATATCCATTTCAAACATTATTTTTACAGACATTAGTCATTAGACATAAAGCCTGACAAATCAACATTATCTAAGAATTCCTGTTTCAAAAATAAGTCTACATTCACCATTTTTCTTCTGCATGTATATCAATAGATTTATTTTCTACATTAAAACATGAATGAATATATAAATGTAAGAATGGAATCCTTAAGAACTATTTTAAAATTTATTTGTAATGTTGCTAAGCAATGAATTCTCCCGACATATCTTTTATTAACAAAAATAATGTATAATATGATGCTTTGAAAGAGTCACGGTCAAATCATTAACGCAAGCAAATGTTCTTTGGGAATCCAACACCCAAACTACTGAAATCTGTTGAATTTTCATAAAATGATACTGATAAGGCTTTCATAACCTATTTTCACTATAAATGAATTAGCATATTACTTCATCTCTCATTAAATGACTTGCAAAATGCAATCATTGTTGATTGAAGAAATTTTTTTAAAAATAAAAGCTCAAGTAAAAACAAACCAAAAACACCTTTTAAAATTAAACTTACAATGCTGCTTGACATATCTGGCTCCTCAGACTCTTCATCATCTTCATTACTTTCATCCTCAACTTCACTGGCATCCTCATCTTCATCCATTTCATCTGGACCGTAAGACACCAGACGCATTTTCGCTGTTGGCATGAAAGTACATAAATGCTCTTTACCAAAGTTGAGGTCCAACTCCATATTACAATACAAACAAACAAGAGTATTTCCAGTCTGTTGGATGACTAACTTATATTACCAACACATTAACACAAGATCTTAAAATTTAATATAAATAACTACTTTCCTCAAGGGACTTAAGATAATTTTCTATTATAATTATTATTACTGTGAGTAGCAGCTAAAAAATTGATGATCAAGCAAAATGCATGACCAGAACCAAAGAGTAGATTGAGCTAGCTGTTAAAAAAATACTTTGCATTCTTTCTCCATCTCTCTTCACACCCCACTCCGCATAAAAACTATAATGGTTTAGCATGAAGTGCCCAAGATGACCAACAGCTGACATAATCACAATATTCCTGATGACCCATTAATCTAGAATTACAAATACTTTGTAATGGTTGCACATATTTATTTATTTACAAAACAGTGAGTGACACAATGCCATCCTAGTTATTGGTTATTATTATTATTAATCATCCATAACTAATTACAAGTGAAGATAATCTTAATTTATGTTATTAATAATTCTCCAGAAGACACAGCTCATCTCTCTCATTTGGATGATATGCAGGTGCTGTAAACATTCTCTCCACATTAAAGACAAACACTCACTGTCACACAATATTTCCATAGGTGGAAAACTTCTTACCATAGGAGAAGATAAATCTGTCTTTAATCTATATTTAGCAAGCCCCATCCACCTACTATCTCTCCAATATATGGTTATCAATATATGTAAGAAGTTCAATAAATTTATTAAATCAACAATCAAATGTACAAACAACAAATACAATGAAAAAGATTACTTGACATCAATATTTCCACAAAATTATGTTCAAATAATTTCAATGTTTATGCAGTCTTTTGTCCTAACACATAATTCAACAGATTAGTTTCAATATAAATCACTGGGTAAATTCAATATAAATCACTGGGTAACTCTTATCAGAGAACAGAAATGGAGTGTTATAGAGAAATGAGTGATAATAGTTGGCACATAACCTTGTCTAGACGATGTCGCAATATTCTTTTATATGCTTTCATAACAAATTCACAAGTTTATAGTCACAATGGAAATGTCAGTTTCACATGTCCTCTAGCATGTTGTAGAATGTTTTATCAGCTGCTGTTCTCTTGAGACAATCTGTGCACTCTTTCAGTGTATTAGTTCTCTCAAGCAGAACAACAATGTAGCAATTTCCAATAACACCCTTGTACCAGAAATTCCACTATATAGTTGAGCTTACTTTGTCACCATACATCAAGAGACTGCAGTGTATCCTTACACTCACACTGGGGGTAGAGCCTTCTTGAATCTACTAAGGTCGTAGCAGTTTATAAATTGATAAACAGGGAGGTTCTAGTAAAAAAAGGCTGTTTCTTCCCTGTAAAATATAATCAAAAAAGGAACAAAGGCTAAGTTTTCAGTTTATTCATCTCTAACTCAATTCTTTCTTATATTCAAGTTGCAACTTACAATTACCTGCAACAGTATTTATAAGCACGATAAATGCATATAGCATTATAAATACAACAGAACAATTTTATGAATGTCAAGTGTTTAGCATAATACATACAAACATCATAGTTCACAATCTGTAGAAATAATAGTCTACTCACATAATACATCTGTATGTAAAATGCAAGCATGACATAATAGCAAAATGCATGAAATATTTCTAACTCTATTCTCTCTCAATCAGACAGTCAACTCATCATTAAGCTAACAGCCACCTTTCATGAACGGACTTCTTCCACAACAAATTCAAAGTGATTATAAAATAAATTCTTTTCAACAGGTAAACTTTGATCTCAGCCCATTAGTTGGTCTCGTTCTTATAAATCTTAACCATTGGATAATATAAACTACTCTTCCACCTAAAACCAGTTTAGATTATATCAACAAGTCTAGCTCATTCTCCACCTGAGTTGTTTACTCAAAAAATATCATCATAAGCAGTGCCCAAGGTTGGACCACATTAACATTGGCAACAAAGATATAATTAAATACAGAAATAGGGATATGCAAATTTACTCCACCACACTGTGTAAATAACTAATTTTTCTAAGAAACCTTTATAAGAGAAAGAAAAATCCTACCTCTAGAAGGTCGTTTCTTTGGATGTTTCGGTACTTCCTCTGGAAAACTAGCATTAGAATTTTCATCTTCTTGTGAAGAAGCATTGACCTGATCTGAAGACATTTGCTTTTGTGTATCAGGAGATGCAGATCGTGAAGATACAGGCTGCTGTTCAACATTATCAGACTCTGGCTTGTCATCCCTGGTTTGAGAAGCAAAAACTGTATTACAGTTTATTAAAAAAAAAAGAAGAAGAAGAAATTGCTTTTCCAGTCACAGATTTACATATAAGCAGCAAAATGATGATGCAAGATACTAGAAATTTGCTTGCAGCTTCCCTTAAGTCAGTTTTCAAAATATGTTGCTTAAAGTAAACTTATTTTATAAAATAATTTTACTTTAAGAAACATAAGAAGTTATAACCATAATATAACATACCAAAAATTAGTTTTTTATATCTGAATGTCATGGAAATCTTAATAGTTAGTATGCCAATTTTTATTTTAAAGGTAGATTAAAATTTGGTTTCAAATGTGAGCATTATCTGGCTTTCTTCTGCATCACCCATGCCAGCTTCTGCTATGGTCCAGTATTGTAGAATGTTTTGTTGATTTTTATTTTTAAAAATGTATAAGGCCAGCAGATCTACCAGCCTTTGTGCCCTTGGGAGTTGGTGTTTGGCGTAGAGAGAGAAATAGACATAGAAAATGGGAGAAAGAGATAGGGGAAAAAAAGAAAGAAAAAGAAACACAGAGAGAAAGAAATAGAAATGGGGGGGGGGGGGATTTTTTTTAAAGAAGAGAAAAAAGAAATGTGAGAAAGAGAAAGGGAGAACAAGAGAAAGAGAGAGACAAAGAAGAAAATGGGAGGAGAGGATGAAAGAAAATGAAAGCAGGAATGAAATAAAGAGATAAATAAGATTTACAAAAGGAAAAGATTTGAGAAAAACTAAAAGAAAGAGGGAAATGAAAATGGAGGACAAGGGGAGAGTGGGAAAAAGACAAAGAGACAGAGACTGATAGAAAAGCACAGGAATACATAAAGAAAGGACAGAAAGAATTAAACAACAGAGGGAAAGGAGAACAAAAAGTTGACAGAGAGATGGGGTGGGTTGAGAAATAAATGAATGAAAAAAGGGAATGGAGGAAGTGAAAGACAGAATAAGGGAAAAGAGAGAATGTGATAGTGGAGAGTGAGAGAGAACGTGATCATTAGAATGACAGGGGAAAAAAAGAGATAAATAAGAAAGAGAATTATAGAAAGAAAACATTTCTTCTCTTCATGGGGAGACAATAAAAAAATAAGAGCTAACTACAATGAATAATGCAACCCACCAAAACCCAATATTTACTACAGCCTAAAATCTCAAACCTAAACTGAGAAATGTAATCTAAGTGAAACATGAATCATCCACTGTGCATGATATTAAAGTATCAAACTTCAATACAGAAAATCACCAAATTTGTGCATTAAATACTACTTATTCCTGTGAAACAGTGTTGTTGGACTACCTACTTAAAATATATGGAATCACAAACTTTAAATTAAGGTTCCAGTGGTAAACATATTTATACAAGAGTAAAACTGAGAAAATATATGTAATGTTATTGTAACTTTTTTTTAACAAATAAAATTTATAATAAAAATGTTTGTGGACATTTATCATGAAGTTTTAAATATTTTAATTAGTGCCTAGTTTAAAAGAAATTTGATGATAGTAATACAAAATGACCCGACATTTTAGTTGACTGACTAACATCAACCAACAAAACTTACATATTTAAATGATGGTCACCCTCTTCATCAGATATAAAATCAGCTGCTCGCCCTTCAAAAGAACCTTCATCAGAAATCTGTCGCTGTGTGACAGAGTGTGGGTCTCCTTTTGCACCACTACTTCGCCTTGGTTTCCGCTGTGGAGATTTTTCTTGAGGAGGGTCAGTTTTCAGCTCAGTAAAAGAAGTATCTTCATCAGAACCTTCACCATAACCAGACTGCAGGAGTGACATTGCCGATGAACTGTCAGTTCGATCCATTGTTGCTAATATAAGATACAATCCACAGGCACTGCTTTTATCAACATTTAGAAATAATACTGTTTCTAGAGATTATCAAATGTAGGAACAGTGAAGTAAAAATTAATTAATTTTGATGTAACAAAATATTTTAATTTTATATTCTCAAGTCCAACCTGCAATAATAATAATTATAATAATAATGCTTTGAAGTCTACAAGTTCAGAGTAATTTGCTCTTTATATTAGTCTACAATATAGTTATTCTGACTAGCATGATTTAATGTTATTGTTAACAAATAAATATCCCCATGCAAAATTCAAATATTAAATATTTTTTAATATTCTAAAATGACCCACTAAAACTGAGGTCAATACTGATGGAATGTAGCCCAGATATAATTATTAATATTATAACCACTAACACACTTGCCAATTACACAGCTATATGACTATATTGCAACTGTGCAAAAACAGTATTTTAAATGCTTTTTAAAATTATTTTATTTTATAATACAGAAAATATCTTAGCCTCCATACTTTCCTCCCTATATCACTGACTGTAACTATTTATAACTTAGTTAAAAATTTTCACCTTCCAACTCAGAACAGTTTAATCGAGGAGCATCAAAGTGAGTGACATCCCAAGTTAAAATCAAAATCAGAAAGGTATTATTAATTTTTAATATAAATCTTCTAATTTAATCTTATCATAATGCACAGAATATTAGTTACAAATTAACAATATTATGTTTTCCTAAACATGCAAAGATTAAAAAAATAATAAATATATTTTAAAAACAGATATTTAAACTAAATTAAAGCAAATTTAATTTTAATTCAACATGTCAAAGTTCACTTAAAAAAAAAAAGCTGATAAGATACTGCAATAAACTTAAAAAAAAACAACTTTTACTATAATGCATTCCATACACAGTGATGTGCTCTGTAGTGTAAGTGTTAAAAGAGTACTTCTATTATTAGATCTAACTAACTTCTAAGTCAGTACGTGTATCACTGTGTAATTAACTGAATGTTTTATACATGTATACATATAATATCTATAAATGGGACAACATAATAATGGTGATACTAATGATTATAAAATATACATTCATACCATTAACAAACCAGAATTTTCTTTTTAATGGCATAAATGTTCTTAAATGGTTTAATAATTTATTCTTTTTGGAACTGCTAAAACTAAGGCAAAACCAATTGCGCCTCAAGATTATATTGTATTTCTTTCAGACAGAATATTCGAGGAAAAATAGAAAACTAAAATCATAGTACTGTTAAAAGGGTATTTCAAATCAAAACTATAAAACTCAAATAACGAAGTCACTTGTAAAGCAAAAATATCATTATCGATAGGCCTAATAAAGTTAACAAAATCGAAGTCACTAAATGACAAATATAAAAAATCTCATCAACAGATAGTAGGTAGAACCAGCCTCTATATGGCGATAGCGGACAACTACTAAATTCTGAAAAATTTACCATTTTGCCACAAGTGCTGTGTTTATGTTCTGTATTTATCATGCTTGTGAAATTGTTGAATAAAACTATCTTCCAACTTTTCATTAATGTATTTTTTATTTGTGAGAGGGTGAGTGGAAGCATGTATGATCGCATAAAATTAGGTACGATTGGTGTGTTTCAATAGCCGTGGCAAAAATCTCAATCTCTGGTTTTACAATTGTGCTTTGATATACCTTGCAAACACTAAAATGGACTCCGCTACGATTGTCCTATCAGAATGTATCTTATATCAAATTAAAGAAAAATGAATGTATAATGCAACCGCATTAGTTTTGAATCTGTAATTTTATTTTTATTTTATGTAAAAGTTGATTCAAAAAAGCCTATTTTTTAATTACGTTTTTGCATGGTTATTTCTGAAAATATAGATTTTTTTCTTATATCAATAGAAAGTAGAAAATCTCTTCTTTAAAATGATATATAGCATGACAAAGTGGCATATTCGTAGCGGAGTCCGTTTAGAAGACAAGTGTGTACCCTAAGCAAGCATGAAGACCTAAACACGAGAAAGTGTTGTTCACAAAGCGTTGTTTATCATGGAGTTGCCAGCTGTGCCTGTTTCTCTGCTGCATAAGTAATTCACTAAGCTTAATTTACTATAGATCTTGAAGTTGTAAAAAGGTTTTATTTAATTGTATGGACAATTCTTGTTTTTTTAACTGCTATTTGTCGGATGTATAATATACTACTATAGATCTGTACTGTACACCGTATAGACGGTAGCAATCGAGATCGTCATCGGTCATACTCATAGATGTGAGAGTAGACAAGTGAATTGAAGTAGTACTATACTTATACATACCTGGACTATTATTGTATTAAACAATAATTATTTACAATTTCTGCTGTAATTTGTATTATAATTTTTGATAATCTCTTAACTTTGGTTACACACCATATGACAATCTTAAATCGTTTTCCCCCACAAAAAGTTACTGATTTATTGACACTGTAATATGTTTATTATGTTATAATGGCTCACAAATGACACTTTTGACAGCTATTTAATGGTAGCGTCCATAGCAACAGATTCAGATACACATTAATTAGTTATTAGGTTATTTACTAATTTAGTTTTCGTTTGTGCAGATTTTCGGGGGTGGGCGCTGACTATGGCGGATTAGAACAGGAGAAATTATTGTTAGAGTTAATTTAACTTGTAAAAATTGGCCAAGACTTTGAGGAACCCTGTTTCAGAATAAGCATAATTATACTTTATAGTGTCCTGTTTATATTTTGTTAATCTGTTAACTTTGCAGGCACATTTTTGTTATTCTCAATTCTGCTAATGCTATTATTTCCTATTTATTTTTAAATTGCATTTTCTTGCAGGCGATGAACAGTACAACACTATATAACAAAGATTCAACCACAAAATAAGGGTAGACCATTTGCCATTTTATCACAGCTTCCAAGAGTACTAAATAATAGACTGCTGTGTAGATGTTCATAATCAACTGTCACTAGTTTCATTCACCCCTCAACCCTTTTAAATCATCATAAATTTTAAAACATAAGACATGAATAAATGCATTTTAACTAAAAATATCAGATATTTTAATTGTTATTTCATTATAATTACTTAAACAAGTCAAATGGAACTCAAAATAATAAATAAGCAAAAAAGCATTAATATAATTCATTTTTCAGTTTTGGCTCAAAATGCCGTTGCACAAATTGTTTTTTCTCATTTTTGAGAATCTATAATTAAAAAAAATTACAAAGCTATCACCTTAAAATAAATCAGACTTCCTGTCAACATTGGATACTTGAGTAATACAAAAATTTAGCCCTGTCTGATAGTTTTTTTACTTTAGGGTGCGTGCAAAATTGCATGTAAAAAACGTGAAAAAAGCGGTTTTTTTCCATTTTTCAAAATTACGTTAAAAAAAAGTATGAAAGATTAAGCAACCATCTTTTGTAAATTGACTTCTTTCACCATGATTGGTATATGGTGTAAATTTCATTCATTTCCAAAGACTGAAAAAATTGCTGGTTCTACCTACAGATAGCAACAAAATAGAAGAAAAAATAATTAATTTAATAGAATTTGATAAATTAAATAAACAGCTCCACTCATTTCATAATAACAATAATGGAACGCTGTATCTTACTTGAAGTAATTTTAGAGCTCTTTTGCTTCGTGTTTATAAATTAGAAATATCTAATTGTTGTGCCTCACAGGAAACGGATATTGACTGAATGAAAAGCGTTTATCATATTAGTTCCGTAAAATATAATTTTCATTAATGCAGTTATATTTGACCTATCACTTGAAGATTAATTCATATATATTAGTATATTATTTACTTTAGTGCTGTAAATATTACAAATTTATTAAACCACTGTTTCGTATTACATATGGTGGCATACCAAGATTGTTTACAGCGTTGCTGAGAAGGTATATGTAACTTATTATTTCTAAATATAATCTCTTCTTTTGTTTCTATCAATATGAGTAGTTTTCTAAGACTTTGGGCAACATCTTCTAAATAATTGTGTTTAGAATTATTTGAAATAAGTCGATGAGCGTTATGCAGTTGATAACTGACGAAGTAAATATTATTATTGTTATAACAAGTGTGTGCATGTTGTTAATGGTAATTTGAGTCATAGTTTGACTCAGCTTGTTTGTTGCAGGAGTGAATGTAATCATTTGGAATAATTATTTGCTTTTTCATATTTCTGGGTGGACTTCATTTTGATAAAATGATGATGCTTAGGTCTACTTTGTTTTGTTTTTTAATATCCACTCTTCAAGTTCAAAGCCTCTAGTATTGTTTGACGACATAACAAGCAATCTGTTAAGCAATCTAAAAATAGTTTCATTTTATACTATTTATTTTGCAGAGTAAGAATATATTAAATCGAGTATTGTTCACAAGCAAAAGCATTATGTACAAAACTAAATCAGACTTATTTTATTTGATTTCTTATTTAATATTTTTCTTTAATGTTGGAAAACATCTAGCCTTTAACTAAAGTTTAAGGGAAGCAGGTTAATCACATAAGCATTAAAATAATAAATCATAGTTATATAACATTTGCTTATACTTTATTCTTATAGTTTGTAATCAGTAATTGTCAATCATTTGAATATGCAAAAAAAAAAAAAAAGAGGTTTGATTGTAATTATAACTTTAAGATTAATTATTAAATCTTAATTGGTAATGGTACATTCTTCAGTATCAAAAATCAAACAAATAATGAATTGTACCTTATTCATGCACAAAGCCATTAGTACATTAAATAAAACAAATATTTATGCATTATTTTTATAATTTGTTTAAAATATATGACAGCCTATACAACAGATATCTGGAGTGGTTGAAGAAACAATCAGTAGCAAAAGATAAAAGAAAAAAAGAAAAAACACATATAAACACTTACCATACAATAATGATCATGAACAGGGAAAGAATACTTTAATAAAATAAAATAAAAAGTTTTGTTTTTACTGACTCTCTCCAGAGGATGCTGGAAGCCTTTTATCTGGGATATTATCAGCTTTGGTGGTCCTCTGGAGAGACTTCCTCTCCTCATTTGTTTCTGGAGAGGGTATAATAAAATAAAGGTAGAATATATTGTTTTATATAGTCCAGTCCTGAAAAACCTCCAACCCATATAACATTGAAGCACACTATTCTTCTGACAGTCAAAGCAAAGCTACACTATGATCTGTTTACATTTTGTAGCTCTAAGTTATTCTGATGTATAAACAGATTAACATTGCTTTTTTGCATGTTTTCTGCAGTCATTGTCCAAAATAAGTTTTTAGACTATGATGCATGTATCCTAAATGATCTGAGTGCATTGATTCTTTCCCCTCCCCCTGCATTGTTAGCATTTGTAAATTATGTTGATTTTATATGTATGTTCTGACTATAAATTGTTTATATTTAGTGTAGATAAGTGTAAACTGAATTTTATTTACTAATTTCTTTAATTGTTACTATTTTCTTTGAGATTATTTGTTCTAAATTAAAAGAAAATAAAACAGTATATAATTAATCAGCTTTTAGTAATGCTTACTAATTTTAAGTACATTTTTTACTTAAATAAGGGTTCTCCAAATCTTTAAAAGACATAATTAATTTTTTAAATATACTTTTTTAGAAGCTAAGTATTTATTTATTTATTTATTTATTTTTACTTTCACTAGTTTCAGCAGTTGTTTAGGCATAAATATGGAACAATTTCTTTTATCTTGAGCTTGAATTACATCCCTTTCAAAGCATCATGCAGGAGGACAATGTAAAGGTTGCTGTTCGGGTATGTAGCAGTGGAAAACATGTTTTGTGTTGTTATCTTAATAGATGAATTGTTTATTACTTATTCAAAGTCAAACTGGATAATAATATAAGTATACTTTTAGGTTTCAGAATTATAAAGTTGCATTGTTATTTTTTCTATTAAATTTAGAAATTTTCGATTGATCTTTCCAGTTGTTTGGTACAAACAAAAAAAATTGTGTAGTTGATGACTATTAGCATTCTGAAGCTCATAGATCTTTTCCATAACAGAATTTTAAAAAATGATGAATACCATAACTCTTTGCTTAAAACTATATAAAATAGAAACTTTGAAGTTTAACTTTAATTGTTAATATTTTCATAAATATGTGGGTATATCACTTTATGTTAAGTGTAATTGATTGTAATTTTTTCATTATTGTGAAAGGTGCGACCACTCCTGCCAAAAGAAAAACTAGGTGGTGAACAGGTGTGCATTCGACTTGTGCCCAACATGAACCAGGTTGTGCTTGGTAAAGACAGAGCATTTACTTATGACTATGCTTTGTCAGCCAAGGCTACACAGGCAAGTCTAGTGTAATCCTTTGTAGTCTAAATCTCTACTGTCACTTTGACTGTTCACATAGTTAGATCTAAAGGTCATGTTTAAGAACTGTTTTAGAAACTGACAACATCCAAAGTGATTCTGATTTGTTCATTGTAGTTTTTTCTGTGAAGTTTGTAAATTTTAACCAGAGGGCTAAAGGTTTGTTAAGTTAGGATAAATTCAAAATTAAGTCTGAGTCTTTTTGTATTATAAGTATATATATAAATATATATATAAGTCATTATTAACATTAACAAAGCATCGCAATGTGGAATATTTCTTTCGAATAGTTTATGGTTTCTTGGGCTTTGTGCCTTTGGTTTTTGTAACTACAACATCAAGACACTATTGTTATGATCATTCTTCTTACAGCATACCAAAGCTTCTGGTTGTTTACTTATTAAAAGCTAGTGTTAAATTTAAGGTTAGTTAAACCTTGATTATCTTCAGTCAGTTAATTTGCATGTTCATTTTTCAGTGTGTTTAAAAATAAAATAGTTCTTTAATTAGGCTTTAGATGGATAAATAGATAGATAGAATATATGTTAATTCCAATTTATAAATTATAAAATTTATGGTTACCACCTAAACATGCTTAAAGAACAAAGAAAAGCATGTCAGATTTAATTTGGAAATGTACATATCTACAACTACAATACCTTTTCTCTTACAATAATAATAAAAAGAAGATTCCTAAGAACTAAAATAATTATATTTTTCCCCCATAAACTATAAATAAAAAAAAATCATTTTGTTTGCATAGTTGGTAAGTGACTTTTTGCTCTCTTTTGTTTTAATTAACCTGCATTTATTTATTTTTTAAATTTCTATATTTGTTTGTTGTTATTTTTGCATTAACTTTAATACATTGTTATGAACTGGCTATCAATATGTATGCAGGAAGATGTTTATCTGCAGTGTGTAGAACCACTAGTCAAGAGCATTTTTGAAGGCTATAACTCTACAGTGTTTGCCTATGGACAAACTGTAAGTATAGGAATAGTCATGTTTAGTTTGAAGTAGGGCTACAACCTAAATCCTCCCAATATATCTTTCCCATTTTAAAAACATATAGACACACATGCATATACTCATGAATGCATGCATACACAAACACACACACACACACACACACACACACACACACACACACACACACACACACACACACACACACACACACACACACAAACACACACACACACACATACACACACACACACACACACACACACACACACACACACACACTAAAGCATGTATACATAATGGAAATGCACAGAGTTATATTTTTACTCTTGTCAAAATTGTTAGCTTCAACATAGAAAACATTGTTTCACTAGTGCCTTGGTGTGTGTGTGTGTGTGTGTGTGTGTGTGTGTGTGTGTGTGTGTGTGTTTGTGTTTGTGAGTCTTTTATTTGTGTTACATTTCACTGAATTTGGTACCAGCTATTTCTTTCCATAACAGGGTTCGGGTAAGACATACACCATTGGAGGTGGGGACATAGCAGCCCTTACTGAAGAAGAATATGGCATCATTCCACGAGCTCTTCATCAGATGTTTGACATTATGATGGTAAGGAAAAAGAAATTATATTAAAATTACTATGCTAGGGACTAAAACTGTGCATAGCTACATAATACTGATAACTGATATTTGTTTGACATTATTATAGTAAGGAGAAAGACATTGTTTTCAAATTACCAATGCTAGGGGCTAAAACTATACATGGATACATAATAGTGATAACTGAGACTAATGTTGACATTATTACAATAGGCATTAAGATTCTGTATATGAAATGTTTTAAAGTTAAGGATTTATTTACTGTGCATTATTTTGTTGATTGAGGCTGTACCTTGTCATGTATTTATGTTCACACTAATCACAGTCATGCCACCGGAAAATTAATGATTAAAGACTGCATTAGAAATTTAGTTTCTCCTCATATAATATACACAAATATAGTATAACTTTTTGAAAATGTGACTGCTCAAAAATGAATAAATAAACTACTGTTAACATTGAAAACTATTACCTTAATATTAACTTATTTCTTATCACCAGAAAAATACTGGTGTAACCTACGATGTTCGTGTGTCCTATGTGGAAATCTATAAAGAGGAACTAAGAGATCTTTTAGACATTGACAAATCTAGCAAAGATCTCCATGTTCGAGAAGATGACAAAGGAAACACAGGTTATTAATTTTTCTATTTCTTCTCTTCATTAATGATCATGCAGATTTTCCTATTTTATTATTTGACCAAGTTGTCAGTTCTATTGTCTCTCATTAAACTAACACTGTCAACAATATAAGTCAGAAATCCTTCACACATTGATTCAAACAACTGCAAATTCCATCTATTACTAATTGTTAAATATGATTATTGAAAAAGATCACAAAGGTCAGCATTTATCGTATATACTTGAAAATTGGTCAAGTCGAGTATAAGTTAAACCTAAAATTAAGGGCTGAATCCTAGTCCAAAATTCAGCATCCAAGTATAAGTCAAAGGGCCAAAAAATTAAATGGGGTGATGCAAAAGATGACAAATTATTCCATTCTTTAATAGAAATTTGATATAAAATCACCTTTTATGTACCCGTAATCAAAAGTTAAATAAAATTAAGCTGTTTGAAAATCATTTGTAATCAATCAACACATGAATAACAATGGATAACTTCTGTTCTCTACTTCGGTTTGTATAAGAAATTTAGTAAGAGAATTAGTGTAAAATGAAACAGGTGAATAGTAATTAATTAAATGTTAAATTCATTTAGTACATAATTAGAAATTCAAGTTCCTGATAAATTGGTATTAATAGTAACATTCTTAAACAGAACTACATAATTTAAAATCCTTCAGAGTCTTCATCATTATCTGAATCACCAAACAGTCATCATATTGTTCTTGTGTGAACTCTGCATCAGTTGTTATTTTTGTCCCCGCTCTCGGTTTCACTTTCAACTGATGATTCATTGCCACCCTGTTTCATTTCAGTGCCATCCATTGCATTCCAGATACCACATTTCAGGAATGACTTTCATACCAGATCTGCTGGTATTGACTCACACGTCTCATTAACGCACACAACCACAATAGTGATGTTCAGCCTCCATGATTATACATTAACATTTTATGAATTTTACCCTAAATTATTGTTGGCAGATTTTGCAACTCCACTATATGTCCAAGTACAGTATTTATTGTTTCAAAAGATGAAGAGATACCAATATTCGAGTATATACAGTACTTTTTCACAGTCCAGTATGATTTGTTTTAGCCAGTCAGTCAACTTTGATCTTCCATCTTTTGGACTCCTTTTGAGTGTGCAGTGCATAATTGCTGCCACTTCTCTCCCCATCTTTATTTGCTCTGCTCATCTGTATTTTGAAAAAAAATTTCCAACATCTTTGGAATTTTGGTATTGTCAGGTAGTAGATTACTGGATGGAATCAGTGTTTATTTTGAGTAGGAACATCTTTTTAAAGTTATATATAAATTTTCTTCTTGTTGTTGGTTCCATTGAATTTGTATCAATAATATAGAAAACTAGTGACTTTGTTTTCTTCATGCATATATTTGTTTTTGTTAATCTGATTGGACAAGTAATTGTATTTTACTCTGTCCATAGAATAAAAGTTGTAATGCTCATTGGTGCAAAAAGTGACAACATTGACGCTTCTTTTCTCTGCAGTGATAGTTGGTACACGTGCAGTTCAGGTTGATAGTCTGGATGATGTCATGTCCCTTTTGGAGGCTGGCTCTGCAGCGCGCCACACAGGGTCTACTCAGATGAATGAACACTCTAGTCGATCTCATTCAGTTTTCACCATACTCATCGGTAAGGTTGTCTTTTAACATTACGATGTGTAGACTCTAGTCAATCTCATTCAGTTTTCACCATACTCATCGGTAAGGTTGTCTTTTAACATTACGATGTGTAGACTATAGTCAGTCTCATTCACTGTTCACAATGCTCATCAGTAAGGCTGTTTAGTAACATTACGATGTGTGGACTGTAGTCGATCTCATTCACTGTTCACAATGCTCATCAGTAAGGTTGTCTTTTAGCATTATGATGTGGACTGTAGTCGATCATGACTACAAGTGTTGACTAGTCAGTCATAAAATAGTGTGGGTGTAGACTAGGTGATCATGATTTTTAACATTTTGTTAGCTGTAGTTAGACATGTATTATAACAGTATGGATGTAGACTAGTCGATCATGATTTCTAACATTGTAAGTGTAGACTGTAGCTGATCAAGCATTACGAATGTCTACTGTAGCTGATCGTGTGTTGTAGCATTATGTGGTGTGCATTATAAATAAAATGTATACTCTCTATTGTGTTAGTGCACTTATATTGTGTTTTTGCATTAGTAGTGTACGTTTACTTGTGTCTTTTAACTCAGATGGGTGCTCCCGTATTTGCTCACTGGTAAAATTGTGTTAATATTGTAAGAGTAGGCTGCAACCAGTAGCATTCTGTATTTATCATACTCTTTGGAAAGATCCTGTGCTAGTACATTCACTTAGCTAGTTTTAGTTTCCCCAGTATTCAGTGGTAAGATTGTTTTTTTATGGTATAGGTGTAGACCCACCATCACCACCATCCTTCCATCCTAATCAAATTAAAGGATTCAATGCAGCTTATCTCAACACAGTATTAGGATCATTATAACATAGATATGAGCCATATTAAATTCAACTGATTGCAACAAGTTCAAATAGTGCATGCTCACACAGAAAAATAATTTTGATGAATGAAAATATTTTGTTTGGGTATTTTCTGAATAATCATACTTGACTTTTATTTCTTAAGGCCAAAAATGGACAGAAGTGGATCCTATGGCAGAAAAACGAAATCGCCATGTGAGCGAAAGTTCAGATGAGAAAGATAATGGTAAGAACATGTTTCCTATGGATAGTTAGTATGCTTTTCTAAATCATTTTTTGAAGATATGAATTCGAAAAGATTATAATGCCTCATGAAGATGATGATTAATTATGGGAAGCACTTCTGGCCTGGGCTGATTTCGCACTGGAGAAGGGGTGGTTTGGGGAGGAGGGGACAGGGTAGTTGGGCCTGCTGGCTAAGTAATTTGTTCATTATTGAGGAATTTTTGAGGTGCAGAAGGCAATCTTGTTGAATGCATCATTAGTGTATATTTGTTCTCTTCAGCCATCATAATTGTTGTGTTGGTTTCTTTCATCTGGTATTGTTCACTTTGGTTGGTTGCCTTGGCTGGTGGTGGGGTTTCTGTTATAGCTCTAGACTAAATATTTATCAGAATAGACATCAATTAATGAATAAAACTCAATTAATAAAAATAAATAAATTGTTATTTACATTTTGTATAAATAATAAAGGAAAGAAATCTTTTATAAAACTGATTTTTTTTTAAAAGAAGAAAATAAATAATGCTAGAAAATTGTTTAGAAAGTTGATGTTACTGAGATTTTGGTTTTTTTTACTGCAGTGACCAGTAACCCATATTGTCATCTGCTAAAATCACTAAAAGATGTGTAATATAGTAAACTCCATGTGAATTGCTTTGTGTTTCCTTTGACTGAATGATTGATATTTGTCATTTTAAAATGCTGTTTGGCATTCAAAGGACATGTAACCATTTGTAAGGTCCCTTCAGGAAAACTGCCTATAATTTTATCTTTAAAAAAAATTATATGCACATCAGCATTCAGCTTTCATTAGTTTATATATAAATTCAGATTTAAGCAGCCACCAATACTTTAAAAGCAGCCTGACAAATGTCATATGTGTATATATGTTCCATTTCTGTTTGTCTTCAGTGACCATTTATGTGTCTTATCTTTAATGGAAAGCTTGCAAGGTTGGAAAGATTGCAGCTTTTTGTTTGACATTGATTGAAGTTCATTGCATGAATTGCAGACAGTTGTCTTGCAATACATTAGACCTTTTTCTTTCAGAAATCCCTCACTGCATGTCCGGAAAATTTCATTTTGTTGACCTAGCTGGGTCAGAACGAGCTCATCGAACAGGAAATGTTGGGGACCGTTTTAAAGGTATATGCCCTTCCAGAAAGAAACTTTTCTTTTGATATTTAATTTTTATGTTAAATCGTTGACCTAAATGTTAGTTTGCCTGTGGAAAAATCATTGACCTAAATGTTAATTTGCCTGTGGAAGAGATGTACCATTTCTAGTGTACAAGTCACTACAGAGAATTAACAGAATCTCCCAGGGAATCAAAACTTATAATGAAATAATATCAGGCAATGTTGAAACCTCACATAAAGTATGAAATTGTAAAAGAGGTGCATAAACTTCTCACTTCAGAATCTAACACTACTGAAAGTAGCTTTAAATGTCTCGAAAAGTTTGCTGTGTGTTTTATATAGAGCTGGTTCAGCACTAATGTTATATGAAGTTTAGTACTTGGTGTTATTTATTGCATTTCACTTTGTGGTGGAAAGATTATTTTACAGTATTTGTCTTAAATCATCAGAATCTATTCACATCAACTCTGGCCTCCTGTCCCTCGGAAATGTGATCAGTGCCCTGGGTGACACCAAAAAGAAACCCTTGCATATTCCATACAGAGATTCCAAAATAACACGGATCTTGAAGGTAAGCAGTGCCTTGGTCTGGGTGGACCTGAGATATATGTGCTGACCTTGCTTGTGGGTGGTTGGGATTTGATTTCCACCCTAGTCATTCAAATCAGAGTTTTTCCACTTTAGATTCACAGAGTATCAAATCAGCTTGATATTCTAGTCAGTTAATCAGCCTTTCTGAAAAATAATATTTGTAACAGTATCTCATAAATCCATTAAGTTAATAGTTTTTGTATTTTTTTTAATAATCATTTCTCAGTGTATCTTATCATTAAATTATTCAAAGTCGAATGCCATTCCTTCATTTTTATTTTTAATAGTGAGAAAATGTAAAGAGAGAAAAGAAAATGCAATAAGCAATAATTGACTGCTAATGTATCAATTTAAAATTCTAGTCATTCATTTTAAGAACAACTTTGTTTTTATTTCAGGTTATAAATATATTTTATATATATTATACGAAGCTTAGTTGATAAGCTTTCTGTAGTTTATACTTAAATTTTCTTTTCTTTTACTTTTCACAGAATGTACATCCTTGTAGTTTAAAACAGATATGAATGAAGTTTTCTATAAATGAACAGAAACAATTAAGAATTTTTTAAAACATTTTTAATAGTCTGCTGTTATCAGTGTTTTTCTATTTATGATTTGTTTTTTCTCTATAGGATTCCTTAGGTGGCAATGCCAAAACTTTAATGATCTGTTGTGTCAGTCCTGCATCTTTGAGTTTTGATGAGACTTTGAATGCCCTGAAGTATGCCAACCGGGTATGTTATAGTGGTGGCTTTTATGTAAAGGAAGTATTGACAAAGAAATCAAAACTGGTTTAAAATTATACATAATTTTTAATAGGAAGTAGCTGATCAGATTAAAGAAGAAAATTTGTTGTTGAGGCATCCTTACGAAAACTTACTAAGTAGTAAAAGGAAAGGGTAGACATGTCTAATGTTGAAGGGAAAGTGTAAGACATACTTGGTGTTGAAAGAATAGGGTTTCCTAAGGATATTCATATAAATGCTTTAAAAAGTGCATGTTAAGTTTTACATATGCAAACAAAACTGCCTTTTGTCACAAAAGTACTTCTTTTCCACATTTTAGGCTCGAAACATCAGGAACAAGCCTGTAATTAACCGTGACATTCAGTCCATCCGATTTGAGGAGATGCAGTCAGAAATTATGGTGTGTAATGTAATGCATATGTCTGTATACAAAGAAAACAATAATAATTATTATAATAAATATCTCTTTATTGTTATGTTTGATTATGTATTTAATTGAATTTTAAAAGCATAATGGTATAGCACAAACATGAAACAGACTGATTTATTAAGAATCTGTATGCATATTTCTTATTATTTGTGCTAATGTATGTGTATTTTTGTGGCTGAGTAAATTTGCCTATCTCTATTTTTAGACTTAATTCCAAAATCCAAAGTCTTTCACATATTATAGATATCTCCAAGCGTGTTCAAAATCCAAAGCCCTGCATGTATTATAGCAATGGACATCTCCATTAATGTGCTCAAGTGACTCATTAATAATGGACACATTTATTACTTTGCTTGACTGACGCATTATTATTACTGTGCTTCAGTAACACTTTACTAACTGTACTAATAGATACATATATTAGATTGCCTTGAATAACACATTAATTGACATACTTATTACTGTGCTTGAATGACACATTGCTAATAGGTGTGTTCATCACATAGCTCAAATGATGCATTGCTAACAGACACATTTTTCACTGTGCTCGAATGATGCATTGCTAACAGGGATGGTTATCATTGATAACAGGGACAGTATCACTGCTGAATGATGCATTACTAACAGGCACAGTTATCACTGTGCTTGAATGACACATTGCTAACAGGGAGGGTTATCATTGTGCTTGAATAACACATTGCTAACCGGGATGGATGTTGCTGTGCTTGAATTACACATTGCTAACAGGGAGGGTTATCACTGTGCTTGAATAACACATTGCTAACTGGGAGGGTTATCACTGTGCTTGAATGACACATTGCTAACAGGCAGGGTGAATGATGCATTGCTATCAGGCATGGTTATCACTGTGCTTGGATGACACATTGCTAACTGGGACAGTTATCACTGCTAGACATTGCTAACAGGTTCATTACTGGGTTTGAATGACACTGTGATGCCAACACCACCTAGTTAATGGTTATGATTATTATTAATTAATTAATTGTCCATAACTAATTACATATAATGAGAAACTTAATTTATGTTTTAATAATTCTCCAGAAGACACTAATTGTCTCTCTCAATTTAGATATGTGGGCACTGTAAACGTTTTCTCTCTTCCACAACATTAAAGACAAACATTTACCATCACACAGTATTTCTGTAGGTGGAAAACTTCTTACTAAAGGAGACAAATCATTTTTAATCTATATTTAGCAAGACCTCATCCATCCACTTTCTTCTCCAACATAAGGTTATCAATATGTGTAAGAAGGTCAATAAATTTATTAAATCAACAATCAAATATACATATGGCAAATACAGTGAAAAGATTATTTGACATCAATATTTCCATGACACCACGTTAAAATAATTTTGATGTCTATACAGTCTTACATCCTAAAACACAATTCAACAACTTAGTGTCAATAATTTTTACCAGATAGTTCTTATTAGAAATGAAAGTTATTAGAGATAAGTGAAAATAGCTTCTACATAAAGTGGTATAGATGAAGCTGTAATAGTTTTTTTCATATCATACTCACAAGTTTATTGTCCATGTCAATTCCACATTTCCCTCCTCAGGTTGTAAAATACCAATTTGCTACTATTCTTTTGAGGCTAATCTGGTGCTCTGCTGTAATAACTCCCTCAAGCAGAACAACAATTGTAGCAATTTCCAGTAACTCCCTTGTACCAGAAATTGCTCAATGTTATCAGCATACTTTGCCATCATAGATCAATGGAGTGCAGTGAACTCCTTACATTTACACACTGCAGTAGATACTTCTCAAATCTACCATGGTCATAGCGGTTTATAATCAGTAAACCAGAGATTCAGGATAAAACAAGGAAAGGCTTCTTTGTCTCATTAAGCTAATGGTTGCCTTTTATGACCGGACTTCTTGCCATACCAAATTCAAGTGATTAGACAATAGAATTCTTGACAGCATGTAAACTTTTGGCTGGTCTCCTTCGCATAAATCTTAATCATTCGATAATAAAATTACTCATCCAATTGGAACTGGTTTGAATTGCATCAGCAATTTCTAGCATATTCTCAACTCAAGTGTTTATTCCAACTCTGAAACTTACAAAAATACCATCATAAGGAGTTCCCAAGGTCGGTCACTTCGACACTTTAACAATTTATATAACAATTCAGTTTAAAAATAAGGATATTATGCAAATTTACTCTGCCACAGACACATTTATTACTTGTTTGAATGACACATATCTCACAGACATATTTATAGTTGTGCTTAATGGCTTTATTAACAGACACATTTACAGACATTTATTGCTGTGCTTGAATGACATTTTTTAATGGACACATTTATAACTGTTTGACACATATCTTACAGATATTATTTATTGCTCTGCTTGAATGACATTATTAACCGACACATTTATGCTTGAATGACATTATTAACAGACACATATATGACTGTTTGATGCATATCTTACAGAACATAATTTATTGTTTTGCTTGAATAACATTATTAACAGATGCCTTAGTTTGTCTGCAGGCCTTGAGAGAAGAGCTACAGAGGCAAAGGACAGGAATACAGAGTGCTTACAGTGAACGCAATTTGGGTATCAATCACATGAAAGAAGTTGAAGACAAATTAATCATGTAAGGGTTGTTGAAAAAGATCTATTTCACTATGTTTCAGGCTCTAGCCTGATTATGAATATAATCAATCAGTATTTCTGTATGTTTAACTTAATTCTCTAATTTAACCACAACTGAGTATATCACTATATTAGCATGACCTAATTTTTAGCAAGTTGCAGACATATCAATTCTGATAGCGCCTGGTGTATCACTGTTTCTGTATGTTTAACATCATTCTTAATGTAGGCTCCTGACAGTGCCTGATATATCACTGTTTCTCTACATGTAAAGTCATTCTTATTGCAGGCTTCAGACTGAATGTGCACACTACCATATGATTGCTGAAGAAGCATTTAAACAACTTATTGACATCCAAGGCCGCAACCTTTTGTCTTCCAGCTTGGATGTGCGATTGAGAGACTGGCTTCAGCTGATGGAAGAGGTGAGATTATTAGAGAAACTGAAAAACAAAATGTATCTTCCTTTAATGTACAGCAATAGTCAGTAACAGATTACTTCAGTTACTTGAAATGCACCCATTCTAAACATTGCACTATCTCTATCTACCTGTCTGTCCGTCCATCTATCCATACTGTTTGTCTCTCCGTCTCTCTTTCTGTCTTGACTCATTTATTTATTAAAATACTATCAAATCATCCAGCACTTTATCCATTTTCTCTCTGAATAATTAAAACTTCATGGTGATAAGTGATTGCAAGGTGTTCGTGGAAGTGGAAGCATGAGGTCGATGGTCCAAATCCTACCTTAGTTCACTGGTGAACAGATTTCAGAAATCTCTGACTAGCAAGGAAAATAACTCAAACTGAAACACGTTTTGATGTGTGTAATACTTGCTTGTCACTTGGTGAACATCTAAATCATGTACTTTCAATCTTTCTAAAATGTTTGCAGGAAGGAATCATCAGTGTTAAACTTATTTTTTCTGGAAGACATGTATGCTGCAAAATTTTGCATTTTACAGTCGTTTCCCATTTGTTGGTACAATGCACATATCAATAACCAAAATGACCATTTTGTTGTCCCAGAAATTCACATGCCAAAGTTATGAACTTATGTACAAGTACAGTCATACAGGAGTTATTTTATCTTGATATTACACAGTAGTATAAGTTCTTTTGTCTAGAAGTTAACTGTAGCTTTGAAAATAAATTTTCAATTGGGCATAAAGTTTAGTATTTAATAATTATTATCATCTTCAATGTTTTATCATCATCAACTGAAAACAAAATTTATACTTCTTTCAGATCAAAAATAAGGTTCCTGCCACACTGACTCAAGAAGACTGGCAGAATCAGACTATCAAAGACTTGCAGACAGAATTAATCAAGGTAAATCCCTTTCGATCTGAACCATTATTAACATTTCAAACTAATACTCCTGGCAACACATTTCATTTGGAATTAATCAAATTGTCAAGCTGTCTGGGAAAACCCATCTACAGTCGCTAAAATTGATTTTGCTCTACAGCCATTTGTAGTCATTTACTCCCCTTTGATAGTCTAGGAAGGTTTGTACTTTAAAAAATGTATAGTGAAAAAACTGACATAAATTAATTTTTTTTAAAAATAAACATGAGATTCTGAACTTTAATAAATAAATGCTTTTTTTCTGTCATTGTTTTTGACTCCTCTGTGTCATTATTTGTGCCTCTTCTATATCATTATTTGTATTTTCTGTGTCATTGTTTGTGTCTCTTTTTTGTCATTATTTTTGGTCTCTTTTTGTGTCATTATTTGTGTCTCTTCTATGTCATTGTGCCTCTTCTGTGTCATTATTTTTGTCTCATCTATGTCATTTTGCCTCTTCTGTGTCATTATTTTTGTCTTGTCTGTCATTTTGCCTCTTCTGTGTCATTATTTGTGTCTCTTCTGTCATTGTGCCTCTTCTGTGTCATTATATGTGTCTCTTCTGTGTCACTGACCAACTGTACATTTGTAAGTTCATTTTTATTTATGCTTTTCTTTTGTAAATTCAGTTGTTTGTTATATATAGTATTTTTCAGTGTGGAATAACTTTTGTTTTTGTTATACAGTATTACATTTATTTTTCTTATACATTTAAATAGTCTAGTATTAAGATCTTGTGTACTTTATTTATAATTATTGTAAGGCATATGATTTTTTTTACAAGTTCATTTACTTTATCAAGTCGCTATTATTACAGTATTATTATTATGAAACACATTCTACACTATCTGTAAATATATGCAAATTCAGAATAGAGTGAAAGAAAGAAATATGAAAATAATTAATAAATAAAATAATTTCAGATTAAATGTGCTTTATTCAGACTTAAAATTTAATTGTCAGAATTTAATTTTAATTTAATTATTTGTTGTGAAACCTATGTCTATTCAGTGCAAGTCAGATTTGAAGAGTGATGAAGAGATATTTGCTGATAAGACACGTGAAGTCAAACTACTGGCAGAACAAGTAGAAGAATTGGTTAGAGCATTAATTTACTCATATCTGCCCCTACATGCAAACATGCACATGCATTGTGACCATGCATACATTCACACACATGCACACAGAGAGTTAATTTTAATGTCTTTTAATCTTATCCTGGTATGACTTTTTCTTTTTTTAACTATATATATTTTCCTTTCTTCTTTCCTTTTTATTATTACTTCTTTTTACTTATTATAAAATAAAAAATACTTAATAGTGTTCAAATAATATATATTTTATAATAATATAACATATATACTGATTACATAATATTTAATACATGTACAGACAAATACATACATATACCATGCAAGCACTCAAAATAAACATTTACATGCACGAGCGTGCACACACAAACACACACACACACACACACACGCACACACACGCACACACACATGCACACACACACACACACACACACACACACACACACACACACACACACACACACACACACACACACACACTACTGATGTACTATTCATACTTGATGTACGTATATATACACACAAAGATGCACAAACACAAATACACGAAAACATTTTTACATATTGTTCATGTACTTTGTATGCACAGAATACATTTCTGGAGTAATATTACAGGTTTTATTTGTACAAAACATTCAGTTTACATGTCGTCCACACATATAGAGACACACATATATGCAAATGCACATATGTGCATGCACTTTTGTCTTTGTTCTTTCATATAATAAATATGTGAATAAATACACGTTTGAAAAATATATCGTTCACTCTGCTGTTGGGATACCTTTCCACACACCTTTAGCTGGCACTGACAAATTTGTCTCCACATTTATTAGGAGCAAAGAGAAGAAGAACACACTTCAGCTATGGTTGCATTGCAACAGAAGTGTCAACAGCAAGAACAACAGTTAATGCAACAACAGATGAAGATCCAAGAGTTGGAAGCCACACTCAAGGTTTTGGAATAACTATTATTCATGTCAAGAACATTTTTAGCTTTAATTCCTATTCTATTCTTGTAGTTCTCTTCTTGTATTGTATTCTTGTAGTTCTGTTCTTGTACTGTATTCTTGTAATTCTGTTCTTGTACTGTATTCTTGTAATTCTGTTCTTGTACTGTATTCTTGTAATTCTGTTCTTGTACTGTATTCTTGTAGTTCTGTTCTTGTACTGTATTCTTGTAGTTCTGTTCTTGTACTGTATTCTTGTAATTCTGTTCTTGTACTGTATTCTTTTAGTTCTGTTCTTGTATTGTATTCTTGTAGTTCTGTTTCTTGTATTGTGTTCTTGTAGTTTCTATTTTTGGTTCTCAACCACTGTGCTTTAAAGTAAATCCACTGTCATCTGAGTTTTTAAGATTATGACATATATTTTTATTGTTTGTATGTATATTACAGTTGATCTGTTCTACAAGATAGTTATTGTTCAGTAGTAGAGTCAGATCTCTTTCAGTCAAGTTCATTGAGATTTTGGGTAAGTAAATAAATGCATATTGGATAGGTTCATCCAGTTTTCCAGAATCCAGTGAAGGGAAGCCAAGTCTATTCAAGGCCAACCTATAACTCATGTTTAAATGAAAATATGTTCTTACAGACCTTAGAGATGGAGAATCACTATCAAAAAACATTTGTGAATGATCCAGTGCTAAGCATATCTTTCAGCCCACAAACTCAGGGTGGAGAGGGTTTAGTGCTGAGCACATTTATGTACTGTAACTTCCTGTAGTTCAGTATTTCAGGATTAAATGGAGACAAACTGAATGCATTCACAATCATTCATACATTGCGTTAGATTCTTTTAATATATATTAATGAAAACTTGAGATGATGTTAATGATGATGAAAATTACGGATTAATTGAGATCATTGAAACAAAACAATCTTTTTGAGAAATTTTATCTCATACCACATCTAAATGGATGGAGTCAAAATAGCAGCATTAAGGCTAAATACTTGCTATACCGAGCACTTGCCAAACTAAGCATGATTATTAGGAGAGTTTGATAGTAACTTTGGATCATGACTGTATCATTTGCCTCTGCTGACCATTTTTACTTCTCTTGGCAACTAATGATCCACATTTAATTTTGAATCTATAATTAAATCTTTGTTGGGAAAAACTCACGTTGGGTTTATTACACTTATCAAATTGTCTGTATTCCATTCTTGCCTGATATGTGTAAATGCAACAAAAAATATATTGAAGTATGAAGTAAGAGAGAAAGATCACAGTAGGGGGCTAAAAGTAGTTTAAAGTATTGGACTTTAGTTATTGACTCTTGGCCATAAATTAAATGTCTGAAGTAGAGTATGTTAGCTTGGGTATGAAGTGTTGAGCCAACTACTGTGTGCAGGATTTTCATACATATTCCAGAAACTTAATATATTAAAATGTAACATTTAATTTCTTTTATAAATTTTATATAGCTGGCAGCTGTGAATGAGAGCAGTATCTTAGGTTCAGAAACAGTTTTCTCTGGCACATTGCCATCTACACGCAGACCAAAGTCTGTTCCAGCTCATCTACACAGCACACCAAATTCTGTAAGTTTTGTTTCCTTTGAATGTTTGTTTCTTTAATTTGTTCTTGATTCAGAATTAAACCATGAAGTCCAACAGAATGTTCCATGCATTGTATTATATTCATTAACAATAACATAATTCACCATATACTGTATTATTTTTATTAGCCCAAACATAATTCCCCTTACACTTTATTATATTCATTAACCCTTATTATATTCATTAACCCTAACATAATGCTTCATACACTGTGTTATATTCATTAACCCTAACATAATATTCTATACTTTTTATTCATTAACTGTAGATTAATAAATTTTGTTATATTCTTGAATCCTAACATAACATTCAATATGCTTTATTATAATCATGATCTCTGTCTTATACACTTTTCTACATTCATGACTATAAAAGAATGCTCCTACATTTGATTATAATCAAATGATCTCTGAGATAATGCTCCATACAATTTATTATATTCATGAACACTTTATCATATTCATGATAATGTAACCTATACATTTTATTATATTCATGATTCTTTTGATAATATACTATACACTTTATTATATTAATGAACCCTTTGATAATGAACTATATACTTTTGTTGTTGTTTATTCTTAACCTAATACCCCATATATTTAATTTTGTTTCTTAATCCTAGTATAATCCTGCACACTTTATTCTCTTAATTGTTAATGCTCTGTGCACATAAAATTTATTTTTAAACTTTAGCAAACTGTTACATACATACCTTCCTCAATCTTTCTACCTTTGAGGAGCCCTTGTAATGATTTTCATATTTCATGGAACCCCAACATAAAAATTATTATATCTACAATGCTTATGTTTTCAATCACAATCTCTCTGGGAACCCCTATTCAGGCTATTGGTCTCACAGAACCCTGTTTGAGAAACCCTCCTTTTTGATGATAATGAAACAAATGCTTTTTGTATATTCATAAAGCAGACACTTATTCTTGTGAAGTCCTTAAATAAACTTCTGAACACTCTTATGGAATGCCTCATTTGTGATTCCAGTCATACTATTCTAGAACAGAATTTTATTTCTTCTTTGGTGAAATGTTAAATGAGCCACTCACTTTGTTTGTGATTTAATGAATGGGAGAGAACTCTGTTTATCTTGTACAGAAGGATGGATTGCGCCCACCATCACGCATGATCAAAACAAGCCCTGCGCTCTTTTCATTGGAGCGTGTAATGCAGAGCTTCCGCGCTCGGTCGCAGCTTTTGGTCTCCCGGCTGGAAGACACTGACGAGGTGCTGCATCAAACCTTTTCTGATGAAAGTGCTGATGACAATGAAGAAAAAAACGATGATCAGGAACAGTAAGTGTTTTTTTTAAAAATTTTGTTTGAAGTATGTATTGGATTATTTTATTGGCTGAATGAATTGCAAAATAAAGTTTAATTTATTATTTATCAAATAAATTGCTTTCCATCATGCAACCTCATAAGCATTCTAGAGGAGATTACAGGTTCTGTCTTACATACACATCAGAGCCATAGTACAGAAACCCAAGCACCCAAAAGGGAGATAAAGCACTAAAGCACTTACCCAGCAGCGTATCCCATGATAGAATCCCCTGTCACATTCATCCTCTGATCATTTAATTGTCTAATCTTGCTTTCCAACACTTTCATACCAAAAATACAAGAATTCATTGAATTAGTAATCATGTACCAGAGTGTTTGCAAAGGAGAGAGAATGCACTTACCACAAAGACCACTGGGGCTTAGTAACCTGATGCTAATATACACACTTCTTGAGAGTCATCTCTTAAGTGAAGTCATAAGATTTGCTTTGTAAAGTTCTTTTACTTTTTTTTCCATCATTCATTCTAAAGTCTCTGCAATTGTAGGAAATTATTCTTACTGTACAAATTATGTGAGCCAAAAATGTACTAGAACAGGTAGTCCTAAAATTGGCATTGGAAGGCAGTGAAATGCAGAGAATAGCAGCCAGTTTTGATGCTTTTTTACCCTGCCTTCTAATCTGTGGTTTCTTAGTTAAATGCATAATCTTCACCACTCTTCTTGACTGATAGGTATTTCTCATGTCTTAGATAATAACATAATTTAGTTTGACAGACTTTAGATGGAAATGATCCAATCAGACAAAGACACACATTTATGTGATTTATTAAAAATTGACTTTGCCAACAGTAAGTATCTTTATGTAATGTTCCAGTTTCTACTTTGAAAGAAACAAAACATATACATCATATGAGACAGAAATAAAGCATCCAGTTATGAATGTTGTTCCTGATCTAACCATGTACTGTATTGGGTTTTTAGTGGGTGAAATTAATTCCCCAAATTTGCTTGTCACGTAGGAGAGAAAAATAATGTTTGACATCTACAGTGGCAGAGGCATGGGTTTGCAATAAGTAAAACTAGGACAAGATGATCTGCAGATATTAAGAGTGGGGCTGCATCTTAATGAACCAATATAAAAGTGTTGAGAGGTGGGCATGTATGCTTGGATTGTGTGTAAGCATAAGTGAGGGTGTGTGTGAGTATGTGAAGGTGTGTGAGTTTCTAAGAGGGTGTGTGATGATTTGTGAGCATGTAAGAGGGTGTGCAAAAGTGTGTGATGGTATGTAAGAGTGTATCATGGTGTGTAAGACTTTGTGAGGTGTGCAAGAGTGTAAAAGTGTGTGAGGATGTGCAAGAGTGTAAAAGTGTGTGAGGGTATGCAAGAGTGTAAAAGTGTGTGCAAGAGTGTAAAAGTGTGTGCAAGAGTGTAAAAGTGTGTGAGGGTGTGTGTGTGAGGGTGTGCAAGAGTGTAAAAGTATGTGAGGGTGTGCAAGAGTGTAAAAGTGTGTGAGGGTGTGCAGGAGTGTAAAAGTGTGTGAGGGTGTGCAAGAGTATAAAAGTGTGTAAGGGTGTGCAAGAGTGTAAAAGTGTGTGAGGGTGTGCAAGAGTGAGTGAGAGTGTGGAAGTTTGTGTGGGGGTGTGCAAGTGTATGTGGAAGTGTATGATGGTGTGGAAGAGTATGCAAAAGTGTGATAATGTGCAAGAACATGTGAAAGTGTGTGATGGTGTGCAAGAGTGTAAAAATATGTGATGGTGTGCAAGAGTGTATGAGAGTATGAAAGTGTATGTGATGATGTGCAAGAATGTGAGTGTGAAAGTGTGATGGTGTGCAAGAGTGTGAAAGTGTGTAATGGTGTGCAAAAGTGCATGAGAATGTGAAAGTGTGTGATGGTGTGCAAAAGTGCATAATAGTGTGAAAGTGTGTGATAATGTGCAAGAGTGCATGATAGTGTGAAAGTGTGTGATGGTGTGCAAGAGTGTATAAGAGTGTGAAAGTGTGTGATGGTGTGCAAGAATATGAGTGTGAAAGTATGTAATAATGTGCAAGAGTGCATGAGAGTGTTAAAGTGTGTGATGGTGTGCAAGAGTGTAAAAGTGTGTGAGGGTGTGCAAGAGTGTATGAGAGTGTGAAAGTGTGTGATAGTGTGCAAAAGTGTATGAGAGTGTGTGTGTTTGATGGTGTGCAAGAGTGAAAGTATGTGATGGTGTGCAAGAGTGTGAAAGTGTGTGATGGTATGCAAGAGTGAAAGTGTGTGATGGTGTGCAAGAATATGTGAGTGTGTGACAGTGTGCAAGAGTGTGTGTGGAAGTGTGTGATGGTGTGCAAGAACATATGCAAGTGTGTGATGGTGTGGAAGATTGATAGTGTGGAAGTGTGTGATGGTGTGCAAGAGTCTGACCTCAGAGGAGAAAAGTATCTTTTGGAGTTCTTTGATCCATAAAAAAACATCAATTTTTTAAATTCCAGAGCCACTTTTTTAGTTTGAAGGATATTAGTGTAATGTGGTCTTAAGAAATTTGTTTAATTTTCAGGTGCTATCTTATTCATTAAAATAAATGTGTCTGTAAATGACAGTTATTTGATTTTGAAATGTTATTCATTGTCAAGTATTTAATTCATTAAGTAAGCCATTAAATAAGAAAAAGACAGAGAGAGGGGGAACAAAAAGATTGCAAAATGGCATTATGGGAATTATGATGCACCATGTTGAATGTAGCATGATGGGGCAGAAAGTCACTGATAGATAGGGAAATAGAAGAAAGACAGTGGTAATTACATCAGCATGTATAAATTTTTCAGAGGGAAAAGTGGACTTCAGAGACGAGGAACATTTCGTGTGAAGAAGGACAAAATTGAGCAAGAGGGGAGAGGAGAAAGATTTTCTGTGGACAATCTACCAGCTGCCAGTAGGAGCAAATCAGAATCTTGTATGTTCTTTTTTTTTTTCTATTTTTTTGTTGTTATCACTATTAATGGTATTTATTTTTACAGTATGTATAAACTAAGTCATATTTAAAAAATACAAATAGACAGGCATTCCTTACATGACCAGAAGACACCATCTCCTTACACGACTGTCATGTTTAAAACATCAAGGGGATCTGTATTGAAGGGCAAAATCTGTATGTAGATGCAAAGTGTTAATTGATGCTCTTTTAACTGCAGTATTTAAGTTATTAGCACACAAAAATTAGCAGAAAAGTGAGAAAAAGAAAATTTAATGAAAAGATAACTCTAAATAAAAATAGTTTTAGTGTAAGGATTTATTTTTGGTTTTTTTATTTGCAGCTAATCTGTACCCTAACCCTACTCTTAAAAAAAAAAGACAACCCTAATCTTAACCTATCTCTAAAAATCCCTAACCTTAACCTTAAAAGCACAACTTTTGTTGGGTCTTCCATCCTCTTCTGGTCGTGTATGGAGACACTCCTCCAGAATTAATATGAAAAGATTTAAGGATTTTTATTGGAGAAAAAGTTGTTGATTTTCTTTTATAAATAATTTTAGACTGTTATATATTTATGCCCATTTACATAAATTTATACTCAGGATACATATGATCTCCAATGTTTTAAGCCAGTTTTCATCTGAAAAATTTCATCTACAGTTTTCCGTTCAAGCACCCGGGTGATGGATGCGGATGATATGGAAAGTGGTAGTCGCCTAATCAATATAGATGTCCAATCCAGCACAGATCTCCAGCGTAAAAAGATCAAACAAGCACAACTGAAAATCTTGGAGGCCAATCAGAAAGTCAGGGATCTCTCCATAAACATCAGGTTAATGCATATCAGTTGTATCAACCGGTTCACTAGAAACAATATCAAGTGTTTAGCATACTATAATCAAGCATCTTAGTTCAAACATTTAGAAATAATAGTCTACTCACATAATTCATCTCTACATAAAACACAAGTATAAAATATCAATAGCAAAAATGATTATAGATTTTTCTCAAACATATTTTAATATTACCAGTTACATTATGTAATGTCATTTCATTATTATTATCCAAGTAAATATCCTGAACATTTTCTTTTTAATCTTAAAAATTAAATCTCTGCAATAGATTTTGTGCTGGAAACAGTAATAAATTAAAGCACTTGAAAAATTAGTCAAACTTCTATATGAAATTTTTGTTGTTGTTAATAGCACTCATTTTTTATATTTGTTCTGGTGCAGAATGAAGGAGCAGTTGATTTGTGAGCTTGTCAAATCTGGAAAAGATGCTGAGCTGATGAACAAGCAGTATGCAGAAAAAATCAAAGCCTTGGAAAAAGTGTGTACTTGTGGGTCTGCTGCTTCCCCTGAACTGCAAATGTTTTATGCAACCATTTGTAGCCTTCTGTTACAAACTTAGTTCATTTTAAATGATTGTTATATTGGATTGTCATAGTAATCAGATGATATAGTTTTTGTGATTGCCATTTAATGACTGGTGCATAAAATTTTGTCATATATTTTAATAGTTATTAATTGATATATATTTACTGTGAGAGGGGCTTTTAATTATTATTTAGTGTATAGACCTTTGTTGCGATTTCAAATAATAAATTGACAAGATTTTTTAATTATGAGACTAGTCTTCATTGACATAGTCCTTTTTGCACTGTTTACCATGTTGATGCATGGCAGTACAAAAACATCTTTCAGGAGCTGTTAGCTATCATTTAAGAATCTTTTCATTTCCCTTAACTATTTTTATTATAGTTTTCTCATTCTATTTTGATAGACCTTTTTTCATTGTTGAAAGAAGACAATTTGATTCAAGGGATAAGTGCAAGGATTGCTGGTTTTGAGGATAATTATTACTTAGACTTTTTTCCATTTCTACAGGAGAAACAACAGGCCAGGCAGGATGTTATCGATATGCAGGCAGCTCTGCAAGACCTGGAGGCAAAAGAACAACAGGAATCTGCAGAAAAACACCGTCTGCAGCTGTTAGTTTTCAGTTTCATTATTTTATCATTCTGTGTGTGTGCACTTGTTGGAATGTGTGTACCTATTTCTTAACATTTGCTTTTCAACATATTTTTTATCTTTTGTCTGATGTATATGTTCATATATTTTATGTTTTATGCATTTTATTATTTCTTTATATATATATGGATTTATATCAGATCTGCCAATCCTTGTGAATTTGCACTACCAGGGTTTTGAATTCCTGCTTTCATGCCACATGAATGATGTTCACAAATTTTCAAGAAAAGGAAATTAAATATAATATTCATGTTCTATACAGTTCTAGTATGCACACACACACAGAGAACAAGAAAAAATAGGCATAATAGAAAAAAAAAATTATAAACTGCAATGGAAAATGGGTTTTCATTTTATAAAATCCTTCTCAAAATGCCAAAATGCAACAGACAGGAATATATTTGTGGCATTAGAATTATGTATCTGATGACTAAAATGCACCAAAAAATATTTTTATGACATAATTTATTATGTAGCATGGCCTATTTATTTATTTATACTAATGTATCTGTATGAAGTTGAATATTAACATTGCACCAGGATTGAACAGTAAAGTCTGTCATAGAGAAAACATAAATGAACAAATTGTCATGTCTCTAAACCCATATATCAGAGGTAGATCAGACCACTGTTTTCTACCTAAATATACCAATATAATGTTTGTTTAATTCTAATAATTTATACATTTTACTTTTGTACATTTTATTATTACAAGGAGAAATTAAGCAAGCATATTGTCATGTAGTTGAATCATATCACAGAAATAGTTAACCTATCAAACTGATCAGAAAAGTATATTTTACCTAAATATATGACCTTTAACCTTAATTATTTTTACATTTTTACATTATTTGACACTTTCTTGTTAAAAGAAACACTTTTTAATTATTATCATTTCATTTTGAACTTGAAATCTTTTTCTCGTCATCCCTGTTTCTTTGTTAGCCCAAAATTTTCTTATGACTTTAATTTTACTCATTTAAAAATCCTTTTATCTTTTTGTAATTTGAAAAAAATTATTCCTTTTTTTTTAAATCTAGGGACTACAAGAAAAAGATTGAAGCGGCCCAGCAGAAGGTTTCAGCTTTGCAAAAGAAACAAAAAGAAACAGAAAAAGTAGCACAGTTTGCCTATCATCATGAAAAAAAGTGAGACATTTGGTATTTCATTAGTACATCAGTCGGTCGTTACATATTTAGGAGTATAGATTTAAGGATTTTATACAAATTTGTGGATAGTTTGTTGTTTGTGTGCATTTATTTGTGTTTGTGTTAGAAATTGTTTCAGAAATTAGGTGCTTGCAAAAGTGCAGTTTTGTTTATATATATTTTGCAAAGTTTTAAATATATCTTCTGCTTTCAAGTGCTTAGGCATCATATCTGATAAGAGACATCAAATATTAAGCCTGTGTTTTAAAACGTTGTTGCAAAAGTACTTGACACTAAAAATGTTTAGCAATGGAGTTGCAATTTTATCTGCAACAGTAACCGTCACGCGCTTTCCACGTTTTGGAGAGTTGTTGCAGCATGTTTTTAAGTGTTTTGTGCAGGAATACTACATGCACTGCAGTCATAGCTGTCATCACTGACTCTTTTATCACCATCCATATTTATTAGTCACAGGATTCTCTCAAGGTTAAAGACGATTTTCTTGAGTATTTTAATATCAGCTATAGATACTGCTGACCTTCATCTTTTATCTCTCATCATGCACATTTAACACACACACTGTAGCATGCAACATACAAAAGCAAGCACACATACCATAGAATATATACAATATGCACATACCATAGCACATACCATACCACAACACACAAACCATAGCATGCAACACATACAACAGCATGCACGCACAACACATACACACCTTAGAATGCACACTCATTTAAGCCCATCATCAATTTTTTAAAATTTTTTTTGTGGGCGGGGCGGGACTTATCTACTGTATTCAGAGTTGCCTCTATTTAGCACTTCTGTTTGCAGGATCCAAGATCTAGAGTTGGCAGTGGAGCGTATGAAACAGCAGCAAGAAATTTTGCAAAAGAAACTTAAAGAAGAAGCAGAACTAAAGGCCAAATTTGAGGTAAATGTTGCAGGCAGTTAAGCTGTTGATAAGGTCATTGAGACAAAGACAGACTTTGCAGAAACGCCAATATCATGAATAGTTTATTTCATAGAATTACATCTGGAATAACAAATACTTTAAAGTCCACTTTTTTGAATAACTTGTCAAAAACTCAAAATAAACAGTAATGAAAGATGAAATGCCACTGCTTCTAAATACAGACTTGATTTAGAGCAGAGCAAACACATCATCTGTTTAAGAGGAATATTTGGAATAAATTTGGCATCAGAGACTTTGAAAATGTTAATAGAAATATTTCTTTAATATGCATGCTACTCCGGTTTACAGAATTTGGATTTGAATTTAATGATATTGACAGATTTTGTTCAGTTCTACCCTTTCTCCTTTACATTCATTTGTTGTTTGTTTCTTCACACAAATATATTTAAAACACTTAAAATTGTACTCACTTTAATATATTAGGATTTTCTTCAACTCTCAACATGACATTATTTAAGTTCAGAAATTATATTGCTTTTTTAGAAAAATAGATATTATACTTTCCTTTTTTAATTTTTTTTTTATAAAATATTATGGGCTGGCGAAGACAAAATAAAACCTGTAATGACTAAACTGAGTGAATAAAGTTATAAACACGTTTTTAAAAAAGAATTCCGGTCAGTTTGAAACACCTTCCTACAAATCTGATTTAATGTCAAGAAATATCTACTTTGAGAAGTAGCTATAGTTTATTTCAGTAATTTGAAAAACAGCAAGCCGATGGTAAACTTCTGTTGTTTGGGCAGATTTTTCTGCAGTCCATGCTTTATTCCCTCCCCTTGGCTTAATTCAGTCAAATTAAATAAAATAATATTTTCAAGCTAATAGCTATCAGATATCCAACATTTAAAAAAAAAAAAAAATATATAATGAAAATTTTAAATTATAATAAACAGTACTGATAACTGTGCCTTTGAAGGAATGTTGAGGATGCCAGTGACCCATCACAGTGTGTGACACTTAGTTTTTAATTGTTTCAAAATTAATCATCCTCTTGATGATCATTGGCAGTAAGTGGACTAGAAAATAATATTGGTTTCACAATAGACATTTTGATAAGGGGTTACTCTGTGTTGTCCAGAGAGAAATGCAGCGGGAAACACAGAAGGTCAAGGAACTGGAAATACGCCATGACCACCAACAGAAGATCTTGAAACGCAAGACAGAGGAGGTAGCTGCTGTCCAGCGACGTCTGCGGTCGGCTTCTTCCGGTACCCTCCCACCAATAACTGGGTCAGTTTTAAGTGCTGCAGTTGTATTTCAAGCTTTCAGTATGCACCATACTTCTCTCTTCTTTTTTTTTTAACCAGACTTGGTCTGATCTTATAACTGCACAATTTATTAGATAATGTTATTTCACTGATATGCGCTTCTAGCACATGTTCATCTATCTTTGGTAATTGTTGGTTACATATGCACTGTCACAAAAGCGTGCAATTCACATACATGTTATCACACCATCACCACTACAATCTTTACATTTGAGAGTAATTGAATCAGTCTTCAAAGGTGTGGAGGGAGGGGAGATAATTCGTTTAAATATTGCTTCAAGGAATGTTTATTATCTTTGAGAAAATAGCACTTGATTCAGTGCATCAAGCATATTTTTAATTCTAGGGAAAATATGAATAAGATTAATGAACAGTGACTTGGAAAAATAGCATTTGATACAGTGAATCCAACATTAATTTTTGTATTTTAGTGAAGATCTGGATAAAATTGACGTACAGAGGCGACAGCTGGATGCAGAAATTGAACGAGTTCTTGCAGAGAGACAGCAAGTAGCAGAACTGCAAGAGGTGAGATCTTTTGGAAAAACTGTTAATTATGTTTTGTTTGTGTTTTTGTATGCACACTTGGATATTATATAATTTAAAATAAGAATCTTTTCTTCTGAATGATCGATGGTCTGTTAGTATAGAAATACTTTTCAATTCTTTTGTGTCTTCTCGAAATGTCATTAGAAATTAAAAAATGAAAATATTTCTATAAAGTTCACCTGTTGGTTGGTTGGTTGGTTGGTTGTATACATTTCATCACTTTGTCTTTGGTTTTGATATCTTTGCTGTTGTAATAAATAATTAATAAGTTTAATTAATTTTTATTGTGCTTTATTTTTTTTTAAATAGCTGTGTTTAATTAATTTTATTTTTACAATTGGCTTTATTACTGTTTAGGAACTTCAAAAGAGGGAGGCTATAGTTGCGAAAAAGGAAGCCATGCTGGCTGAAAAGAGTGAACTTGAAATAAAGAAGATGAGGTCCAGCCAGATGCTGAGCAAGGTTAGTCAAAGCCTCCTTTGATGGGCTGATGACATGCAGCCAGAATTCAGGCTGGGTTGTTTAAATTTCCATTACAGTTGCTGACATGTATATTTCAAATAAAATCTGGAGGATGAGAAAGGAGCTTTCCAACCCACTGCTTCTACAATGTCTTTCAAGATCACGTCTATAAAATTTCTAAGAAACAGATACAGACCTGATGTGGTGTGCCCTAATAGACTAGAAAAATGTCTGCCAGAACTGTTTAGGTACATTCCATATGATCTGTAGAAGCCAGAAAGACTTGATCTAATTACATGTCTCTAAGTCTTGCAGAGAGAGATGAAAATAAAATAAATCTTTAATGGTATGACTGGATCTTGCTGGATGAGGCATCATCCACTTGTGTATTTAGCAAAAGGGAACAATAACTTAACTGGGTCTTGCTTGGATTGGCACCATTAACTTGTATGTTTAGTAAAGTGAAGCAATAATTAACTGGGTCTTGCTTGGATTGGCACCATTAACTTGTATGTTTAGTAAAGTGAAGCAATAATTAACTGTGTCCTATATGGATTGGCACCATTAACTTGTATGTTTAGTAAAGTGAAGCAATAATTAACTGTGTCCTATATGGATTAGGGCAATATCTACTTATGTATTTAGCAAAGGGGAGCAATAACTGACTGGATGTCTAACCAGGAAGTTTAATTTTTTTTGGTCAAGAGAAATAGATTTTTTTAATCAGTTCAACAGACCCCTTGCTGAAGAAATTAATTTTCTTTAGAGATCCTAAATGCTGAAGTTGAGGCACCAGAAACTGCTGTTAGATTTTTTTAAAATCTTTATTTACCACTGGTTCACTGGTTCAGAAATGTGACACTTCAACAGTTTAGTACTATTCCCAAATCCTGTACAGGCCTTTCTTTTTCCATGTTAGCAGGCAGTACAAAGGACATATTATCTCCCTTGCTTTGTCTAAAATTGTCTGAAAGCATGGATCAATACCCTATATCCAGTATTGTCATTACAGAAGATATTATTTTGTTTTTGCCAGCCCATTATATTTTATTAAATAATTTAAAAAGGAAAGTATGACATGAGTATCCAAGTAGGCTTAATAAACTAATAATTGCACAACCACTGCACAAATGACTATAACATAAATCATTGTTAGACAAAGGGAGGGAATCTAATTAACTATGACATTAGAAGGTTGTTTGAGTATCAGTCTACTTTGAAATAAGGAATAAGACATTTTTACTGATTCCACTTATTACAATTTAGTTTATTTAAATATTATTTACAATAATAAAAAATACTATAAAATCACAATAAAATAAAACAGTGACAATAGGTGAAACAGACAAAGGAAAATTTATATGACAAAATGTCAACAGAACTAATAACATTGACAGCATGGTAATAATAACAGTAGTAATACTAATGTTTAAGAAAAAAATAATAATTATTATAAAGAGAACAAAGTAAAAGAAAATAATATAACATTTTCACCTCATCCAAAATTAAAATAAATAAACCTTTAATTAAAAATCTAATAAACCCATTACCAGTTGTAAAATATGGCTAATCTCTAATTAAACACACACCCACACACACCATTTATTTATTTACTTAAAGCTAAATGTTGAATTTATAAATAACCAGATGTTCTGTTAAGTTATTTATCATTTGAAAAATAACAGTAAATAGCAAAAATTATGTCCTCTGTTGAAAAATTAATTTCTCATGACTGATTTAATTACCTGTAATCATGATGTCCTATTCAGTTGTGAACATGTTGTCATCTACAACTGTCTTCATCATTAAGTGAACATAACGTCATCATGATGTCCTATTCAATTGTGAACATGTCATCTACAACTGTCTTCATCAATAAGTGAACATAACGTCATCATGAGTGATCATGTTTTAATCAATTGTGAATGTGTGTTAATCACCTGTGGTTATCTTAGTCAAATGTGAATATATAATGATCACTTGTGGCTAAGTCTGAATTGAATGTGGACATGTAATAATTACCTGTGGCTGTTACTTAACAAATGTGAATGTGTAGTAATCACCTGTGGTTATGTCTTAGCCAAATGTGAATGTGTAGTAATCACCTGTGGTTATGTCTTAGCCAAATGTGAATGTGTAGTAATCACCTGTGGTTATGTCTTAGCCAAATGTGAATGTGTAGTAATCACTTGTGGTTATGTCTTAGCCAAATGTGAATGTGTAGTAATCACCTGTGGTTATGTCTAAGCCAAATGTGAATGTGTAGTAATCATCTGTGGTTATGTCTTAGCCAAATGTGAATGTGTAGTAATCACCTGTGGCTCTGTCTTAGTCAGCTGTAAACATGCCTTTGTTGCTTTTGAATATGTCAGTAAATCGCCTGTGGCTGTCTTAATTACTTAGTATGTCTTAAGCAAGTGTGACTAAACTTTAATCTGAGTTAAACTGTTTTTATCACCTAGATGTGTGTGCATCTTAGGAAACACTCAGCAAAAGCTGCTGTATGTTTTTTTTTTAATGTTTTTTTTCAGGAGTTAATGACAGTTTCAACTCGTTTGGACTCTGTTGAGCATAAACTGGAAGAAAAACGACAAGAGTTTAATCTGTTACCTGTAGACCAGCGAAGTGCAGCCAAGGAAGAAATCCATCAGCTGAAGAACAAACGAGAAAAGCTGTTCAAAGAGCGACAGTTAATTGATAACAAGCTACATGAAGGAAAGATTTTGTCTGGAGCTGAAGAAAGAAGGTATGGTCTGTTGCAGATGACTTCCAATCAGATTCTTTCTCTTTGCTACATTGCTGCATCGTTTTGTTTTCAAACCATTAGTGTTTACAAAATACTTTGTCACTGATGTTTCTGTAGAAAAGCAGAGAAAATGTTTTTGTAGACTGATTTATTTCTGCATTAGTTATCAGAATATTAATACTAATTGGTAATAAATATTTATATAATTTGATTGATTGTTTACCCATTTCATGAAAAGAAAAATTGTAATGGCAGAATAGTAGCAGAATAGTACCAGAATAGATAACCAGATATGATTCATTTAATTTCATTATTCATTTTATAAACAAATTTTAATAGTTGTCATGTTTGTGGTTCTCAAGGCTGTTGGTCCTGTAGAAGTAATCAAAACCACCATTGATACATGAAATAATCATGTAGTCACTTTCACGACCCTTCAACCTTCCTGATTTTTCCTGAAATATCCCACTCTCACTGCTTATGTCCCAAATTCTGAAACAGATATCTTTTGCCCAATTATTAGAAGAAAAAAAATATATATATAAATGAAAAGTATGTCAGTACACTGGTTCTTTAGAGAACAAACTTGTGGTTGTGTGGATACGCCTAAAGGCTCTTCGTATTATGCTTTTACTTTGTTGACAAAAATTTTTTGTTTGAGTCATTGATATATTGGCATGGATTGTTGTGTTCATTAAATTGAAAAACTTAAATTCTTGAGATGATAGAATATTTTTTCACTGAACGCAAGAGACTTAGAAACTGAGAAGGAAGAATCTTTGCAACTGGTAGCACACAGTTTGGACTATTCCTGCATTAAGCTGGCACACAGATTTGGGCTATTCATACATTAAGGCAGGACATAGATTTGGACTATTCATACATTAAGGTGGCACACAGATTTGGATTATTCATACATTAAGGTGGCACACAGATTTGGACTAATCATAAAAAGGTGACACTCATATTTGGGCTATTCATATGTTAAGGTCACACACATTAACTGGTGATACACAGTATTCCAAAAAGTCATTAGAGCAGTCAAACTTCTGAATACACAACAGTTACTTGTTAAATTCAGACCTAAATATATGGAAACAGTATCTTTCACTAACCTGTGGACCTATAGAGATATTTTTGCTTGTATTGAATGTGTAGAGTTTCTCTTAATGTTGTTAGTGGTGAAAACAATGATATTACGATATGCATAAATTCACAAAAGCATCAGGCAGAATAAATGATGCACAAAGCCTGAAAATTACACCATGTTCCATGATCAAGTTTCTGTCCTTTCTGTTATGAATGCAGAAGTTACATTCCCTTAGGTCAGTGCTCTTTTTATGGGTTTTTTTTTTCCTGTTCACTGATTTTTATATTATCACTGCTTTTTCAAATAATACACCAGTAGATATGAATTCATTTTGTTTAATTTTTTAAAAATATCATTAAAAAAGTTGTTTTAGCTGATAATGCAAATTTTTAAAATACCATATCTCTTTGTATTGCACAAAAATAGTTTTCAAAAACAAGAAGAAAAATCATAATTACACCAATTATGGTACTGTGTTAATTTAGATTATAGAGATGGCTTCAAAATATTATCATAATTCATTCTTACACAAATACTTCTTTAAGAGTGTGTGAGTTTTATTACTTTGTTATTTGACATTGTTTAGATTGATAACTGTATATTTTTTTAATTGTTGTAAGTATAATTTGTTTGATTTTGGTGCCTATGATAATTTAGGTTAATAGAATTGGAAGAAGCAATGGAAGCAATTGATGCAGCTATTCAGTACAAGAATGAGACAATTAGTAGCAGGCAGAGAGAGCTCCGACAGTCTCAGATTCTCTCACAGGTATAAGATTGATTCTTGTTATGTTTTCTCTTCAATCTTAGCCCTTGATATTGATAATAATTTCAAAAGTAAGAAACAGCAGCAACTAATTCTCAAAGATAAACTCAAAATAAATAAATATAAAAAATTTTATCATACAAAAACATTCAAGTAAATATGTCAAAAAGAGAGAGAGAGAGATTCATACATGCACAAATATTTTTATAGAATCTTCATCAGTCAGTTTTTGAATTTGTGAACTTCTTATTCACACATTGCACAATCTCTGATTAGCAGATTGGAATCTTCTTGAATAAGTTTACTAGTTTTAATGTCTTCTTCACTCAGTAAAACTTTATTTCATACCTTTGAATTTTGAGACCACCATTATAAAAAAAAAAAAAGCAACAAAGTAATCCATGAATTACTATATTTAGTTTTTTAAGAGTAGGAGTTTTGATTTATTTTATCTTCATTGATACAAATCTGTAAGTCAGTCAAGCACTATAGTTTCCAAGGAGAAGACTACTCTTAATTCCATCACTTTATAGACTTAAAATATCTAGCTCATTTGGAGAAAGATTTTAGCCTGCTCTGCATCCTTATATAGTTCAGAATCTAAAAAAAAAAATCACTTAAATCTATATTATGGTGTTCATTTTTTGTCACATATTTCCTTGAAAGAAAATCATCAAAAGAGAAACTTGACTGCAGTTTTTTGTAGCATATACAATATATCATAAGAGCAGTGATAGGGTTAACATATATCAGTGTGATTATATATTTTGTAGCATTTACAATGCACCACAAGAGCAGTGATAGTTTGCATTTTAACATTTATCAGTGTGATTATATATTTTGTAGCATATACAATACAATATAAGAGCCGTGATAGGGTTAACATTTATCAGTGTGATTATATATTTTGTAGCATATACAATACAATATAAGAGCAGTGATAGGGTTAACATTTATCAGTGTGATTATGTATTTTGTAGCATTTACAATACACCACAAGAGCAGTGATAGGGTTAACAGACATCAATGTGATTATATGTTTTGTACATTTTATAGTTTGCAGAGATGTGATTTTGTTGTTGCTGCTGTTGTTACAGAGTGAAGATAACCTGTTTAACAGGCTGAACTCATTGACAGGAGCTGAAATGAAAGGAATGCTTACCCGATATTTTGATAAAGTCATCAGCTTACGAGAAGCTCAGCATAAGCTTAGTCTCCATTGCAGTGAAACAGAGGTTAGTCATAGCAGTGTGCACCCCACTAAACTACATGCTTTTTGCATCTTTGCTTGTCTTTTGTCATGGTTTGTTTGACATAGTTTGCATTTTAAATATTTTGCTTTTAATCAACTCCATAATCATAAATATTTCACCATATATGTTTTTAACTCATTAGTTAACAGTTTGGTATCTTCTCATCCATTTTCTTTCACTAACACATGTACTATCACACATGACCCAAGTACCTGCATATCTAACATGAATACCATTACATAATACATGTACCATCACACATGACCTAGATACCAGCACATCTAACATGAATACCATTATATAATACATGTACCATCACACATGGCCTAGATACCAGCACATCTAACATGAATACCATTATATAATACATGTACCATTACACATGACCCAGGTACCAGCACACCTAACACCAATATCACTATATAACATGTATTATCTCACATGCCCTAAGAAAGTAGACATTTTCACAGACTTGGGTGTATTTGAAAAATTAGAAATCTCCAGACAGGTGTAGAGAATCACGCTTTCAGGTACACCCACTGATTTTTCACTTCTCATAGGTAAAATGTGATGAACAAGAGCGGTTGATTCGTGAGCTAGAGAGCGCACTGCAGAGGTCCACACTGGAATTAGATCGGCGCCTCACACAACAGCAACAGGAGTATGAGCAAAAAATTCAAGTGCTTATGCACCAACTGATGTCCACAGAGAGTACCAATGGTGTTATCATAGGGGATGGTGTTATCAGCCAGAAGTGAGACTCTTTTGTTATTTTTGCCATTTCATTTATTTAATTATATGTGATATGTATGTTATATGTGATATGTATGCATGTGTTTTTATCTATGTATATATTGTTTAATATGTGCTTTTGTGTGTATATGTTTGTGTTACAAGTGTGTCAGACATTGTTTAGTGTGAGCACATGTATTTGATAAAACTTGTCAGGAATAGAGAGATTTATGTAAAAGTTTATTTTTATTTTTTTCTCCTTGAGGGTCTTTAGTGTAGACAGTCCGAAGTATTATGAATAACAGATTGACCTGTACTTTATGTTTTAATAATTATAATTTAAATAATTTATTTTACTTTATTTTTTTAGTCAGTCTTGATCAATTACAGAATGTTTCAACTGTTAAAGACATAAATTTCTGAAGATAAAAGTCTGCTTGTGTAAATTGACCTATCTGTATAAAGTTATCTTAAACAATTAGATGTTGTTTTGCAAAATGATCTAGTTTTATAGCTATCTTATACAATGTGATAGAGCTTGCAAACTGACCTAGTTTTATAGCTATCTTATACAATGTGATAGAGTTTGCAAAATGACCTAGTTTTATAGCTATCTTATACAATGTGATAGAGTTTGCAAAATGACCTAAGTATATAAAGCTATCTTGTAACAGTGTGATGAAATTTTGCAAAATGACCTAACTAATTAAATCAGTCTTGTACGGTGTGATGCAATTTTTCAAACTAACCTAAAGTGGTCTTGTATATGTAATCTGTTGTGCAAAATGATTTACCTATTGGAATTATGTTCTACACTGAAATCTAGATGTGCTGCAAACTGGCTTGGTTATTTGAAATGATCTTGTACATTGTGTTCTCACTGTGCAAAGTGACCTTGTTGTTAGAAGTGATCTTGTATGTTGTGTTCTCACTGTGCAAACTGGCCTTGTTGTTAGAAGTGATATAGTATAAGGTTAGAAAACAGGGGTAAATTACCCAAATGGAGTAAAAATGAAAACTTTGGGGTAAAGAAGGCTAAAAAAATAATAAAGTATTGTGAGGTCATCAAACTCATTCGTTTATTAATTGTTTCACACACACCCTCAATTTTTATAGTTCAACAATAAATTCCTACTTTTATAAAATTAACTCCCTCTGATAATTGAGTCATGATCTTATCAAAGATGCCATTTTGGCTAGACCTTAAAAACGTGTTATGATCTCACATCAAATAGGAGCATGCTAGCCAATTCAGTCCCCTTTTCCAAGGTGTGGCTTGATTTTGGGGACGTTGAAATCTTATTAAAATACTTTTGAGTCATATTTGCAACTGCTGCCATTATTCTGCTTTTCTTTTCCAATCTTTTTTCCGGTCGGCTGAGAATTGTAGATATGTTATTATTTTTCATGGTGTGTTGTTCCAATTCAATTAGTGGCTTTTCAGCTGTAGCCAAAGAACAGAATTCCAAAACTGAAGTTACCCACTGCATGATTGATTGCCAGGCACTGCTTGTGAAGCAGTTGGAACATGAACTGATGTAATCAAGAATTTCAGTGCTGTCAAAAAGTATGCACTAAACATGCAATTATTTTGAGATTTATGTGAGAATGGGGAAGCTGAATATTCAGACCTCCCATTTTCAGACTGAAGTGAGATGGCTTTCACGTGGAAATGTTCAGAATCCAGTATTGGCTAAGATCTGAGCTTAAAGCCTTTCTGATGGACCAAAAACATGCCCTTGTGGATAAGTTGAGAACCTCCATTTGTATATCTTACATATTTAGCTGACATCTTGGGGCTTGTAGAATTTATTGCAAGAAGGAATTGCAACAACAAAATCTTTTTAGCAAGACAAAAGATTTCAACATTTGGATCATAGCCTCTGTGGAACAAAACAAGATAGCTTGAAGGATTGGCAGAGGCATTTCTTGAACTTTGCTCCAGCAGTGAAGCATGCATGGAATTTCAGCACCAGACAGATCTGTCATCATTTGGGATTTCAAAAACTGCGAAAGCTTTTCAAATTGCACATGTAGAAGCATAAAAAATGCTGCTGCTTTTTTCAACCACCTACCTTTGTAAACAAGAATTTTCTACCATTATGAACTTGAAAACAAAGTTACAGAAATCGGTTTGGACCTCAAAGACAACATCCAAGTGGCCCTCACATCTGAAAGCCCTCATATGTTTGCTGTTTTATCACAAATGAAACAGCAGCATTTTCCCCAAACCTGAAGTGGAGATGTTTTGAATGAAATTCTTCAGTTCTTCAATCCTTTTTATTAATTTTTGTATGTATGCTATTCTTATGCAGCATATATTGCTTTTTAAATAGTTTATTAATTAATTCTTGACTTTGAGAGTAGTTATTCTTCATTTTCATGAACAATTAGCATGTTTTGTTTACTTTGAAGTCTGGGAATAATTTCATTTAATACAGATTTGGGGTAACACTCAAAAAATTCCCCTACCCCTGATCTAGTATGATGTGGTCTAGTTGTGGAATTTGGCCTTGTTGTTGAAGTGGTCTAGTGTGCAAATTGCCTTTCTTTGCCAGAAATGATCTAGTACTGTATTGTGGTCTAGTACAAATTGGCTTAGCTATTAGTAGTGGTCTACCTTGTGGTCTAGTACAAATTGGCTTAGCTATTAGTAGTGGTCTACCTTGTGGTCTAGTACTAATTGGTTTAGCTATTAGAAATGGTCTAGAACCTTGTGGTCTAGTATAAATTGGTTTTGCTATTACAAATGGTCTAGAACCTTGTGGTCTAGTACAAATTGGTTTAGCTATTAGAAGTGGTCTACTTGTACAAATTGGTCTGGCTATTAGGAATGATTCTTTACATTGTGGTCTAGTTGTAAAAATTAGCCTGACTGTTAGAAGTGATTTTGGTCAATCTATCTTGCTGTACAGCGTGATCTCAATTTGCAAATCAAGTTCATTGCATAAAATTGCACTGAGGGGTCTTAAACTGAATGTGTTGAAAGTGGTCTCTAAAGAGAGTTCTTGCTTTGCACACTTCTGAATATATTAAAATTGGTCTTATTTAAGAAATGTTATTTTCAAGCATGTCAGTCAAAACCAGTTCTTTCTTTCTTGTCTCCAGAATTCAGAATTTGGAGAAAGAGCTGTATTTCTATAAAAAGACTAGCCGTGACTTGAAGAAGAAGATTCGTGAGCTTCTTTCCAATGGAGTGCTCCCTGCCCAAGGTACTATGGGCAAAAACTGGGTGTTGTTTGTAGAAATGCACTTAGTGTCATCATTCATAAATAGCACTTCAACTTTAGTCATCATTCATAAATAACACATCAGCTGTAATCATGTCAACAATAACACATCAGCTTTAATCATGTCATAAATAACACTTCAGCTTTAGTCATGTCATAAAAATACACATCAGCTTTAATCATGTCATAAATAACACTTCAGCTTTAGTCATTGTTCATAAATAGCATTTCATCCTTAATCATCATTAGTCATCATTCATAAATAACACTTCAACCTTAAGCATTGTTCATAAATAACACTTCAACCTTAATCATTGTTCGTAAATAACACTTCAGTCTTATTAATCATTCATAAATAACACTTCAGATTTAGTTATTATTCATAAATAACACTTCAGCCTTAGTTATTATTCATAAATAATAATCCAGCCTTAACCATCATTCATAAATAACACTTCAGTTTTAGTCTTAGTCATCATTCATAAATAACACTTCAGCCTTAGTCATCATTCATAAATAACACTTCAGCCTTAGTCATCATTCATAAATAACACTTCAACCTTAATCATTTTTCATAAATAACACTTCAGCCTTAGTCATAATTCATAAATAACACTTCAACATAATAGTCATTGCTGAACTTTACAGTGTGTTCCATAACTGAATAAAGCTTAGATTGTAATATAAAATAGAAATTATATTTTATAAATATTTCACAGATGTAGAATTTATTTCTGTGACATAGTTGTTTACATTTTTTAAATTTCCAAATCTACATTTATCTGGGTATTGATCACTGCAATCCTTTGATGCACGAGATGTTTTTTCTTAATGAAAGTCTTGCATTTTCAACAGTTGCAGAAGAGATTGGCATAAGTGTCACTAACTCCATACAGAGCTTGACAGATGGGGATGGGGGCACACCCCGAGGCACTCACATCACCTCTCCTCGAGACAGTGCATTAATCAGGTAAGTTTGCCTTCACATATTAATAAGACAAAGTCTGTATTTTATCAGGTAAGTTAATTGGTTTGATAAAGCAAAGATGGCGCATTGATCAGGTAAATTAACTGGTTTAGTATCTCAGCTTGAGAAGACAGAGTGACTGTTTTCATCATATAAGTTAACGGATTTGCCCTCACAGCTTAAAAAAATTGAGAGAAAATTTCCTAGAAATGTGCGTTTTTACAGCAACATCTGATGCTATCATTTTAAAAAAAATTTTTTTAAGTTCATTTTGTTGTAGTAAATTGTGTTTTTGCTTAATTTTGCAAGTTAAAATATGCTCACTTGAGTCCTATTCCGTTATCACTTGGCTGTGATTAAATGAGTTTTGCTGGGTTTATTTTTTTTTAGTGATGCTATTAATATTATTATTTTGATATTTTAAAAAAATTGAACAAATTTAAAGACCTGTGCATTTAAAATAATCTTACTTTATTTAATTTGTTTTTTGTTTCAATTAAGGTTGCAGAAGAACCCTTGCTTTGGTGAATGTGGTGGTATTGATTATTTAGCCTTTTATTGTGTTTGAAGCATTTTGTGTTTTTATTAACTCTTTAGAATACAAATTTACTAATTACAGTTTTCCCTCATCCCAGTCTTGATTTATTTAGAAGACTGTAAACCCATCAGTCATTGTTTTGTGTTAATTATTTCAGGCCAAAATTGTTTTATATTTGTTTTCACTTCATGAAGACAGCTAATCGGTTTGTATTACTGTTATTTTTATATGTTAATTTTTCTGAACAGGATATTTAAAAGGAAACATTATGGAGATGGTAGGTCTGACATCTCAGAGCTCACAGTGTTGTGCAGTTGTTGGTGGTGATATAGATATACAAGAGCTGTACTTCCCAAAAAGTTGGCATTAATGTGATCTTTGTACATTGTGCTCTGGTTGTGCAAATTGGTCTTATTGCTTATTTTGAAATTGTACATTGCACTCGGGTTGTGCAAATTGTCCTAATGATAGAAGTGTTTATATACATTGCAATCTAGTTGTGCAAACTGGCCTATTTATTATAGCATGATTATTGAAGTTTATCTCCTAGTTTTGCCACATTTTTGTCACATTGTAAAGTGCAGATTTAATGTAAATTGATTTCTCCACCATCTGACTAGATGTGCGTGAAAAAGGAGAGATATATATATATGCCAGGGACATTAGCTCATCAGGAAACAAACGGTTCTATGTAGATCCCAGAAGGAGATGACAATAGATCCTAAGAGATGAAAAATTGATACTATCCATGGTTGTCCACCCCTAAACCAGAAGTTGTGCTTGGTATGTGAATAGTCTTGTGCTCTCCAACAGCTGAGCAGTTTTGTCTTTTTTCCCTTTTTTTTCCCTTAAGAATTTTGTTGGGTTTTAGTTTCTATCCATTGTTTTGTGGTTTTGCAGTGGAACTGATTCTTTCCTGTCATTTGCTTGTATGTCTTGGAGTGACTGAAGATACATTTTCCTAGAGTATCCATGCTTTTTTTCTTCTTTGGCTTTTTCTCATTTCCGTTGTTATTCTTCATGTTTGTGCCTGTCATTCTTTGTGTTTGTGGCTGTTATTCTTTGTGTTTGTGACTGTTATTCTTTGTGTTTGTGACTGTCGTTTTTTTTTTGTGTCTGTTGTTACAGTAATGAATACATTGACTCCTACCATGCATGCATGGTTTGATAGGCTTCAAGAGCATGAAAGTCTGTGTATTGTGACTGTTTAGTGATTGTTGGTCCAACTCACCAAGAATGCTATATGACCCCCATCTCACTCTCAGATTTTATGCTTTTCCATTCAAATGAGTCAAAACAAATGGACAGAACTCATCCAAGCATGTTTCCAATAAGTGAGTAACAGGTATTGATGATTCTTGGTCTTTCTAAGGGGTTGAAGATGGAGGAACCATTTCACTCTGATGTCCACTTCACGAGAAGAGGGACAATGAAAAGAGAAAGTTCTATGGAGTAGATACATTCGTTGTGTTTCAGAATTAGATCCCCTCCACCACCCCATTTAGGAAAAGGAAGCGGTAGGACATACTCTATGGTTTTGCAGACTTTTAATGATTTAAGTGTAAACAGTCGATCTGACACTTTGGGCATTAATATTGCTGTATTATAAGTTTTATTCCTGCTCCCCACTACCACAACTTTAACAAAGCCATAGAGGGCTATTCAAACTTATACAAAATAGACTGTTATCAGTTGAAAAATAATGTCTTCATGTTTCAGCAGTTATGTCTGGAACTGATAAGTCCTGATTTTTAGAAAGTGAGAAATTTTATTAAAGTATTTTGCTTTGAATATTTAGATTTCTGTATTGTAATAGAGCCTATGCTGTGAGGCTGGATGGGTAGAGTGTTATGCTATTTGGGGGAAATAAAAAACAAAAATAAAAACAATGATTTTGTAATATGCATCAGATCATTACAATTTAAATTTATAGTTGAAGACTTTATGAAACTATATGCATTGACTTTGAATTAGCAGTGAAAAGATAGTGGAAATGGTAACAAATTCAAAACAGTGAGTATTTATTTATTTATTTAAATTTTAAAAAGTAAATATTACTAGGTGAGACACTTCAACTTGAGTTGTCAAATTTTATGTCCATCCAGTGTATTTAAAAAACAAATATTGTTTTTATTTGTAAAGCATTAAATAGAGGGCAGAAATACTTTTTCCCATACTTTAATTTATAGAATTGTATGGTTTACAGTTATTCTTGTTAAAACTTTATTTATTTATTTTACTAATTATTTGGCATATTCTGAATTCTGACTAAATGCTGACCATACAATTTCTTGCATACAATTTCTCACAGCACACAAAATTCTCATAGTGTGAATAGGTGTTCTTTTAACTCATAATCAAGGACAATGTTTCAAAATTCTTTATTTTGAACCTGGAGACTTGTGGTCATGCCTTCTTGATGCCTCATTGAAATTAGATGTAGATTTTTTCTTCCTGGCAAATAATAGGCTTCCTTTTCAGACCAGTTGTTTTTGTCATTATCTCCCCTTTGCCATTTGCAGAGGAGAATCCTGATGGAGCATTAAAAACCTACCTAAGTAAATCAGTCTTTTAAATGTAATGAGTAAGGATGGATCTTCCCTGGTCATCTTTTCCTGAGCCTGAGATATTTGTTGCCACATGTGTAACCATGGCTACAATACATAATTAGAGACACATCAATAAGTTCAGTGCATGCAAGTGTCCATGAAATGCGAACTATTTCATAAAGCTTGGCTTTATTATAAGAGTATAAACCTGAAGGAGACTATGGTGGCAGTGGAAGATATTTTCTACTTTCAGCAGATTCTACATCTGAGGTTTATTTTAATGGCAATCTCCACTTTGGGTCTGGTAGCATTTGCCTATTTACTGTTACCTCTCATGAATAGTAGATTTATCTTTTTTTTTTTCACTGCACACACAGGTATGTGTACACTATTCGTTTCATGAGAAAAGTTCTGTTTGTTGCATAAGAAAAATTTCCTCCTCTCATCTTGTGTTCTTTTATGCTTGAAAATTACTGTTCTCCTGTTTGATATCTATGCTGATTGAAGGAATTGATATGAAGGTATGCCAGTTGTACATCGTGTTCACTTCTTGAGTAATATGATGGCAGGTGACTTGTCGCTCACTTATCTAAAATTCCATGATGCCTTAAGCATTGTAGTAATCACAAGACATACAAGTGTAGATCCTTAAACTTCTTGATTGAACATTGAATATAATGTGTTCCCATTACAGATGGCAGATTACAAAAAATATATAGGACATAAAGTAATAGTAGATTAAGTATGCAGTATTAGTGGGGTCAGAGTTCATCATATTTCTGTCCTGGGTGTTTTAATATGCTAATCATTTTACTAGTTTTGTGGGTGCTTAAGCAGAATTTGAAGTAAGCAAATTGACAACTAAAAAACGTGTTTTTGTTGAACTAGAAGAAATATATATGGCAACTCAGGAGGGTGTTTGTTTACTCAGAATTAGCAACAAACATGGATGACAACTCAGTTCAGGATGGCATTTGTTTACTCAGAATTAGCAACAAACATGGATGATAACTCATTTCAGGATGACATTTGTTTACTCAGAATTAGCAACAAACATGGCTAATAACTCAGCCCAGGATGGTGTTTGTTGATGTACAGTTGAAAGCAAATAACGATTGACATCTCAATTAAGGATGGTGTTCATTTACAAAGAGTTAAAAGCAAATAAGGTTTATATATCAGTTCAGAATAGTGTTGTTTTACACACTAAAAAGCAAATAAGATTTACATATCAGTTCAGGATGGTGTTGGTTTACACATTTAAAAGCAAATAATAGTTGACATCTCATTTCAGGATGGTGTTGGTTTACTTAGTATTACAGGATGGTGTTGGTTGACTTAGTTAGTATTTCAGGATGGTGTTGGTTTACTTAGTATTACAGGATGGTGTTGGTTTACTTAGTATTACAGGATGGTGTTGGTTTACTTAGTATTACAGGATGGTGTTGGTTTACTTAGTATTACAGGATGGTGTTGATTTACTTAGTATTACAGGATGGTGTTGGTTTACTTAGTATTATAGGTTGGTGTTGGTTTACTTAGTATTATAGGTTGGTGTTGGTTTACTTAGTATTACAAGATGGTGTTGGTTTACTTAGAATTACAGGATGGTGTTGGCTTACTTAGTATTACAGGATGGTGTTAGTTTACTTAGAATTAGAAATGAATGAATTCTTCCACTGATTTCTCTTCATTTTACAAACCTGAGAGATTATTTGTATTGCATGCTTTTGAGTTCATAGGCATCACTTGCATTATGGAGATAACATTCCCAAAAGCATAACTTAATTAGAATTACATAGTATAAATATGTGCTCCAGTTCCCATCTCCCTACCAGTATTGTGTAAATATATTCCAGTTTAACTCTGAATGATACTAGAATGACAAACACCTCGTGTGCACAAATACAGCACAAGCAGATTAATGTATTGAACTGTACTTGAACACATTTAAAATGTTCCATTGTATGTATGCGTATGTTGGTATGGTTGGGAGAGAGAGCTTGTGAGCATGACATTGCATTTTGTTTGTGATGGCTCCTGGAAAGAATATAAAGGGGCATATTCAGGCATGGCATAAATGTGACAAACTATAGGATTGCCAAGAGCGACCAGCACAATACAGGAGATTTGAGCTCGTCAGAGTTATGTAATGGAATTCCCGTGTTCCAAGAGATTTTAACTCATGAAAATTATATAAAATAAATTCACATATTGCAAGAGATTTGAATTCATGAGAGTTATATAAAATGAATTTGCATATTGCAAGAGATGCCTAAAGTTTTCTTTTATTTTTGTTTTGTTTGTCCATATTTTAGTTATCAGAACTATTATAAAGATAATTTTAAATGTCATTCTTTGAATAAGTTTATATCAGCTAATTCACATTGATGTTTCATTTTTCTCTTTTGTTAAATGGTTTCTATTATTCTCTTGATATTTTTCAGAATTTGTATTGATTTCTTTTGTGCAATCTTTCGTGTGCTGCTTATTATTTTCATTCAGATAAATAAATAGATAGATAGATAGATAGATAGATAGATAAGATGGGTGGGTCAGTGGGTGGGTGGGTGGATGGATGGATGGGTGGGTGGATGGATAGTTGGTTTCATAACTCAGAATTTTTTATCAATGTTGGCCCAAAAGTGAGATTACAAGATGATTTAAAGCAGTGCCTGATTTCTAGGCCTCATTAATGCTGAGCAACAAAATGTGTTGTGGTTTTTCAGCATGGGAACTAGTTTCTCTTAGTATGGAATGGATGTCATAAATCAAAATATTTTTTTAATGGACTTTATGAACTCATTTATATTGAAAGGTTACCATAACTCAAACTGCCAGAACCCATATGTATATAGATATAAATTTTGCCATATAATATTTAAATATTCATTAAAATTATGATTCTTTTTTTTTTCATTTAAGCAGTGGTCCATCAATGTACACTGTTGCTTTTGCATCAATAATTACACTTTAAAGATATTTTGGAGTTCTGGGTTTTGGAATACAGCAGTTGTTTTTAAAAAAAGAATCACCATCTCAAGTCATTAATAATTTTCTATTTTTCAAATGGCCTATAATTTTTATTCTATCCATTAATCTAATTAACTGCAGAGAGAGAGAGAGAGAGAGAAATGCTGATTAATTTAATAGCAAAGAATAAACAAATATGTGTAGCACTTAATCATTGAGTGCATGAAAGAGACAGCTAAGGAATATATATATATTTTACAAAATAATTAATTAAAGTATGTTTAGGCTCAAATCTTAGTTCGTGTGCTTAGTTGTTTTGTGTGTGCATATGTATTGTGGGTGAGGTGGTTAGAAGGGGTGGAGGAGGGAGGATGCTTTGAGGGGGTTTTGTTGTGTTTTTTTTAAAAAAAACTATTAGTACTTTCAATTATTAGTAATCATTTATGGAACTCTCACTATTTCATACAAAGTTGTATTATAGATCAGTGTTCAAGAGTTTGTGTATTCCAGGAGTATTTCTCATTTTCTATTTTACAGAAGTTTATCAGTTAAAATACTGAATGGACCACAGTTGTTAGACTGATTACAGTTGTTTTTTTTTAATCATGATGTTGAGAAATAATTGCTTCTACAGTAAAGTCTTTTCACGTTCAAAAGTATTACTAATAAAGTTTAAATTCAAATAATTAAGTATCTCTACAGCTAACATTACTTTAAGCCCCATGACTTTCACATCCACACAATCTCGTTGACTTTATGCCCCATGACAAATCACATAATAACAATAAGTATGCACCTCCACTCAGATCTGGCATAGATTGACCCTCGCTCCATTGTTAATTCCATAATGCGATGTTTCTCCATCTGAGTTTATTCATGTGAAGTCTTGAATTGAAGTTAAGCGAAGTTCACTGCCATTTTATATAACTAATTATTTTGTTGCTGGTTTTATTTTGTGATGAATTTGACTGAATCCATGCATTTACTTGACTTATTTTGTGATGAATTTGATTGAATCCCATGCATTTACTTGACTTATTTTGTGATGAATTTGATTGAATCCATGCATTTACTTGACTTATTTTGTGATGAATTTGATTGAATCCCATGCATTTACTTGACTTATTTTGTGATGAATTTGATTGAATCCATGCATTTACTTGACTTATTTTGTGATGAATTTGATTGAATCCCATGCATTTACTTGACTTATTTTGTGATGAATTTGATTGAATCCATGCATTTACTTGACTTATTAAGTCCTCACTAAATCTGTGATTGTGTATAAGTAACTTTAGTAAAATGTATACTGTATAAGTAATATTTGTAAAATTAGTTACAGCATTATTTTTAAAGACAGCAGTTAGTGTTGGTTAACTAGTTTGACAAAAGTTGTGGTTCCTGCATATAAACAAATATGTATTTCCTCATTTCCTAATTGCTGTTCAAACCTAACCTGAGCACATTTAACTAAGAAGCTCCTTTAACTTTTCAATTAGGGTGATAGTATTTCATAACCATTATCATAAACTTTATGCTGATATTTGTATGCATTGATAAATGTTTTGAACACAGATGTCAGAATATCTGTTTATTTATGTTGCTATCTCATTGAAGACTTCCAGTGCTTGGTCAGTCAAATTGGCTAAAGTCCTGTGTGGCAGAAAGTTGGAGTTGAATTTGTCCTGTTTCAAGCTGATTTATAAGACAAGATCTATGGTGCCAGACCTATGTGTAGCATGACCAAATTTATGTATAGAGTCAGCCAGGTCTCTGGGTAGCCATAACCTAATCTATGTATAGAGTCATAGCCAGATCTATGAGTAGCCATAACCTAATCTATGTATAGAGTCATAGCCAGATCTATTGGTAGCCATAACCAAATCTATGTATAGGGTCATAGCCAGATCTATGGTAACCATAACCAAACCTATGTATAGAGTCATAGCCAGGTCTTTGGGTAGCCATAACCAAATCTATTTAGAGCTATAATCAGATCTATATGTAGTCAAAGCTAGACTCTTGTATTGTTATAACCGGACATCTGTATATTCCATGCACAGAAATGGGCCTACACCTACTCGGAATAGCCGAAACCACCACCACCACCACTCACGTCTGCAATCATCTGCAGCAGCAGCATCTGTGTCATCCTCAACACCATCAGCCCACAGCTCCCTCCAGCAAAGACCACCTTCCCAAGATTGGTCCCCGGGTGGTGGGAATAGCGCGGGGGTCATTACTCCGGTCAAGATTTCGCGCAAGGATTTGCGTGCTATGTCAGAGGAGGAAGTGTTGTTGCGGAGATCAAACTTGAGTCGGAGTGTTAGCTCGCCCTCTCCTAAAGGTAAAGGTTTCATCAATGTTTATTCCAGAGATTTTTGTTTTATCTATAACTCAGCCTCTCCTAAAGGTAAAGGTTTCATCAATGTTTATTACAGAGATTTTTGTTTAATCTGTAATTCACCCTCAATTAAAGGGAAAAGGTTTCCTCAGTTTTATTTCTGAGATTTTTTGTTTTTACTGTTATTTGCTTATATAATAGTTAATATCCTTATTCTTTCTTGTCTCTCTCTCCTTGAAGTGGTTCAAATAAAATGTAGGGGTTTATGTTTGCATTTATTTTCCATTAACTGAACATTTAAATGAAAATTGAAAACATACTAGTGTTATACAGTGCAGTTTGTTTGATTAGGAGGTGACATAAAATACCTCAGAACTCCTGAAGGCATGGCACTACTAAAGTTCTTATGCAAATAAAGAGCAACAAATAAATTCTTAATTTTAGCTTACAACCAAAAATAGGCAGAATCAATACCACACATTATCAAAAGATTTCCACTTAAAGCCACTTTGCTATTTACATGACACAGTAATCAACAGCTTAATCATCAGCAGCAGCAGCTTAATATTAGTGACAATAATATTGATAATTATATCAACAATAATAATATTAACAAAAAATAGAAAAAAGAAATCAGCCATTCACCAAGTGAAAGGATAATTGGCAAAGAATTATTTATTTAAGACATTTTGCATCCTTAAACCTGATGCCATGTATGCAATCAAGAAGTCAGCTTGCTTTGGAGCATTTCTAAAAATATATGGATGAAACATTATCACCTCTCCATGCTGGTATCAGTATACTGTCTTATTAGAGCAGTCCTCGTTGATGTGGTTGATGATCTTTAAAGCCCGATCTTGAAAGCATGCACCAGCTGAAATCAACAGTATGAATGCCATCATGTTTTATAAGAAAGCATTATCATTTGAATGGTCTGTGATGGCTCTATGGGGTCACATGTACAGTATTCCTATGGTTGGTAGATCACAAGATGGAGGATTATTTTGAAATGTAAATCAGGATTACATGACTGAGAGTTGCTGAAGTGAATATGTTAATGGTAGCTTTGAACTCATTACATCCACTGTTTAACACTGCAATTAAGACTGCAATAAAAAATGGAGTTTTTTTTAAATTCACACTCACAAGTTATTGCTTACACTTGTAGAAAAAGCCAGCTAGTTTAAAAGTAAAACAGTAGAAAAGCCAGCTAGTTTAAAAGTAAAACAGTAGAAAAGCCAGCTAGTTTAAAAGTAAAACAGTAGAAAAGCCAGCTAGTTTAAAAGTAAAACAGTAGAAAAGCATATAGATTTGAGTCTGTAAATATAAAGGCATGTATACCGGGGTGAAAAGTTTTAATTTGCACTTTGCATTGGAAAAAGACTTTCTTCTAATGGCATTGTTATCGTTAATTTATTATTTAATACTGTAATATGCAATGGTCATGCTAAAGTAAATTATTGGTTGGCAGTGCTGTTGTAAATAAAATACAACACATTGCATAATCTCCTCAGTGCCCACTCTTGTACCAAACTCTGTTGTGCCACATTGCTAAGTTTGATTTTTCATTGCTTTACTTACCTGTCACTTAACTAAACAGTAATCAAAAATATTACAGTACACTATGTCTTAATAATAAATATGCAGTCATTTTCGAATTTACCCTGTCTCTTAACAATACTGTACAGTAGTACACCCTGACTTTTTAATATTAAATATACAGTCATTTTCTAATTTACCCTGCCTCTTAAAAATACATGTACAGTCGTACACCCTGACTTTTTAACATTAAATATACAGTCATTTTCTAATTTACCCTGCCTCTTAAAAATACATGTACAGTCGTACACCCTGACTCTTTAACATTAAATATACAGTCATTTTCTAATTTACCCTGTCCCTTAACAAAACATATACAGTCATACACCCTGACCCTTTAACATTAAAATATACAGTCATTTTCTAAATTACCCTGTCTCTTAACAATACATGTACAGTCATACACCCTGACCCTGACTCTTAACAATAAAAGTACAGTAATTTGTTAATACAGTCATTTTTAATACACCCATCTCCTAACAAATCAGTGTATAGTGATTTGTCAGTACTCCCATCTGTTAATAATAAATGTACAGTCATTTGCTTCCTTTTTATTTTCCTACACCCCACTTCACAGCCTGAGATATAGTTCATATTTGAAACTAAGTTGTTGGCAGCAAAATTTAATAATAAATTTTGTGTGTGAAATTTTCCCAGATTCATTGGACAGTGGAAAAAACCCATGGGACTGCTGAACTCGACTACTTTCTCTGGAAAGCAAGTGCATAACTTCACGCCTGACAATATGACAATAGGGGAGTCACAACATGGTGTATAATATGTATTCTGTGCATTGCAGAACCATTCTGTGGCATTTGTTATTTATTTTTCCCCCTTTTTTTTTTTTAAGACCACACATTGAATCAGTCATAAATTTGAATAATAAATGTAGGAGAATAAATTGCCAAGTTGTGAGCAGATTATAAATAGGCCAACACTTTCTTGGATTTTTGTGATTGTTTTATTTACTCACTTTTTTTTTTTTTACATCTGTGCATCATTTATGCACATCTGTGTGATCTTCTTTGACAAGATTCAAAAGACTGTTTCAAAGTAAAGGGGCTGTTAAAGACTGTGTTGCTTGTTCAGCAGCTAACTGGTAATTTCTTACCATCAGACTAATTATTTTATGTTCAAACAGGTTTGTTACATCGTTCATGATATCTGACCCAGAATCAGGTGTTTTAAGATTAGCTGTCAGTGGGAATGCATATCACTTCATTTCTGAAATTAATTTTTACATGCAAGTTTGGTGAGTGTGACCAGCACCCAGTGAAGCATTGTCCATTGTTTGCTGTATGCAGAATATGAGCATACTTTATCTGACACAGAAAAGGTTAACTCAACAACCTAACCAGAAACTTTATGTTTGAACTGGTAACTGGCTGGCCATCTGCAAACTCTTCTGAAACTTGCCTTGCAAATGATGAGTTAAACTTTCACCACAGAATGCTTTTATTTTTATTATTTTATTTAAATAGATCTTTTTTATTTGGGGGGATGAGGGTCTAGCAACTGGTAATGTAGGGAAATACTTATTTGTATGGATGTAGAGATTGTTATTTGCATTTTAATTTGACCTGGCTTTCAAACTAGATGATTTTGTCAGATATGATTTGATATTTGTTGTTAAAATCACAATACTAATATTACAATGTGTATCAGATATGTTTTCAGGAACTCTTTTGTTAACTGGAGTTAAAATCAGTAAATGTGTAACATGGGTATATTGTTGCCCTGAAGTTAACATTGACGTTGTAAGTTACAGTTCTTTTTCTGTTCATTTTCAAAAATATAAAATTGTGAATATTCAGATTTGTGTGAGTGTGTATGTGTCTGTGTCACTGTGTATATTATGATGTATATATGTATTTGGAGTAATCTTTCTCTCCATTTGCTCCCATTCTCAAACACTCAAGTTCTTGTTGTACTCTAACCAGAATAGATTAACATTTCAAGTTTTTTCCACACCAGCTTTGTACACAGACACTCCTAATATTTGCTGTAAAATGTTCTTGCACAAGTTGTTTCTTTATCATGATTTTTGTTGTTTCCAAGAAGAGTAGTGATGCCCTCCATATTTAACACTCCCTCCACTTATGTTTCATTATGCTCACATTAATTTGTACATCAACATCTATGTCTGCTGGTTCATTTTATTTTTAAAGCCTTACTGTAATGTAGTATCTGCTTTTTAATTTTCTTTTTCTCATGAGAAATATTTCTAATTATGGCTATTAGGAATGATTGTATTTGGTAACATTTATTAAGTGCCAGAGCTGATATATTTGGATCATTGTTTTTCTCCAAGGGAAAAATATATCATTTGTTTTCTGTACATCAGTTTAGTTTGCATTTTTAATTTTCTTTTCTCCTGATCAATGTTTTTAATTATGGCCGTTAGCAATAATTATACTTGGTAACATATATTGAACTGATATATTTGGATCATTGGAGTTTTTCTCAAAAGGAAAAAAGTATAGTATTCATTTTTGGGACATTAATTTAGTTTGCCTCTTTGATATTTGAATGTTTTTCTTTCACCTTTCTCAGCCTGTAAGGCACAGAGAAAGATGTGAATAGCCATTTGGTATTATTTGGCACCATATTGTCAGTTATGTTACTAATGAGAGAGAAGCTGTGCGTGCGTGCGTGCATGCGTGCATGTATGAGAGAGAAAGAAATAGAGAAAAAAGAGACAAGATGTTTTGTCTATTTACTTTTTTTTCTACTGAAAGAAATTGTCTGGGCCAGTAAACGTTGATATTTGAGAAGTTATTTTTTTGCTTTTTAAATGTTTCTTAAGTGGGATTTGGGGTCTGACAAGTAACAAAATATTTTCCTTCTGACTTACATTTCTGATTTAAGAAATTCTCTGATGTTTATGTAAGTGTGTGTATGTATTTAATGTCTTTTTACCACCACTCCCTAAACTTTCCTATGTGTACTTGATTTTAATGTACACTTTTAAGTTAACCCAATCATTTTAGTCAACTAATCCAGTTTATAGTCTAGTTAGTTTGTAATCCAGCAGATCTTTTCAAGTGTGTCTTTAGTTTTTGCCATTATCTCTGCTTTAAATCTATTTTCCTACAACTTAAATTTGCAGAATTTAAATAGATATATGACAGCCATTAAAAGCCAAAATCAATGACATCTGAAGGCTTCTAATAGCAGTGTTTTAATCCTGCAGCAGTTTTTATGATGACATTAGATGACATCTTATGATTTCAAACAATGCTGTTTCTAATCCTGTAGCAGTTCTTTTTTGATCCACTAAATCTACATTGGATTACATCGCATGATTTCAATAACAGCTTCTGATATCTAAGTCCACATTAGATATCACATGATGTGGAACAATGATTCTAATACCATAATGGCTTTATGAAAGCCACATAAATCCACATTAGATATCACATGATGCCAGACAATGCTCTCTCTAAAATCATTGAGGAGTGTAAATCATTCAGGTATAGTTTGAAAAAGCACTCTTTTCTGTGATCCTTAAACCATTTGGGGACATTTTCAAAATGCATTATTTCTAAAATTATAGTGAACCGTATGATCCTTTAAGCCAGATGGGGACAATTTTCAAAATGCATTATTTTTTAAATTATAGTGAACTGTATGATCCTTTAAGCCAGATGGGGACATTTTTCTAAAAGCATTATTTCTTTTGCCATTGTGGAATGTTTGATCCTTGAAGCCAATTGAGGACAGTTTCAAAAAAGCAATCTTTCTCATGCCATGCAGGACTGATATTTTTTAAGTCAGTTGGGACAATTTCAAAGAAGTCTTTCAAATGCCATACTGGACTGTATGATCTCTTAAGCCAGTCAAAGATAATTTCAAAAGCACTGTTTGTAATAACATAATATTTCTAATAATCCATTGCCTATGACTCAGTAAACTCTGCTTAGTATCGAAATGAAACTAGGGCTTGTGCATAATTCTTAGCTTGTGTATAATGAAACAGAATGATTTGTACCACACAAAATGTTAATTTGGAATATTTTTACTCAATTATAGAGCTATCATTTTTATTTTGAATAGGAAACACATATTATGCATGATCCGTATGTGTGTTATGTGTGTATTCTTAAGATAAGTGGAACTGAACTAGGCTTTTTCTTTGCATAACTACATTTATTGTTTGGAATCTTTCATTACGGGAAAAAATGTGTTATATAAATTTCACCGTTCAAACAAAAGCCTGCTTTTTAATTAATAACAAATTTATAATGTGAAAAACGTCCATTTTACCCACACATAATTATACATTCCAGTTTACTTTTTAATATGTTTGCTGTACATGTTTAAATGTTTCCTGTGACTAGTTTTAGAGTAAGCACAAGTTCTTGTGTCAGTACTTGTCAGTGATTTTAAATTTGTCATTGATAATGCTTGTGAAAAGAATTTCTGGTCTTAATTTCTGCATTTTATTGTTGTCTGTTGTATTTTTTTTCCACTTTGGGAGCTTCTGTCTCTTTTGTAATTTAACTTCCCTAAGTTTGAATTTTGACTGTTTACAAGTACCATTTATATTGTTTCACATTTTATCACACATGTATCAATATCATTCATAGTTTCACACTTAATCACACAAGTTTCAGAGTTTCACATTTACTCATACATGTCAGTGTCATTCATAGTTCCATAACATCACACTTGTATATTATCCTCTGTGTTTTTTCCAAAGTAAGTTTAATTGCATTTAAATGATCTTGGGTTTAATTATGTAAAGATTTCTGAACCACATTTATTTATTTATTGTTTTAGCATTCAAATCGCAAATACTGGGTACATCTCTTTTCAACCTTTATTTTTTTTAAAAATAAAATAAAATAATGCCAGCATTAAAAATGCAGTTTATAATTTAAAACTTCCTCAGTCTGTTTATAATGAATTGTAATTGTTCTCATGTTTGCTGTCTACCACTTATTTTAATGACAGCTTGTTGTTAACAGCTGAACTGTCATAAGTTAAATAAACACAAATTAAAGTGTTTGTTTTGTGCTGACAATTGTTGTTTTTCCCTTGCTTTCAAATCTAATTTTTATTTTAGCATTGTGGTCTGCTTTAAACCAGAAGTTCCTTATCACACAAAAAAATAAACATACACATGCAAAAACACAATCACTCTGTGGTGGAGTAAATTTGCCTGTCCATATTTCTAATTATTATATAATTTGCTAAATGTCACTGTGACATGACCTTCAGGTACTATACATTTTTGTAAGTACCAGAGTTAAAATAACAACTCAGATAAAGAATAAGCTAGAAATTGCTGATGCAATCCAAACTAGTTCCAAGTGGATGTGTAGTTTTTCTAATAGTCTCATACTTGCTCATAACAACTTTATCCAATAGATTGACTGAAAGTTACTTTGTTGAACAAAGTTCTATACTCTAATCACTCTGATTTTGAAGTAACTCAAGCTCAGTCATAAAGCTATCATTAGCTCATGAAGGGAGCATGCCTTTGATGTTTTGTAACCTTGTATCCACTACAATGACTACTGTACTCCACCTGATCATTTTGGTGTATATCCAGCATTGTCGTCTATCTATCAAACGTGTTACTGTAAGTTGATTCTTGTAAATTCTGTTTAAGAGCCAATATGATGGAATTTGAGGCTTGAGTTTGGTCTCATGAATTCACAAAGATTTTTCTTGACATTCTTCATTGAGTCCTTGAGTAGAGCTCATGAAGATTCTGGAACACTCTCTGTGATGTGCTTTGATAGCGCATAAGAAGTTCTGGACAATTCTCCACAGTTTGGTTTAAGTGCATCGAAGATTCTGGAAAAGTTGTGTAATGTGTCTAGAAGGGGCACTTTGGACCATCATCTAAGAAAGTGACTTGTTGCAAACCATGTGATTGTGAACCCCCACTTAGCGACAGGTGCTAAAACTCCACTCTCATTTCTATGATGAAACTATATCTATGAACTTGAATATGTATATATGTGTTAATTTGATTGTTGATGTCTATGCTAGGATAGATTGAATAAGTGTCAAGCGTTTAATCAAACATTGTTGTGAAGTGATGTAACTGTCAATGCTCTTTTGATTATATTCATATGTTGTATATTTGATTGTTGATTTAATACATTTATTAACCATCTTGCACATATATTAAAACCTTATGTTGGAGTAAAAGTGGGTGGGTGGAGGCTCGTTAAATATAAATAAAAGACGGATTTTTATTGCTCCTTTAGTAAGAAGTTTCCACCTGCAGAATCATAATATGACAGTAAAATGTCTGTCTTATTATTGTGTAAAGAGTAGAGTTGAATGGCACCCTAAAATCGCCAATGGGCGCCATCTTTTCCTTCCACCCTGCTTTGTTGTTGCTGGATGGACTTCTGGTGTTGGTGTCTCTGGCAAGGGTGAGAGTGGTGGGGCCTCAAGCACCCTTGTGAACTCGTCCAGAGCAACATCGATTTCAGTCTGTTTGTCTGCTTTCTTGGTGTTTTCCATTTCGGTCTGTATTATTTTTCCTTCGTCTCCGTTTTTCCAGTCTGGGTGTTGGGTATTTTCTCTTCTTTCTTCTATTTATCTTTTTTTTGTGTGTGGTTGTTGTCTATATTATTTTTTATCTTCTTTCACAGTAATTGGTGTTTGGATTTTTTTCTTTGGTCACGGTAGTTGGATTCTGTGAAAAAGCCTGATTTTTTTTTCCTGGTTAAGAGTGTGTGTCAGGTTCACATTCATTTGTGTAGAATTTTCCACTTTTGGTTGTGTTAGACTCCACTTCTCTGGTTTGAGGGTTGTCTGAGTCTCTTGTTGTTTCTGGTTTGGTTGGTCAAGAAAAGTATCTCTGGAGAACATGGCTTACTTTTATCACTTAGTTAGCGGCTCGATCTTTATTCTCAGTGAGGTCTTTGTCTTAGTGAGGTCTTTGCCTTAGTGAGGTCTTTGTTCTAGTAAGGTCTTTGTCTTAGTGAGGTCTTTGTTCTAGTCAGGTCTTTGTCTTAGTGAGGTCTTTGTCTTAGTAAGGTCTTTGTCTTAGTAAGGTCTTTGTCTTAGTGAGGTCTTTGTTCTAGTCAGGTCTTTGTCTCAGTGAGGTCTTTGTCTCAGTGAGGTCTTTGTCTTAGTGAGGTCTTTGTCTCAGTGAGGTCTTTGTCTTCAACATTTTCAAAGATTATCCAGAGTAACAAGTGGAATGCTTCGTCAAGTTCTGTATCTCCAGAATTTATTAGAGGATCAAGTTATGAATTTTTCTTCTACTCCCCCATCTTCTGTCTTCTTTATTATCATTCTTGCTTGTAGTCGTCTAGATCAGAATCATCATCATCTTCTTCTTCTTCTTTTTCTTGCTTTTCTTCTTCCTGTCCTGACAAGAGCATGTGAGGCGGTGTTGGCCGTTGCTCTTTTCCCGGGTATCCGAAGGATAAAAAGCTGTGTGCGTCCTGAATCACTGGGGGCGCAGGACGAAATTCCAGTTCCAGACTGGGGTTTTCATCTGCTCAGATCGTTCCTGCATTAAAGCCTGAAGGGTCAGCAGACAATGGGGTCAAAACAATAAGCTCTCTTCGCATCGGATCACCAACGGGGAGACGCACACACGAGCCGAACGGAGACACGAAGTACTTCAGCAACTACCAGTGGTACCCCCCCCCCCAACCTTTTCAGTGCCGAGTGAACAAGAAAGAATACAAAATCACCACAGAGCCCTGAATATTGATATCACGGACGAGGAACACGGAAGCTATTCATTAATATAGCTCACACCCTGTTGGCCTTGAACCCGATATCGAGGACGAAACGATCAAAATGGCATACAGAAACTTAATCTGTTCAATATTCTACAAAAATAACAAATATATTTCACGGGAAGCATTTATAGTTCGTCAGAACTGGCACCTTATGAAAAAAAAACAACGGAAAGGAATAAACCAACAAGAACCAACAACATGACCCAAACAACATCTATTAGCACGAGTGAGAAATAAAGCAATAAGCACATTGTGTGAAAACTACCACCAACGACTAAAGTTAACTCGACACAGACTCCAAATCAGAAAAGCCAAACCAAACAGGCTTTTTTTCCAGACACAACTACAGTGACTGATGAAAAGAAAACCCAACTACGACAACCAGAGGGGGAAAAAATACAGACGGTAACAACGAAGAAATAGGAAATGACGAAAAGTAGCCAACACTCGGACAAAAACCACGGAGATGAAGGAAAAAAACTTCAAACTGAAAATGTCTACACCAGGGAACTAAACAAACAGACTGAAGTTGACACCGTTCTGGATGAGGTTTCAAGGGTGCTTGAGGCCCCACCCCTCTCACCTTTACCAGTGACGCCACCTAGACCATCAACCACAGTGACAACGACAACAACAGACGGCCAGCCAAAAACAACACAACAGGGCCAAAGAAGTAAAAGACGGCGCCCACCACAACATATCCGATAAAGGCAACAGCAGCAACAACGGCAACATCAGCAGCCACAACAACGACGCAGATAAAACCAACAACAGCGTCGACAACAACAACAATGGCAATACTACGAACATCAGTATCCACAATGTGGGGTTTTTTAACCACCCAGTGGCTGACATGATCCAGCTGATGCTCGGCCATTTATACTGGCCGCCAACACCCATCTTTAGCCATCCCAACGGACGCCGGAGACAGCCACAACATCAACAACAACAATGACAACACCATTAGTGAGGAGGCCGGGGTTTGAACATCCCGGGCGCATACACACATCTGGTACAGATCTGGTGTATTACTAACCTGGGCTCTGTAAGACACCCCCACTTCAACATCAGGAACGATTACAATAACAACTTTACCACCAGGAACGACAACAACAACCACAACTTAAGCCCACGGATTGCCGGGTTGGAAGTCCGCCTTTGCCGGCCAGACATGTTTGCAACGGACGAACGCAGCCAGAAGGCCTTATCCCCCTCCCTTCCCTCACCTCTCCCAGTGCGAAAGCCAGAAGCTCCTCCCCCCCCCCCCCTTACGGTACGACAACAAAGGGATTCTTTTGATCGGCGCTCACTGATTCTTACCGAGTGCCTCTTACATGCTTAGATGAGGATTATGTCGACCCTACCCATCGGCTTCCCATTCCCTTCCTATTTTGCGGTACCCAATCACAGACACTATCTCTAAGCTGGTCGCTTAGTCAGATCAATAAAAAAATAATTTATTAATGTGGTCAGTCAGATAACTTTTCAATCAGTGAGAGCAGAGAAAAATTGCAATTTCATTACGACTCTTCACTGATTGAAAAATCTCTTTTCATTGTGTGTGTGTGTGTGTGTGCGTGCGTGCGTGCGTGCGCGCTGAGGTTCTGACATGACCATATCTGGGGGGTGTACTGTACCACTGACGAAATCTGAAGGTTACTTTACTGCCAACAATGAAAAGTATGTCATAATGTCATAGCAGTGCTTGCAAAGTCAAACACATACATGTATTCACTCAAAACATAAAAATCATTCAACTTATTCCAAACATTTTTCCAATATTTATTTTTACAATTACAGACAACAAATAATTATAATGCTTCACCATGTCAAATATCAAAGATTATTTTATTTTAGATAATGCCTGTTTCTTTGTACTCTTACTAAATATTACAACTGATGAGTATAGTCTTAAGTGGATTTATCATTATTTTCTCAATACTCAGAATGCATTACTAAAACACTGATAAAGGTTTCTTCTGCATATTTTACTCATTACTTACAATGCAATAACAATACACTGATAAAATTTTATTCTGCACATTCGACACAATACTTAGATAACAATACCAAAACTGAAAAAAACACTTTCTTCTGCACATTCGACATAATACTTAGATAACAATACCAAAACTGAAAAAAAACTTTCTTCTGCACATTCGACATAATACTTAGAATGCAATGCTAAAACACTTATTTCATTCTGGCGGATTACCTACATTGGATTCCGCATTTTAAAAAAATAATTATAAACGGCAGTAAAACAATTATGACTAACATAAAATCAATGTTGTTTAAGACTAATTTAATGTATTATGGAATGGCTGAATTTGAACTGCTTAATTTATAAATAGTTCACATTAACTGAATGTGATAAATTAGGAAGTCAAGTGGTTATTGATTGTTTAGATAATACATGAATATTTATTTTTATTACCTTCCTAATTTTATTTTAAGAACAACGTCCAGTATTATATATTGTTTTATCTTCTGGTGAAAAAGGATTAAAATAATCATATTTTTTTTAAAATGTGAATAAATTGTCTGAAAATATTTAAATAGTAAATTTGGGAAAGCATCTTTGCACAAAGAGCAAAGGGGGTTGCTATATCTTTATGTCCTTTTCCAAACTGGTATAATGGCTGCAAGCTTTAGGCCTTTTATAAATTGATTCTGGAGAAATCTGAAGTGTAGTGGTCTATCCGCCCATCTTCTCATGCTTTTATTAAATTAATTAAAGGATAAAATTATTCTAATTCACAATAAAATTTTGAAGATAATAATTATAACTTAAATAGTCATAATAGCTCTGACTTTGTTACCTCAAATTCTTATAAACAGTGTTTCTAACTTGACACTTTAATTCAAGCTACTTAGTATTTCTTAATGGAGCTTGTTACTTGTTCTGGCGCTACAAAAAAAAAACTTAACGCCAGTACGAGAGGACTATCTCTTGGCCAGAGTACACTTAGCGCCAGTACGAGAGGACTATCTCTCGGCAAGAGTACACTCAAGACTGGATACTGAGAGTGTCAACCAAGTAAACTAAAATATGGACAACAGCTGTTAGGATACATAAATAGGGAAAACCAAAATTAGATTGCCTTTCAAACGCTCACAGTACCATGAATTCAAAGGAAATTCAGGAAAAGAATAACACTCAAGACACTAATACCTTCTAGGAAAACACTTAGAGTAATCCACAATATGTATAATACCTCATCCATATGGATTAAGGAACTGAAAGGAGAATATAAAGACATGCCCCAATATTGCAACGTCACAATTACTGAGAAAGATAGAAAGAAGAAGGTACAAATGATGGGAATCTGGAAGACACAGACCTAGACCAAGTACAAATATTTTGATTCAAATAACTCCTTATACAGTTGACTTGCTGACCAACAGTAAGACATATTAAACAAATCAGAAACCTTGACAGCATGGATGATAAAAGAAAACACAGGCGAGATTATGAAAGACTCAAGAAAGGCACAACTGTAGGATGTAAATGCAGAAGTGATATCTGAAGTGATGGAAGCATTGTGGAGTATAACATCTGAGTTAGAGGGATGTCTAAATAAAACTCCTAAAAACTACAAACTCACCTAACTACTAAAAGCAGCGCTCCTCGGACTTAACCCACATCCTTAGTAAACCTTGGTTTTCCAAAAATCTTGATAAAATTCCGAGACTTTGGTTCACATCCGACAGCCAACAGAAGTCGTGAGAACCGGCATAATAATAATAATAACAACAACAATACAAATGTTTTACTGGAAATAAAATCTGAACATGCACATACACCCAAAGTGATAATTGAATTCTATTGCTGTGCAGCCATGTTACCGATTTTTGTAAAGGATGATATTTAAGTGGTGCATAATGAAATGAGTAACCAATGAACGTGGCCAAATGACTAGCGAAATAATCTACTAGCCGACAGCATTTGCTTTACAAGTTTTAAAATATAAAAATTTGCCATTTTCTCTATTATAAACTATTGATTATATTTTATTTGTCTTCTTAAAAATCTACTGTTGTCATCAATGTAAGTGCTTCCATGAAATTATTATTCGAAGAATTTATCATTAATAACAACAATAATGTGTAATCAATTCTTAAAACAATATGCGAATGACTTGCAATTGTGGCTCACACAAAACACTGGGTTATATTTTTTATAAAATAAATAAATTTTATATAAAATAAAAAGGCCATCTGAAATTAACTTTAGTTGAGGAGATTTAAATATTTACTTTTTAAAAGACTTAAGTAGTGTGTAATATATATTGTTAATAAACGTTATTACTATCATTCAGCCTAAGAACTCGATTCTGTACTTCTTAGCGATTGAGCAGTTATACTAAATTCGAAAATATGGCTTAACTCTGGAGACGCGAAAATAACTCTGTTGCCAAGGACAACTGATGATCACACATTGTTATATGTCTGAAAGCACTCAATCGAAAAGTATATCAGTCAAAGTGTATGTGTAAAGAAATACTTACTAAATAAATAAAGCATGCATACAACTTTTAATAAACAATTTTGATCTTCGTCTTTTTACTAGAAAATGCAGGTACTGTGGATGTACATGAAAAAAATCGGTCCTATTTAATTATTTTAATCAGATTGGTGCACAGGATAAAAATAGTAATGCCCGTTTTATTCTGTACAGAGTAAACAATAATTACATGCAAAACAATTATTTTGTTAATATCCGAAAACACGTATTGTAGTTTTTGATAAAAGTTCCTCCTAGAAATAAAAATCTTTTTGTTAAATAAATGGAATCATAAAGAATCGTGCGTTAATAAAAGGATTTTTTAATAATTCAATGTTATTATATAATATATATTTAAATTTAATTAACCACGCATGTTGGGGTACAAATTAATAAAAATCGAATCTTTAAATTCTGTCTCTGTGACATGCAGTATTTTGTCACAATATTATTTTTTAATAGGACTACAGAGGGCCGTAATAAATGTAGTCACGTGATTTGAGATATATGACAGAATACAGGAAGCATCATGTTGGAACCTTGAACTTGAAATGTCGATGTGGTGTCTTTGTTATCTGTGTAAGTTTTACTTTCCTGGTCATTCTGGTCCACCGATCATGGTGATACTGTAACAACCGATTTCATGTAACTACAGAGTTATCATTGACTTGTAACCCGATCGTACCTCAAATTACCGTGGTAATATAAAATTCTTGGATTCGATCACTAATCACGTATGTAGATGGCGCTACTGTGAACTGATCGTCACGTGAATGTTTCAAGATTATAACGAGAGATATAATATATTTCCCATTTAATACTACAAACAATTGTCGTCTGATCAATTTTTGTACATTCAAAACTCCATATACAAGCACATGGCTGTCCAAGAACTTTGTTCCAAACTAGATATCCGCCCAGCAGATGAAGAAGAAGAGCTGTGTGTGGCTACATTAAGTGACTTCCAGTCTCTGCTAGATATAGAACCTGGATTTTATGGTATGGACTACTTACCGACCACATACGAGTCCTTAGTGCAAGGGCCCGGGGTGTGCGGGTATGTGTACAAAATTGGAGGCAAAGTGGTAAGTTAGCAATCAGTGATTGATTTCTTGAATCTTCACTTCTGAATCATTTGTAAATCAGTGATTGTGTTCTTGAATCTTCACTTCTGAATCATTTGTAAATCATAGGTTGTCCCAACATAATTCAGAAATGCGACATATTGTCTCGAGTGTACTTTCAACTTTAATACTAAGAGACACAAACCTAAAATATTCTGAAAAATGAGTGTACTTTTATTGCCGCAGTGAATAAATTATTATTATACTATAGTACTGGTACCAGTAGCAGTGATTGAATGAACATTATACTATAATTTCGTACCAGTAGCAGTGAATGAATTAACAGTAAATTATATTATCGGTACCACAAGGTGTGACTGAATTATAGTATTGGTACTTGTCAAATCCCTTTCCAGGTTAGGTTCTTGCTACAAGTTAAAAAATGATTTTCCAGACTTTATCCGGACGTAATTCTGTTAACAGTAAGTCACAGGGCACCTCAGAGAATCTTAGGAAAGTTTCAGAGCTTCATAATATATTCTGAATAATTGCGACAGATTATAAAATATATTATTTAAATCGCTGCGCAGTTTCAAGCTTACTGTTATTATACTAGATCGACCCTTTTCTTAGCACTGCAGAATAATTCGTCCAGAAAAAAAACAAAAAACCACAAACAAAATTTAGAAAAAACAAACATTTCGGGACGATAATTTCAAAAATATATTGCATATGAGTACGATACGATTTATTAAAATAAATGTCTTGCAATTGTCAAACTAACCACTTTTTGTTGTATTTATCAACGCTAACGGGCGCCATTTTGAAACTGCGAACTTCGTCTGACAGCCGAAAGTAACAATCTAAATGTACTGTGACGAATGTTGCTTATCCCATCGACCTTTGACCTCTAACCGCAACTAAACAGCGAGCGAAGTTCGCAATAAATAAAATTTTGGCACTGCTTCGGGTGATGGTGTGTCAAGGTTCATGATTTTCAATCTGTAACGACTCAAAATAATAAAACAATCCTCAAATTTAAGATTTTTCTAAACTTTACTGACATTTTACAGATTGTCATGACTTTTTCCTGACACAGAAAAGTTAAAATCAAATTTTTGACTTTTCCCAGAATTCCATACCATCGCGGGAACATTGCCTTTCCCCACTCCCCCAAGTGAATCAGGCTGCTAAAAAGGGTGTTATGGAATAGGTTTGGAATGTCTTCAGTAATCTTCAGTAAAGGCTGCATATATATCATTTTTACATTTCTGAAGGAAACATCTGTTTGAAAGTTCATTTCAGAATTATTTCATAACTTATTATAGAAGCACACTTCTAGCTCAACCAAGTCAAATTGCTGCAATTATATGTTTTTTTCTCTTCACAACTGGTAACCTTAATATTACCGTATTCTTATCTAGAGTGTTTGTCACAGAACTAAATTGAGCTAGGATAATGAAACATTTCTGAGAGAAATCCACAACGACGCCAAAGTTAAGAGATACAGTCCTACTTTGTTACACTGTAGTATTTGTTTAGAGACAGTGTCTCAGCATGAAGATTTAAGGATTATTAGTTTTCAACATTCATCTATGCTGACGACAGACTGGTTGCCATATTCATCCTTCAGCCTCCTAAATTAACTCCCTTGGTTTAGATATTAAATTTAGTGACAGGTAAACCTGTGTAATAGTTCACGAACTGGGTACGTTATCTAATCACAACTAATTATGCATTCAAACATTCATCATACGACTTAGCCCCCAACCCAGTTTCTAATTTGGTCTTCCTCACAATAATTAGCCAACTACTGTAATTAGATAACAATAAAAATTGTAACAATTGTAATAAACAATTGTAATAAAGTTAACAATTAACAAAAGGTAATTCCATACATCAAATTCCCAATACAAAGGTCATAGGACTACCTATTGTCGTTAAAGTTTGTTTGAATCACAAGTTACAGTCTGATTTAAGAGTCCACCACTGTCCACTTAACTTTCATCTTTTTATCCATTATGGCAGCACTCACACCCCAACAATATGTCGTTGGATCTCGATAGTGTGGCGGCTGTCACATAACCCATTGCTTCTATAGCGTCAATTTTGGCTCTCCAATGTAGTAGTTGTGAGGCCTGGTGTTCAGTAAGTCTTACACGTCAATTTTGGCTCTCCAATGTAGTAGTTGTAAGGCCTGGTGTCCATTAAGTCTTACACGTCAATTTTGGCTCTCCAATGTAGTAGTTGTAAGGCCTGGTGTTCATTAAGTCTTACACATCAATTTTGGCTCTCCAATGTAGTAGTTGTACGGCCTGGTGTTCAGTAAGTCTTACACGTCAATTTTGGCTCTCCAATGTAGTAGTTGTAAGGCCTGGTGTTCATTAAGTCTTACACATCAATTTTGGCTCTCCAATGTAGTAGTTGTACGGCCTGGTGTTCAGTAAGTCTTACACGTCAATTTTGGCTCTCCAATGTAGTAGTTGTAAGGCCTGGTGTTCATTAAGTCTTACACGTCAATTTTGGCTCTCCAATGTAGTAGTTGTAAGGCCTGGTGTTCATTAAGTCTTACACGTCAATTTTGGCTCTCCAATGTAGTAGTTGTAAGGCCTGGTGTTCATTAAGTCTTACACGTCAATTTTGGCTCTCCAATGTAGTAGTTGTGAGGTGTTCAGTAAGTCTTGCACGTCAATTTTGGCTCTCCAATGTAGTAGTTGTGAGGTGTTCAGTAAGTCTTACACGTCAATTTTGGCTCTCCAATGTAGTAGTTGTGAGGTGTTCATTAAGTCTTACACGTCAATTTTGGCTCTCCAATGTAGTAGTTGTGAGGTGTTCAGTAAGTCTTGCACGTTGAACACCATCAGGATTCACGTAGAACCCAACAAGAAGTTTCAAGTCTGAACTTCATTTTATACAAAACCTTCTCTGAAAAGATAATTGTTCATTCCGTGAGCGGCTATTCTAATTATTTGCCAACCCGTACATGTGGCATGCATAGACAATAGTGTAGCCTATTTCCAAATCAACCTTTGAATCGTATTTTACATTGAAAGATAAATATGAAGAATAAAAAAATATAGCTCAAAATCATGCACATGTCTGTTACAATTATAATGCAACATATTACACGCAAGTGGATTAAATCATTACTTAAGGTAATTTGTATTTTACAATGAAAAGTAAAATATGAGAAATAAAAGATATTACTCAAATCGCACACATGCGTGTTACAATTACAACAAAGCATTTTACACGCAAGTGGGTTAAATAATTACATACAAACTCCAGCTCACACAGTGTTTCACAATTTCAATTTAGTTAGTTAGCTTTCCTAGAAGATAAATTAGCATTCCATAATCTTTATGCAATCCAACAATTCCTTAGAGTTACAAATACATATTAATCTAGTCAATCTATTCTCTAGCCACACGTCAGAAAAAATAATAACAATACAATTCAATCATGATAGATATGCAAATATCACACAGCAATGATCTTAATAAAATACAGATTATTATATCTTAAGAATTTGATGTGTTTTACTTTGTTCTGAATGCAAATGGGTTTTTCTCGATTCACGGAATAATATGGCGGCCTCTCAAGAATAAGTCTTAGTTCCTGGTGAATGCGGGCTTGGATTTTGTTTCGCTGGCACTCTCCAGAGAATGCAGGAAGCCTTTTATCAGGGATATTATCAGCTTTGGTGGTCCTCTGGAGAGTCTTCCTCTCCTCACTTGTTTCTGGTGAGGGTGGCTGCTTAGAGGTGGTATTGAGCTTCATGCCTGTAGTGGTTGGGAGGCGGGTGCAGGAGTATGGTGGTGGTAGACTCTGGAGCAGTTGTCGTGTGGATATTTGTGTTTATATCAGTGGCTAGCTGAAGAGCACTGGAGGAATTTTTTAAAATTTTGTTTTTGGACTCCAGTTCAAGGTATATAAAGGTACATATGAATTTACCAACGAATTTATGGCAGAAACTCTATCGGTCAAGCATCAGGTTTGGACGACAACTCATTATTGCTATTGTTCGTGCATATTTTATAATACATGCAGGCTCTCTTTGATTGCGGGTAGGCCATCTGCAGCATGACTCTCATCAAAGCGTGATGATTATATCACCACTCGCGAGGCCTTTATCAAGAATCTCAGCTGTGAATATGGAACTAATTTCCAAAATCTTAACATAACAATACAAAATAATTATTAGGGTAGGAGGTCAAGTATAATTTGGCCTTGACTCCATTACAAACTTAACAAAAATAATCATGTCCTATTTCTACTATAGCTTATTCAAATAGGGTCTTCAATTAGAACAATAGCTATTTACTTTAATGCCATATTTCTACAATTTTTAGATCTGGATACAAAGACCATAACTGGTTGCTAATGTCGCATAGAAAAAATATATTTAATGTTAATATTATTATAACTTTTTAACGTAAATTAAATTACGTTAGTGTATGTAAGTCAAAATTGTGTGTGTGTGTGTGTGTGTGTGTGTGTGTGTGTGTGTGTGTGTGTGTGTGTGTGTGTGTGTGTGTGTGTGTGTGTGTGTGTGTGTGTGTGTGTGTAAAAACTTAATGATGGTTTACTGTAAAATGCACACATAAATAATTGAAAGATTAACGTACAACAGTATATGTAATTGTAAATTGTTTTTAATACAATACACCATAATTAATTGAATGTTCATAATAAACTACATCAGGATATATAACTGTAAAGTGTATGTACATTTTTAATAATATGTGCATTTCATTAAGTGAATGGTTAAAATAAACCACATTAGTTTCTATAATGATTGTAATGTGTATAGTATGTTTATAATAAGATGTACACATAATTAAATTGTAATTTGTGTAGTATGTACACATAATTAAACAGATTATTAAATGTTTAGGTGGGCTTCCTTAGTATTACCCTGGGAGATGGTGGGCAGACTTTGATTACAAATGCAGCCAGGGTACACGTCACTTGGAGAGACAAGAAGGTGTATGGTCGATTTAATGAGAAGGTGCTTCAACAGTATCAGGATATACCGGGTGTGAAGTACAATACATTCACAACTAACAATATCAATATGGAGGCTAATGGACAGAAGCTCTTGAGAACACATAAACTGATTGAGGACAAGGTACATATTTAAGAAATACTCCAAAATTTAATATTAGCAATCTTCATCCTTTTAAGTATTGTTTCTTTTTGTGCATAAATTTCATTCACCCTTCTCTTTAACATAACAGTTCTGTTAACTTGATTAAGAATTAAATAGAGTTTCATCTTTGTCACACGTCATGACCATAATTATTTAAAACTAAAGATCGACATGACTACTAACGAATCAAGGGCTCATCAATCTGACCCCCGGGCTATCTGCAGAAAGGCCATGTAACAGGGATAAAGGACGATACTTTCATTATAGTATGAATTTTACGTAAAGTAATGTTGAATAAATTAGCAAGAAGTGAATGGAAAATTAATAAACGATTCATAAAAAAATAGAAAAACTAATTACATCAAATTGCGAATCCCACGTCTAATCATGCATTATGTTTTTCGTAAGTCACTCTTGACTTCTTACACACAAAGACTTTTCAATATTCCTCAATTGGACTTGTTCTCTCGAGACCTGTCAGTCTCGAGTGGCCATAAAAAAGTACAGTTTGAATTTTATTTCGGATCAAACTTTCAACTCCTATCACGTGACACATGCATCATATGCTTCCTTTGTTCTTTCATTGATAGTAGTTGGTTTCCATTCTTCATTGCATGGGTGAAATTCCTTTCACTTGCGATCATCTATTGGGCTGACCGTATCCTTACCCGCTTTATAATAACTTCCAGTTTTCTATTGTTAGGATTTCTAGGAACTAAGTCTACTTGCAATGATAATTGTTCCCATGTTCGGACAACTACATTTGGAAAATTTCCATTCACACCTATACAGAACTTTCTTTAAATCCTCGAGTTTTTTTTGTGTCCAACTTCCGGTTTTTGTGAATTTGTTATTAAGAAATTATTTTGTTTTTGAGCTGTTCATTAGACATTAAGACATTTCTTCGATCTCATATAAAGATGGATTCTTTAAAAGTAGGAATGTATCATCTAAAAGATATGTTAAGGAGACGATAAGATGGGTTAGAATTGCCGAATTGGTTTCTTTTTCCAACTTCGACTAGTACGATTAGACATGCGTAGGGCCTATTTGCAGCAGGCGACATTGTCAATGGACACCGTATCAGGAAAAGATACATTTTAAACGTCTTTCTTTTATAACCAAACTGTCACTCTGGAATAGGGATGTCAATGGTACAATATTTAGCAGCACACACAAATAATGTGGAGAATTTTTCAGCCGTAGAACAGACAAAAATCATTTGGTAGAAAGTGAAGGCTACATCACATTGATGTCAAATCGTTTGATTGGAAAAACAAGTTTGATCTAATGACTTTTAACAGTTACCACCAGTTGTATATATATATATACACGCAAAGCACAATGCGTTCTATTGTTTTATTTATGGTTTTAGATTGAGAAAACTACCTTAAATGCGAGTGTTTCGTTGTAAGACTATAGGGCGAGCAATGAGAGCCGGAATTTGACCAAAAAATCTATTTTTAGCAGTATGTTTAGGAAAGTCGTGGATACAACTACTGCAAGAAAAACATCCGGACTTAGATTTAAATTACTGAAGTATCTGGTTAGTTTGCTTTGTGTGTGCTATGTTTAAGCATTAATGAAATACAGCGTATTATTAAAATAACGTTTTAATATCTATTTTATGTGTCTGGGGATAAATTAATTAACCTATTTCTCCAAAGAATAACAACCAGCAGCTATAATGTTGAACCAATCGATGCTTACTGAACAGAAATAAAGAACCACTTGGCAATAATATTAAGATGACTTATTGGAGAGAAATAAAAAACAACTTGACAATACATATTAACGTGACCTTTTGGAGAGAAATGAAAAACAATTTGGCATTATTATTAACATGACTTATTGGAGAGATCAGTGAGGAAACAATGGATTTTGCAATGCACAAGGGCCCCGGGGGTCGGTCGTTGGCCGGCAGCGGGAAGAGTGTGATTTATGTTGTATACAACAGCACTTTTTTGTTTCAAATCGAAGGGTCCCACCACCGAAGATCTGCACAAATTGGGGGGGGGGGAACTTGCTACGCCACTGGTAAGAGATTTATTTCCCCCTTTATCTAAGTGTTGTGATCTAATCATCATTTTCAAATAGTGACTTTAACAAAAATTGTGCATTATACATATTCTTGTTGCAATCCATTAAAATCGGTTTAAATTAAAGGGTCCAAGCAAAAGTAGAAACACAGGGTAGCGGAAAGCCATCTGAATTAAAATACTTGTGTGGACACCCAATGTTAGGGTTACCCATTGAATAAAGGCATTAGCAAAAGCTAATATTTTCTTTATTGATTGATATATATATATTTTCTTGCTTTGAAGATATTCATTGCAATTTATTAACAGTTTATATAATATCATATAAATTGATGACGTCATATGTGCGGACAGAGAGATTTTGGAAGAATTTATTTTTCATAAGAACAAGTCCTAACAAGGGAAATAATATTTTAACATTATAGTCGGCTATAACGACAAGTTTTCTTGTCGAAGGTATGTAGATGTTAATGAAAATACAGAGATTGATTTTCATTTCTTCAATAAGTATATTTTTAAAATCTTCCCTAATTAAAATAAAACCATTTCAATGGAATATTTTTTTCTTTTATTTCCTTTTGAAGATGATCACCATTGCAGAAATGAATGTTGATGCACTGAAGAGCAAAGCCTTAGAGCCAGCCCTGGGGGACATTTCCGGACTAAGAGAAATGACCTTGGATGAGCTTTACAATCTAATGACAACTGACCCGGGAAATGTTAATCATCTTTTCCCCCAAGGTCGCATTATATTAGAATGGAAACCATTCAGAGTAATGGCTGCCAACTACCCTTTTATCCTGCAGGGGTTTGACAAAACTAAAAAACGAATCTTTCTCACCTCAGGCCCTGAATGCACCGTTGTCGGAAATGAAATACAAAACCTGCCAAAATTATTCTCTGTCGCTAGTTATACAGACTGCAGGAGAGGTTCTGTCATTTGGATGGACATCTTGGGGGCTGGCAGTCCTGAGGATTTGCAGGCACATGTTGAATGGCATTTGCGTTATATAGCCAGTGTCGTGAGTGCTGAAAATGTTGTGTTGGGTATTTTCTACTCAAGGTCGACTGATGACGTGATACAGCACCTCCGGCAAAAGTACCCACTGAAGGATTCGGAAATCCCATACACGACCATGAGTTTGGTTGAAAGAGAACTTTGCTGAATAAAAATAACCTTCTGCTGGATTACCTTTCAAGAAATAAATTATATTTCATTTTGAAAATTAATAAAGTGTTCCCAAACCCAATTATGAGTAATATTAGATAAACTTCTGTTTAATACAAATTTACTGTGCTATGTGGAATTGACTTAATCAGATATGCCCAATCAGTCACTAATTTGGGGTGTACTTCCGCCGATTTCGCGCAAAGAACTGCCCGGAAGTGGGGGTGGGGTAGTTTTATTTCATCACTGGAGCCTCCGTTGATCATTTCATCATCAGACATTCTCTAATCTGGAGTGCCCCAGTGGGACGCCGCGGCCTCGCACTTGTGTTACGAGGTGGAGGGCAGGTGGGTAAGTGGAAGGGGGTGAAAAGGTCGAACTTGAGGGTGGGGAGAATCGATAGCTGTTTAACGTCACAGCTGGAACTTGTATTGATCATTTCGTCATCAGACGTTATCTGATTATGAGTGCCCCAATGGGACCCTAAGCCTCACATTGCGTTCCGAGGTTGAGTGCTAGCGGAAGGGGGTGAAAAAGGTCGCACCAGTTTGGCGCACACATTCAACTGCCCTCCGTCGGTGGGTGTCTAGTTCTCACCAACTGAAGGTGGAGGGGGGGGGGAATCGATAGGAGTTTAACGTCACCTCTGGAGCTTGCGTTGATCATTTCATCATCAGACGTTATCTGATCTGAAGTGCTCCAGTGGGACTCCACAGCCTCAAATTGCGTCCAGAGGTGGAGGACGGGAGGGCTGTAGGAAAGTTGAGAAAAAGGTCGCACCAGCTTGGCGCACACCCTCGACCACCCTCTGTCGGTGGGTAAGGTCACACAAGTGTTTGTATTTCGCTCTCTCACCCTAGAAGCCGCATTAAACTTTTTATCCTAAGATATTCACAGTCTTGGGATGCCTCTGGGTTGGGCTCCACAGCCTCACATTGCATCCAGAGGTGGAGGGCAGGAGGGCTTGCGGAAAAGGTTGAAACAGGTAGCACCAGTTTGGCGCACACCCTCAACCACTCTTCGTCGGGAGGAGGAGGGGGAGGAGCAGCAGCAGCCTTTTCTGTGGATGCACCAGTTTGGAGCATACCTCATATTAAGTGACTGATATAAATTATCAAATTGGCAACTACTAACTGTGTAGATAATACAGGAATATTTTTTCTTTTTCTATTCCGAATTTTATTTCAAGTTTATCATCCAAAATCACACGTTGTTTCATCTTCTGGTGTAAAACAATAAAAGGAATTGCAGTGTGTCTCAATATGAGTCGGCGAGTAATATAGTTATGATTCATAGTTTGCCTCCCTTAGATATGAGCATATTTTTGTTTATTTTTATTTTTATGTTAAAAGCAAACATCAATAACTCAATGATTAAAGTACAACAGTATATGTAATTGTAAATTGTTTGTAATACAATATACCATAATTAACTGAATGGTTATAATAAACTACGTCAGTATACATAACTGTAAACTGTAATAATTAAATAATATGTGCATTTCATTAAATGAAATGTTATAATAAACTACATCAGTATACATAACTGTAAACTGTATGTAATAATTTAATAATATTGCATTTCATTAAATCAGTGATTAAGATAAACTACTTTAGTTCGTGTAATGATTGTAATTTGTATAGTATGTTTATAATAATTTGTACACATAATTAAATTATAATCTGTATAGTATGTTTATAATAAGATGTACACATAATTAAATTGTAATTTGTATAGTATGTTATTAATAAGATGTACACATTATTAAATTGTAATTTGTATAGTATGTTATTAATAAGATGTACACGTAATTAAATTGTAATTTGTATATTGTAATTTGTATAGTACGATTATAATAAAATGTACACATAATTAAATTGATGATTAAATTGTCCGGAGGGGGTTCCTTAGTATAACCCTAGTAGATGGTGGGCAGACTTTAGTTACGAATGCAGCCAGGGTACACGTCACTTGGAGAGACAAGAAGGTGTATGGTCGATTTAACCAGAAGTTGCGTCAACAGTATCATGATATACCGGGTGTGAAGTACAGTACATTCACAACTAACAATCTCAATATGGAGGTTAATGGACAGAAGCTCTTGACAACATATAAACTGATTGAGGACAAGGTAAATTATTCATAGAGTACTATAAAATTTAATATTACCAATCTTCATCTTCTTGTGTATTGTTTCTTTGTCTGCTTAAATTTCATTCACCCTTCTCTTTAGCATAACAGTTCTGTCTGTGCCAACTAACTCTCTGCCAATTTTATATTTGGACGGGGGGGGGGGAAATAAAAATAAATCCAATATTTTTACTTGATTAAGTATTGGATAGTTTTATCCTTGTTACCCGTCGTGACCATAATTATTTAAAACTAAAGATCGACATGACTACTAAGGTAACGAATCAAGGGCTCATCAATCTGACCCCCGGGCTATCTGCAGAAAGGCCATGTGACAGGGACAAAGGACGATACGTTCATTATAGTATGAATTTTACGTAAAGTAAGATTGAAGAAATTAGACAAGAAGTGAATGGAAAAATAATAAACGATTCATGAAAAATAGAAAAACGAATTAAATCAATGTTACATCAAATTGCAAAGTGTACGTTTCTACAGTATCCAGGGAGATTTAGTCTTCTCCCTATTGCATCACTCTACTCAGTCTACTGAATAAGTTCTAATAATTTTATTGTTTATCAGTGAGAACTCCCCTCTCTCCTATACAGTTCTTATTTTGCACATCAAAATTTGTTAATATAATGTTTCTTCCCTAGAGTTCTATTTACGAAAGATCGCACCCCCAACGCAAATTTGCAGGGGTAATTTACCTTGCATCAAGACCACTTTGTCACAATGCTTCTGACAATACATGGCATAGTGGCGAGTTTAATTCGAGTCTAACCAAAGGCTTCAAACCAAATCAAAAACTTGGAATAACTCGAACAAAATTAAAGTGAAACCATGCAAAATAATTAACGCAATATTAAATAATATGTTAAAAAACAAAACAAAAAAATATTTATAATTGTGAACAAGTCTATAAGACTAATTCCTAGGTTAAAGATTCACTATAACTACCCTGAAAAAGGAGTATAAATTATGATAAAACATTTTTTAAATTTAAACTGTATTAGTGAACATTTTAACAAGACACTGATGTACCTTACTGCCTGTTTATGTGAATTTGTTACTGAGAAAGTATATTTGCTTTGAGCTGCTCGTTATGAAGTTAAGTCATTTTTAGAACTCATATAAAGAGGAATTCTTTGAATGTAAAATGGATCATCAGTGTTAAGAAGACGTTCAGATGGCTCATCTTTGCTGAATTGGTTTCTTTTTCCAGCTTCGATTGGCATTTTTTACACACATGTATTTGCCGCAGCCGACATTGTCTTGGATACTGTATCGTGACTCGAGACTTTATAAATGCTTTTCTTGGTGAAAGAATTCTTTCTAGGAGCTAAATGCTTGTTAAATATTTATAATTGAAAAAATGGGGGGAAAAAAAAGGGGGGGGGGCGGATTATTAAATTAAGTGCGCTACTTTCGCTCGAGTACAAATTAGTAAAATGTGTAGGCCTAGTCTTTCAGGTTCCGATTATCACGTTGCAAATTATATTATGTCAAAAGGTACAACAATTTTGAATTATAGAGTATTAATAACACCGGTTACATTAAAGTGATTTACGATTTGCCTACGAATACAGGGGAAAAAATATATATTCTTGTAAATTTGAATCCTAACACGAACCTCGACTGAAAGAAATGTAAATGTGTCGTCTCGGTTTGCCTTCTAATTTTGATCTTCCGAGTCAACCGTTGATCTCATATAATACTAGCCCTATCACAACTTAGTCACTATTTAAGATTTTTGGATTCGATGCTATAATAATAGAGTATGATCGATTATTTTATGTTAATATAAGATTGTTGAAATCGATCACTAACACTTACATAGGTGTCGCTGGCTACCCTGATAATGAAAATAAAATTATCAGAAGAGATATTTTCCATTTAATTCTGTAATGTACAGTAGTGTCATTTAACCAATTTTTCTGAGGTCGAAGCTCATATTCAAGCACATGGCTACTCCAGAACTTTGTTCCAGACACGATGTTCCTCCAAAAAATGAAGAAGAGCTGTGTGTGGCTACATTAAGTGACTTCCAGACTGTGCTAGATGTAGAGCCCGACGGATATGATGGAATGGACTTCTTACCGACCACATATGAGTCCTTTGTGCAAGGACCCGGGGTGTGCGGATACATGTACAAAATTGGAGGCAAAGTGGTAAGCTAGCAATCAGTGATTGCGTTCTTGAATCTTCATTTCTTCATAATTTATTTTATATGAAATGAAATAATGAAGATATTAGTGATACATCTTAATATAACTATAAATAATAAACACGTGACTGCTGATTAAAATTAGTAAGTACCGATGTCTAATGATATTCTGTTCCAACACCATATTATTATTATTATTATGAAGACAGGACTATCTAGCCTGTCATAAGATTGACCCAACATAAAGAAATATGATAGATCGACGACACACTTTCAATTTTATTTTTAATGGTAAAAGATATTCTGAAAAAATAGCTTACTTTTATTTCATCAGTGATTGGATTAACACTAACAGTACACTACAGTATTTAGTATTAATACTAGTAAGAGTGATCAGATTAACATTAGGCCTAAACTGTAAAAGTGTAATAATATATAGGTTCTAGTAGGTGATCAGATTAACATTATACTGTAATATTGGTACTAATAACTAATAAGGGGTGATCAGATTAACACTGTACTGTAATATGTGTAAGGAGTGATCAGATTAACATTATACTGTACTAGTACTGTAGTAGGAGTTATCAGATTAACATATACTATAGTAAAGAAAATGAGACTATTACAGTTACCAGTTACCATACAAACACTACTCTTTCCAAATAAATATCACCAAAATCATATACACCAAGCCATTATCACGTATCTCATACACACAAACACACTTCACCTTCTATAAAAATAAATATTAATAAAACCCACCACACACACACCATTACACAATAAGTAATAAAAAAGAAAACCACAAACTTAGAGGAAGTTACAAATAGCTTCCTCACATTTTTTTCTTTTTTAAAAAAACAACAACAACAAACAATAATAATAATTTCTATAAATATATTAACAAAATTCCTAGGAAAAACAATGTATACAATAACTGACACAAGAATAAAGCATGCAAGTAAACTGTAAACAATGACAGGCAAGTGGAAAACTAATTCCATAACTTCCATATATCTTCCTTTTTTTTTTAACATTATTACCCTCCTAGAACAGAGTAAGGAGGAAGGCCCCACAGGAAATCTACAGAAACTGAGAACATCAAGAAGATGAAAAGTTTCCACGCACTTCCTGTGGGGAAAAGAAGTGATCGTAAAGAAGAAGAATGTATTTGTACATAAATTGTATGTACAATTTTGTAATAAAATGTAGTTATGTACAGGTAATTAATTGAATGATTAATACTTGTATTTGTAAATTGTATGTACATTTTTGTAATAAAATATACAGGTAATTAATTGAATGATTAATACATCTATTTGTAAATTGTATGTACACTTTTGTAATAAATAATTGAATGGTTACAATAAACTACATCAGTATATATAACTGGAAGTTGTATGTAAAGATTTTAATATGTGCATTTCATTAAATGAATGGTTAAAATAAACCACATTAGTTCCTGTATTGATGAAATGATTGTAATTTGTTATTTGTATGCTTATGTTTATAATAATACACATAATTAAATGTTCAGGTGGGCTTCCTTAGTATTAGCCTGGTAGATGCTGGGCAGACTTTGGTTACGGCTGCAGGCAGGGTACATGTCACTTGGAGAGACAAGAAGGTGTATAGTCGATTTAATCAGAAGGTGCTTCAACAGTATCAGGATGTACCGGGTGTGAAGTACAATACATTCACAACTAACAATGTGAATATGGCGGCTAATGGACAGAAACTCTTGAGAACATATAAGCTGATTGAAAGCAAGGTACATTACCCAAACAGTGCTATGAAATTTAATTTTACTGGTCTTCTTCATATTGTGTGTTGTGTATTTTTGTGCATGCATACATTTCTTTTATCATTCTCCATAACATAACAGTTCTAGCTGTGTCAAGATTTGTATGCCCATTTTGCATTTTGAAGAAATATATTTTTTTTAAAGTATACAATTGTGTTGGTTAGATTTTCATCATCAGCTCACATGGCACTACTCAATGATTTAATAAAAACAGAAATAAAAAACATGCAGTACCTATTAGAACATCTGATTGGAGAGATTTACCTTCCTTTCATAACATTGTTAACCTCAAATCATGGTCATTTTCAGTTACTTACTTTAACTAAAATGATGAATTACTTATTAGTATATTAGTCTTTAGCAAATATATATTACAATCCATTAAAATCTGTTTAAATTAAAGCTCCCTGTTAAAGTTGATTTAATGAATGTTGGACAACCATATGAATTAAAATGTTGGGTGAGCACATATCAGGTTTGCTCCTTGTCCTTAAATTTCAGGTAATCTTGATTTTAGCATTACTGGTATCTCTAAATGAATCATTTAAATGATTTAAAAGTCATTGATGTTATCGCACTGACGAATGAAATAGCATAGCAATCCTCTGCAAACAATAAAATATCATAGGGAACCCTCTCTTAATGATGAAAAATCATGGTACAGTATTTTGAGATGAAAATACCTTTTCATTGCTTATTTTTCTTACAGTTTTTTTGCAGCAGTATTAGCAGAGTGATTACTTTTCTTACCAGTTTGTCCCAAAGGCTGGTTGATTTTCCCTCTTTGCTTATTAAAGTAGTTATTTTGTTTACATCTAAAACACATGCAGACATTCACTAAACTTTATGATCAGTTTATATATTTTATATTAACTGATCATAAAGTTTAGTCAACACTTCATCATCAAGTTTATATGTTTTATAAACTTGATGATGAAGTGTTGACTGACAGTGATTTTACAAGAATTTATTTTTCATAGGGACAAGTCTTAACAAGGGAAGTAATATTTTAACACAATGGTCTGCTATAACGATAACAACTTTGTTGGATTTATGTAGATGTTAATGAAAATACATAGTTTCATTTTCATATCTTCGTAAATATTTTTTAAAATCTTAATTAAAATAAAACCTTAAATTGATATTTTTTTCCTTTTGAAGACGATCACCATTACAGAAATTAATGTTGCTGAACTGAGGAACAAAGCATTAGAGCCAGCCTTGATGGACATTTCTGATCTGAGAGAAATGACCTTAGATGAGCTTCACCATCTAATGGCCACTGACCCAGGAAATGTTAATCATCTTTTCCCCAAAGGTCGCATTATATTAGAATGGAAACCATTCAGAGTAATGGCTGCCAACTACCCTTTTATCCTGCTGGGGTTTGACAAAACTAAAAAACGAATCTTTCTCACCTCAGGCCCTGAATGCATCAGTGTTGGAGATGAAATACAAAACCTGCCAAAATTATTCTCTGTTGCTAGTTATACAGACTGCAGAAAAGGCTCTGTCATTTGTCTGGACATTTTCGGGGCTGGCAGTCCTGAGGATCTGCAGGCACATGTTGAATGGCATTTGCGTTATATAGCCGGTGTCGTGAGTGCTGAAAATGTTGTGTTGAGCATTTTCTATTCAAGATCGACTGGTGATGTAATAGAGCAACTCAGGCATAAGTACCCACTGAAGGATTCTGAACTCCCATACACAACTTTGAGTTTGGTTGAGAGAGAACTTCACTGAATAATGATTTAATTTTTGCTGGATTACCTTTCAAACATTGGATTCTAAAATAATAAAATATACTGAGTACAGTTATGATTAATATTAGATAAATGCTAATTGTTATATATGTGGGAATAGACTAATTTTGAGCTGTTTAGATACTTATAAATTGTTCATATTAATTGTATATGATAAATTATGAAGTGAGATAAACTACTAATTGTGTATATAATTAATTCGTGAATATTTTTTCTTATATTCCCAATTTGACTTCAAGAACATCATCCAAGATCACATATTGTTTTATCTTCTGGTTTAGAGCAATATAAGAAATTACTTTATAGTAGACTTCATATAATGAAGGGATCAGGTAATGAATTTTCACTCATCACCATATTTTCTCATGGACTCTTACAAAATAAGTTATGCATCAGCACAATTTTAAAAATGACTCCTTAGCATTTGAGCAGTCAGTGAATTATTTCCAAAGATGCAATTGAAACCTAGAAGCAGAAAGTCCTGTATTCAGTTGCAGCCTTTGGTTATAGGGATTTTTCTCAATTGATCCCCATTTACTCTCTAGTATCCAGCTCATAAATGTTGAACTTAGCAGTCATCATTATAAGCACTATGAGTGCGAGTAAATATCCATTATTATATACACACACATATATATATATATATACACATAATATAACTTGCTGTATTGGTATTCATGTTTGCATGAAACATAAATTAATAGATAAATATTTTCATATTCCTTCATTACATAGATACAGAGTACTTGCTGCTGATTGACCTTTATACTTGGTACAAATTATACACTATGACTTTTTGTTTAATGAAATGTTCTTTTTGGAATGTTTAGTGCATAATGACATTATATGATAAGTTTAGTATTTAGCTCATTCTCTGGTGTACCATTTTGTTATATAAAGTGCAAAAAATAAAATGGATTAAATCTAATTATTTTATAACAGGGCCTAATGCTCACTTGAAATCCCTAAAAAAGCATATTTTCTGTTGAAAACTTAGAAAGTAAGATTTTACCAGAAAAAGGTTGTTTTTTGTTTTTTTTACCAGGAAATAATACCTTAAAATAAGGAATATAATTATCTCATTACAACCAATATATTTTCTTTATCAGCCTAAAGTATTAATTTAATTTGGGTACATTTTTATTTAAAATAGGGTATACAGCTACAACTTTGCAATGTGGAAACCATATTAACAAAATTATCAGCCATCATGAAACTTGAAAGAAGTTCTATTTTTCTCATTTAAACATAAAACAGGCTTAGTTATTATGCTGCAAAGATAATATTAATTAATAAAGAAAGTATCTATTCAAATATAATATTTTAAAAATATAATAATAAGCCTAATCAAAATATTTCTATTCTTGATTGTAATTCACAGGTTTTTCTACCCTTACTCTCTCGAGTTTAAAACATACACATAGCTATATGAAACTTTAAATGCATAAGAAACCACATACATATGTAATCTATTTATGATGTTAATAAATTTAATCAAAATATATCAAGATTATTAGAAATCTTAGCTGTTTTGTAACATCGATGATTCTGAAAAAATTTCTGCCTTCACTGTTGCAACTATGTGATCTGAATGGGAAATGAAAATTATTTTTCTTATTTGGTATTTCAGCTCATCACATCAGAGCAAAATGACAGGAGAGTTATCTTTCCAGAATATGACAGGTTTGAAAAATGTAAGAAGTAGTTCACGATATTATTATGATTATTTTATATTTACAAATTTATTAGTTCCGTTGTAACATGATAAAAATGAAATTAAGTCAAATTTTCCTAAAACTGAATGTTTCTGAATATGATGAATAAATTTGAAAAGCATTAGTGTATGAATACTTCCATTAAAATAAAAATAATTAAATCCACATGGCATATTTGTCTGACTTATATCAGTGTGATAAAAGAATAAAAGTTTTTGAATACGATTTATGTGGAAACTAAGCGTTGCAAGGAATCTGCCTTTTAAAAATATTATTTCTTCATAAAATTGACTGCTTGCAGATAAAAGGAATATTGAATATTGCATTAATGTATTATCACTTCTAAGAAAACCTTGACATGGTAAGTTTGTTGGATTATCGATAACAATTTAAATTAAAGAAAATGGCTCTATATATCCATGTAACAAAAAAAGAGGTGCCATTTTTTAGTTCAAAACGACTTTGTATTACAAATAATTACAATATAAATAAACACATATTCATTCAATTAACTTATGTATATCTCACATCAATTATGAATATATAAATACATGGTATTTCAATGCTTTATTTACATTTACCCAGAGAATGAGCCATATACATAATAAATCAGATATTTTTTGTGTCCCACTCTCCTCCACACCCATTACTTCATTACTACAGGATTCATGAATTTACCACCACCCCTTTCTCCTTGCTTAGTGCATTTGCAAGATAGTGCTTAGTATTCCCCCCAAAAAAAAATAAAATGAAAAACTAGGAAAAGCAACATGTCACTGGTGCAAATTAATAGTTTGCTTGAGTGCAGCCGATGACAAACACAATGTGATTTTCATCATATTATATTGAAAGAGTTGATCTTTGTCTTCTTGTCTACTAACAATTGTCTTCATAACAAACCTTGAGAGTGAACAGGTGCCACATGAGGGAGTGAACCGACTAGAAAGATGTTTTCTTACAAGTACAAGAATCCACAGATAGATGAATCACAGTTTACACTTGTATGTATATATCTGTAGATTTAGACATGTTGGCATAGCTGTGTGCTGTATGTGTATACATACTATTATTACTTTTTTAGTCGTCTTTTTTTATCATGTGAGTAAACCTTCATTTTCTTCTTTGCCTACAGACTAAATGACCAGTCTTTAATTGAATATTTCCTGAATAAATTATTTTTATTGGCTGTAAATTTACTATAATAATATATGAATCTTCTGTCCCTGATTATTTTGAAGAATTTGTCCAGAATGAAAATTTAAACTAGATAATTTTTATTAGACCAATCATTTATTTTTATTTTTTAGTAATGTTTACAAACATTAAATAATTTTACATTTATATGATGTTAAGATTTATATAGATCAGTATGTTCTTGTGCATTACTGAACATATTAGTGGTTATATGCTTGTAAAAGGTGATGAACAAGCAACACTTCTGTGAAATGGTTTTGCCAAAGTCACATTTATTGTGAACAATTTTTACATTTTGTTTGTTTTGTAATTAATCATTTTCAGTGTAAAATCAATTATTCTAGTCTACATTTCAGAGTTATATGTATAGAGATGCAAATGTTGATGAAGAAACAATCCTTCTGTGTTACATTTTCTTGCAATAGTTCTCATTATTGTATTAGAAAATCTCAATAAATAAGTAAAGAAAGAATTAATCAAAATGTTTGTTTTATTTATTTTCATTAATTCTTGTAAATAAATGTGGAAAGATTTCATTATGTATTTGGATTTTTACATTGTAGAGTGTATGTGTGCTTGTGCATGCATATGAACAAGTGAAAGAAAACAGAGAGGGTGTAGCAGAGTCAATTTGCCTAACCCTATTCCTAAATTTACTTGTTATATATATTGTTAAATGTCAGTGTGACCCGACCTTGGGCACTGCTTATATGATATTTTGGGAGTAAACACTCAGGTGGAGAGAATGTGCTAGAAATTGCTTATGTAATCTAAACCACTTTTAGGTGGATGAGATTTTATTATCCAGTGGTTATGATTTACAAGAATGAAACTTGCCAATCGGCTGAGATCAAAAGTTTACCTGTTGAAAAGAATTTATTTTCTAATCAGTTTGAAGTTGGCGTGGCAAAAGTCCAGTCATGAAAGGCAGCAATCAGCTTAATGGTGAGTTAACTGACTGATTGAGAGGAATGGACTTAGAAATATTTCATGCATTTGCTATTGATATGTTATACTTATGTCTTACATAGAGATGTATTGTGTGAGAAGGATATTATTTCTACAAGTTGTGAGCTACAATGCTTGTATGTAGTATGCTAAATACTTGACATTGTTTCCAGTGAACATATTCATAAAATTAATATGTTGTATTTATTATGCTGTGTTCGCGTAACAGGTTAATACTGTTGAAGGAAACTATAAATTGATACTTGAATGTAAGAAAAAAAGGAGTTAGGGATGAATAAACTGGAAAACTTGGCGTTTATTCCCTGATTATATTTTACATGGAAGAAGCAGCCTTTTAGTTTTTACTAGATCTCCGGTTTACTGATTTAAAACTGCTACGACCATGGTAGTTTCAAGAAGCCTCTACACCCTGTCTGTAAGTGTAAGGATACACTGCACTCTATTGATGTATGGTAGCAAAGTATGCTCAAATACATTGTGGACTTTCTGGTACAAGGAAGTTACTGGAAATTGCTACATTATTGTTCTGCTTGAGGGAACTAATATGGCGAAGGAGCGCCTAGATTAGTCTGAAGAGAACAGCAACTGACAGAACATTCTAAAGCAGGGGACACCAACCTTTTTGATACTGAGAGCTACTTCATGGGTACTGAGTCATATGAAGGGCTACCATCTTCTGAAATATAACAAATTTACTTAGTTTGCAGCTGAGTTGTGCTATTTTTAGAAAGGCCTGCGGGCGACGTGTTGGTGACCCCTGTTCTTAAGCATGCTAGAGGACACTTCAAACTGACAATTCTGTTGTAAACAATAAGCTTTAAACTTTGTTACAAAATTTCCTGAAAGACTATTGCAGCAACCATATAGACAAGGTTATATAAAACTATTATTGTTTAGTTCCCAATAACTCCATTTCTGTTCTCTGATATTAATTACCCTGTGATTTATGTTTACACTTATCTGTTGAATTATGTGTTAGGATATAAGATTCTACAAGTATTGAAACTATTTGAATGTGGTTCATGGAAATATTGACGTCAAGTAATCATTTCATTGTGTTTGTTATATGTCCATTTGATTGTTGATTTGATAATTTTATTGACCTTCTTACACATATTGATAACCATATGTTGGAGAGATAGTGGGTGGATGGGGGCTCGCTAAATATATAATAAAGATGTGTTTATCTTCTCTTTTGGTAAAAAGTTTTCCATCTCTGGTAACACTGTGTGACAGTGAATGTTTTGTCTTTTAGAAAACATTTACAGCAATCACATATCTGCTAAGTGAAATGAATGGTGTCTTCTGGAGAATTATTAATAACAAATTAAGATTCTCATTGCTTGTAATCAGTTATGGATGATCATTAATAATGATAATAATAATAACCATTAACTAGGGTTTTGTTTGTGTCACAGAGGGTCTGCTGTTAAAAAAAAAATATCAGTATTTATTATTCATCTGGTAAAACCAGGCATTTAAAAAAATATATATATTGTATAAACTCTATCCAGTAAAAATGCAAAATGAAATATTTGTTCTTTTGATTTAATAGCTGTATTTTGTAACTAGAAAGTGCTGTGAGCTAAAAAAAATGGAACCATTTTATTTAAAGACTGGTTTTTTTGTTGTGTTAATCCGCTATGCAACGCTGTTACCTCTATATACTCCATCAGTTACAAGGGCCACAGTCTTTTCCCTTATGAGCCTGTGTTACTTATTTAGTAGAAGCTTGATTCATAGATTCATACAATTTGTTTAAATACAAAGTACTGTTGCATTTAATCAAGCATTTTATAATGACTTTGAATAAAATTGCCATTCCTATTCTGAGCATCACAAATTTTATTTCCTTCTTGAACCATTGAAGTTTTGAGATTGGTAAGAAGTAACTCACTTCTGACAGCAAAAAGCAGTCAGCAGTAATGCAATGGTAAGTTAAAATAAGAAATATACATATTAAAAATTTTAAATACCAAACTTACAGGTACACTGAAATAAGGAAAAGGCTTGTGTTCCCAAACCATACCAGCAGGTGTAGAGGAGGCAAAAGTCAATAGTACCTATGTAGCTGTGTTTGTGTAGCACACATTTCTCCTAGTCTAACACATAATTTAGTGACTATCTAGTTCTTATCTAACACTCTCAATAGTACTTTTAATGTATTTACTCAAAGCAGTATCCAGAATATGTATTCACACACACACACTTGCATTTAAATTGAGAATTAAGGATGGATATTTAGTGACACTGCGTGGAGGTCAAGGTCGTTTGTACATAAAGCAACTCACAAAGAAAACTGAAGAGAGTGAATTGACCAAGTAACTGTTCATATGTCTTTGTAGTATTGTACCCATAGTAATTTTCTGGAGCTGTAATTTAGAAGTATATGCCCCACCGACCCCCACTATACACTTCTGAGAAATCTAATTTCACAAACTTAACAAAGACACGTTTATTATTGGTTATACACGCTGGTTTGTGTAGGTATAAATTATATTCTTATAACTTGTGTAGTCATTATTTTGATCGGACTCATATAATGGTTGGTTTAAAAAAGGAAGTGCATGTGGATAAGAAAGAAAAAAATATTCTCGACACAAACTGGCAATGATGCAAAACATGTAAAAGGCCTGAATTAGTGCATAGCAGTGAGATCTCAAAGTATTTTTTAAGGGGTGGGTGGGTGGGAAATTACACTTGCTCTATTTGTATATACGTAGACTGATCTCTGTGACGTAAAAGCTCAAACAGGACAAGCGTGGCTAAGAATGAAGTGGAGTTATTTTTGCATTCAATTCGTTATTATGTCTGTGTTGGTTGTTTTTAAACTAAAGTTGTACTAGTAACATGATTCGCTCCTCAGCACATTGCCCTGGTCGATTCGCATTAAGACTGAAATTTAAAAAAAATAGTAGTACACAGTCGTCAGACAGGTTCTTCTGCTAACAAAAGAATCACCCAGAAAATGAAAACACAAATATTTCTATCTACTTAGTCTCATCTAACTAAAAACTGTGAAACCGATGGAAATAAATTATATCTTCAGAGATGTACGTGTTGGTAGGAAACCAGAAATATGTATTCGTATGAGATCGAAGCACAAATGAATGTTATAAGAGATCAGAGGTGTACGTTTGATAGGGGGCCACTGATGTAAAGATGTTATAGGAGACCAGAACTGTGTGTTGATAATAAATCTTACTAAGAAGTTTTCGCATTCTTTCTTTATAAATTATGGCCCCTTCAATGCAACACCTTTACACTGTAATAGATTGACAGTCTTCTGTTATACGAACGTCAGGTCTAGGATATGAATAATATGTAATCACCGTAATAAAATAATTGAAATTTACTCAGTATTAAGAGACGTGAATTTAATGTGTGTGAGAGAACTAAACTTGATTCTCAACACCTTTTGAACTCTCAGAATCTTGAAGCTTACTTTATCACGTAACTTTGATAACAGCAACCCTCTACTAAATACCGCTTGTGAGGAAAATATCCAACTGACAAGAGGACATTTTGATGATGATATACTGTTGCCAGACATTGCTCACGCAGGCTAAAAGGACTTTTCCAGAGGACGTATAACAACAGCGATCTTTTACAACTAGTTTCTATGCAATAACAAGCAGTTCAAAACGTATACCCGTTTCTGGGTTGTACTGTTCTCACAAACTAGACTATGTACCATGAACCATGCTGGCATTTCCCCGACCGTAATAATTGAAAACACCACTCAGTTTGGTCTAATGGAACTTTTGATTGGCGAGGTTTGAACAAACATAACAGATCCCATAAAATTAGAGGTCTGCAATGTCTCATGTATGACGCCAGAACAGCGGAAAGGACATGGCACTTTGGAGTTGAATCAACCGTACGAGAGCAGAAACGATTTTTGGCATTAAGTATTAAAACGGTTGATAAAAAAAATAGTGCTGAGTATTGTGATAAGCTCTCGACCATTCCGGGGTCACAGAGTTGTAGATAATGTCTACAGTGGAAACTTTCTATCTCAGGTAGAATTGCTAGTTGAATTTGATCCCATAATGAGAGAACTTCTAGGAAAATAAGAAAAAATGCAAGAAAGTACCTTCGCCTGTCTATTCAGAGTGAATTCACCTCAGTACTAAATGAATTCACCTCAGTACTAGATGAATTCACCTCAGTACTAGAAGCGCACTTGGAATATAGTCTTCTTCGAGAAATCACATTCATTCCAATTTTTTCAATCATTGCAGACACATCAATTAAGCCAAATATTTCGGTTTGTGAAAATCATTCAAAATCTAAAATAACTGTGCAAAAGAAGTACAGATTACAGAAATAATTATTTGGGGGTTTCTATGAATGAAAGCAAAAATAGCAGGAGGTATTTCTAGCCAGGTTTGAGATAGTTTACACGGAAAATCGGTGTAACCCTAAACTAGTGCAGGGAACAGGGTTACAACCGTGCCCGGATAATGAGCAGAGCACTGCAAGGGCGTGCAGAAAAGAATCTTAGAGAAACAGCATAAGCAACATCAGTTAGTCCTCCAATTAAAGCTGTTATTGACTACAGCTGGGAAGCATTGACGTCGGTCAAAATACTAAATTTTTATGCGATTTGTTGACATTAGCCAGACTTAAATGCTGGACTGGAGTGAGACAGGGAGTGACATTTGACTCTAGCTACTTAGCAATCTTCCGGAAGTTAGAACAAAGAGCAAGTCCTTCTCACAATGTGTATGGAGACAGGGAGGTAAAGCCAATTCTCACAGATGAAAACAGCGAGAGAGGGAAAACATAGGCCACGTGACTAATGAAGAGTCTGTCTTAGTTACGTTCTATTGCGAATCATAGACTGGGTAGCTATCTGGACATGAAGTCCATTTTCACTGATGTAACGATTGTCTTTTCCAGAGTCACTAAGACACTGACACGAAAAGGGAAAGTAATTTTTCTTTTTGTGAGAGAGAAACCCTTTAGAATAGGTTCACGTGCATTATTTACAAGAAGTGTGAATAATACTGTATTTTTACAGTGTATTAACAAACTGCTTTTTTCTTTCCGATTTATAATGTATTTTTCAGATGTTCTGATTCACAGTATCGTCTGAAACACTGGAAATGGTTCTGAGTTTTAACTGCAATTACAAGCATTCTATAAAATGCAATTAATTGTTTGCAAAGTGGAGGGATGTTATTACGTCATTGTAACATTTGAAAAGACGGAGAAGCAAGTCCTCACGAAGTATTTTTCAAGGGGAATAATTCACAGTGATTGGCAGCGTGACATCAACTCAGTCTGAAAGCTGACTTAAACAGAAGCCGAAGCTCTATGTTTTTCACTCGTAGATAATATCTATGAAATATTCACACATATATTTCGTAGGATTTTCATTAAATTAAAGAAAAATGAAAAGATATGAATCGCAAGTAACAGAGCATATTATCGCGCTGCCCGAATAGTTACGCACATACTTCTTAGTTCTGTCCCTTGATAGGGTATAACTACTTATCTTAAGTGTTCGAGTAATAGTTGAATCTCTTGTCTTCGATTGTTCGGTGTGGTTCTGACATCATGCAGAGAATCTTCTAGAGGCCTTTCTCAGTCCATTTATGACTTCTGGCGTAGACTGCGGACAATGTCTCCAGGTTAGAAGATCTCGAGTTCAGTCTGTTCTCCTCTTGGTTTCCATCTTGTAAGACTGTAGATTCCTTGTGCTCCAACTCCGACCTCAGCTTAAGACCGGCTGTAACGAATAATATCAAGCTAAAGCATCGTGTTGCAATAACAACTATATGGGCTTTGTGGTGACAGCGATGGATTACTCTTTACAATTCCACTAATTAGCTTTAGCTAAATCATAGTTTTGAATTAGTGAAAGTCTTCAAATGAATAATGATTTTTTTTTTTGCAATATGTATTTTCTCCATTATAACACAATCATAATTATAATACAATTTAGCTAGTGATTCACGCAACGTGTGTTAACTATCATTAGCTCTTTCCATGAAAACAATTAATCAACTGAAACATGGCTGTATCGGTCTATCAACCTCTCATTCACCTTTGGCTTGCCCTACATTTCTCTAACGCGTAAACAAGTTTGTTGCATCAGCTAACTTAGGTGCTTAGTTAAAGTCTCCTCATAAATTATACAGACAGTAGAAACAGTTAATACGTTAATGATTATGAAAAATACGTTTTATAAACAGCATAATTTGTTAATATACTCTGACACTAGACTTTCTCTAGACCAGTGTGCATGTTCACCGAACTTGAGTGGCAGTGTTCAGAGGAGTTCAAACTATTGCACATTTTAAAGATGGTCGTGCATTCGCATTATTCCCATATTTACGTCAATTTTGGTCAAGAGTGAGGGTGGTGATCCCATCTATATATAGAACTGGAATCTGCACGTGTTTGTTTCCATAAGGCCACATTTGAGGCTTTGTACCACTCATTCATTTTGAATATATATATTTTTTTGTTAAAAATAGTTTTGATTGCATATTTTCTATCATGATATAGTTTGTAAAACATATCATTTTCCAAAGCCAAGAAATTATTTAATTTAGTAGTATTCAGTGGCAACCGTATTTTCAACCATATGGACGATAACAGCAGACGAAAACCAGAATTAACTTTAGAGATCGTAGAGGAAAAAAATACAACTAGTGTTTCCTGACTTGAAAGGTGCGATGCGAGTCAACAGTTTGGGCCATTCACTACTCCATGAACTATTTGCTCTCAAGGGATATCAATGGGATGACGTTTTAGCTAAGGGGAGATTAATCAATCTTACTCTACATTTCGTCAAACTCGAATGCTTGCGTCCACTCGCCATTTCTCTGCATAAATCTTGATTGTTTTATTTGAAAGTTAAATATGTAAAATTACTTCTCCCTAAAGAATTTCAAGCGAGATTCTGCACACTAGATTTATCGCCATCTGTGACAGAACCCATTTGATTTGTCTGTCACGTGATGAAGGTTCCCAGGACTAAAACACGATCGTAACTTTAAAGATAATCATGATGGAATAATTCACGCATAATATCAAACAGCAATTCTGGAGACTGAAATAAATATTGTTTTGAAAGTTTATTTTAAAAAGTTTGAAAAAATATTAAAACTAACTCATAGGTCAAACCAGGGAATAAAATGAATTGATAACATGCCAGCAAAACTAAATGTAAATAATTTTTGGAGGGAGAAAAATATATTTTCTCAACTATTCGATTGTGTACTATGTGATTACCCTTATTTTGAATTCAAAGGATTTCGAGAAGCAGTTACCAGAACGATTAAATAATTCAGTCAGAGTTATACTTAGGTCAATCAAAATGACGGCGACAATTATGACGTACATGCCACACTTTTCTTATTACCGAGTTTAGTTGGTGTGTTTGCGTATGTGTTTGATCGATTTCATGTATACACCGTGTGGTATTCTTATGTTCGTACGCGTGTTTAAATAAGTTACACTTACAGATTGCAGAATATTATTTATTTTATTTTGCATAGACCACAAAATAATTATTTTAATTTGAGGACAGGAATTACGAAAATTGTAGATGATCATTTCCACTCAGATGTGAAATCGCTAGCAAGCATTTATATTCTATTTTTTTTCTCTCTCTCTCTCTGGCTCGTTCTCTTTGCTGTTAGGTTTGTTCAGTTTTTTTCTCACTCATCCTCCATCTCTCTCACTCTCTCCTTTTACGTAATCATAGCCATTCACGAAAAATATACCTGCAAATTATGTGACAAAATGACAAATTGTCAGGAGAGATAATTAATGAAATTAGAAATATATGAAATTTGAAGAAAAAGTTGTACACAATATTTCTATAGGCTTTAGGAAAATATTTTACAATAGTTCTTCGGATTTATTTTAAACTCATAAAATATTTTTCTATTTGTTATTACAAATATACAAGAAAAAAAGTAATTTTATATTTCTATTTAATAAAATTTTATAATTTAATGTCATAGAAAATGAAAGAAAAAATAAAATAAAGTTTATTATTAAATACATTTGTATTTTAAAAGAAAATTCCTAGTTTAATAAAAAAAATATCTAATGTTGATAATTTGACCATGTACATTATAAAATGTGAGATCTGAGTCGCAAATTCAAACCGTCAAGTCCAACGATTCTGCTCTTTTGTAATTTGTTTGAAAATAGCGAATGTTCCGTCAAAATTACGCTTCATGGCCTGGACTAAGTGATTGTAGTTTGTTTGAAAATAGCGAATGTTCCGTCAAAATTACGCTTTATGGACTGGACAAAGTGATTGTAGTTTGTTAGAAAATAGCCAATGTTCTGTCAGAATCACGCTTCATGGCCTGGACGTAGTGATTGTAATTTGTTTGAAAACAGCGAATGTTCCGTCAAAACTACGCTTTATGGACTGGACAAAGTGATTGTAGTTTGTTAGAAAATATTTAATGTTAAGTCAGAATTACGCTTCTTGGACTGGACGCAGTGATTGTAAGTGAAAACTGTAACAATTAGTAATAGTGACGATTTATCTTCACATAAAAAATAAAATTAGTCTTGTCTTAACAAAGTTTTATGGAGCCCGGTCGCATCTTTACCATAACCAGAAACATCAGTATTACTGGTTCCATTGCCAGTTCCTCCTTGGCCTCCGTTGTGAGAGACAATACCAGCATTCAGTCAACAGCACAACTAACTGGATGTTTCGTAATGAATGTTACAGGATTAATGTCAGGGGATAATTCACAGGACCCGATTAGTTTTGAACTTGAACGTTTGATTGCTGACGTCATTAATGGTGTCATACTGCCAGTTATCTTTCTGATTAATGCGCCGACCAACATCATCAACATGGCGGTGTTTTACAAACAAGGCCTCAAAGAGAGGATCAACCTGTGCATGTTTTGGCGATCGTTAGCAGATTTCGTGTTCGTATTCCATTACTACTGTTTTTATGCTGACCGTCTGTATTCTGCCGTTGTGAACAGACCACGGTATGGAGTCATTGTGCTGTTGTTTTTAAAAACAAAACTCACTATTTTAGCCGGGTTTCAATGGACGTCAGCACTTACTACAACAGTCATTGCATGTGAAAGATGTTTCTGCGTCGTCAGTCCTTTACTATCGCGAAATTACGTCAAGACGAAAACTATGGCTGTCATCCTTTCTTCATTGTCAGTAGTCATGTTGGGTGCTGAGTATTTAGTGGAACTGAGGATATATCTTATCTGCGTCATTGACCCATTAACCAATTCTACAGGCGTGACTGGAATTCCCAGTAAAGAATATTTGGCGAACCAAAAACTTATTGATACTTTACAAGGAGTTGTTTTGGGCTTAGTCCTACCTGTGTCCTGTACCACGCTTGTCGTGATAAGCACGATCGTCACTGTAATCAGTTTACGGAAGATGACCGCATGGAGATCGCGCTCGGTGTCTTCGGCTTCCTTAACGATGTCGGCACGAGATGTGTCTCTCACTCGGACCCTCATTTTTATTTCGATATTTTTTATCGTCTGCCGAACTCCGGAATTTTTGATGAACGTTTCTTGTTTCGTATTTGTTGATTTACATGTCGGTGGACGCTTGAGCAACACGTACACAGTTATGGTAAATGTTGTTTTGTTATTTTTGATTTTCAATTCAACTTTCAACTTTTTTATTTATTATAGAACCAGCTCTAGATTTAGAGAAGTTGTTCGAGAACTACGATGTGCATGTTTCGGTAAGAAAACGAAAAAACGTTTAACGGGCAATTTATCAACCGAACGTACAAATGCAAGTTCTATTTGATGAATTGTGAGTTATCATTCTAATTTACAAATATGAGTTTTCTTTGTTAAATTGTAATTTCATAATTTACGCCTGATTAGATTAAGAATTTTTTGCTTAATAATAAAATTCACAATATATATTTTTAGGCGCATGATTTACCCATATGAATGCCATCTAGCATCTCCTACAGCGACAAAAAACATGTAGCAAAAATTCCACACTGAACAGCATTGTAAGTTTGGGAAACCTGAATTTTACAATTAAGTTATTGCCAGCAAAGTCTGGCGTCATGTACGGTGGACCTGGGCTATGTATTGGCCTGCCTTGACCCTCCAATCAAGCATCCATACACTACCTGGCCAGCATGAGAACGTCTTGGTACACCCCTTTTGCCTGGATCAGATGACAACAAAACGCCGACAACCATGGACGAATCTTGTTGCAGCCACCAGAGTGGGAGATAAGTCTAGACACTCAAAAAAGACACTGCCTGTTCATGAGCACTAAAAATCCTTTCCGTCTGTGACGAGTTTCGGAAACAATTTTGCAATCAAACCTAGACATTTTATTTCTATTTTATTTTAATCGATTGTTTTATTTCAATAAATACTCTCATACACTTGATTATTGTCTTTTGTCTCGTCTCGTCTTTGTTTATATGTTTCATAGTGACTTCATTAAAAAGGGAATTTGTTGGGCTTGGGATTAAATGTTATATGTTTTTAGCATATGGCTAGACATTCGTGACGTTATTTCAACTGTCTCTGTACCCGTGTTTGTAGAAAGTGAATGTGTGTGATTGGGAGATTGGTTTTAATTTTCCCATAGGCGAAAGGAGAATTAGTTAAAGTAAGATTTTTCTCTCTTTTCTCATCTTTCTTTCCTTCAACAATTTACGCGCACACTCCACCAAAAGGGGGGTCGGGCGATTTTGGATCAAAGTATGTGTGTGTGTATGTGTGTGTTTGGGTGGGGGGCAAAGGGAGTACATACTTGATGATTCAGCGACTTCTTGAACTAAAATCTGTCCTTTGTGTCATGGCCAACCCGGATGTGACAATGATTGAAGTTCAATGGGAAGAAGTAAAGGAATTTGAAAACTTACTTTGCCATCCATGTATTGTGACAAAAAGTTGCAAGCGACACTCTTGACTCTTGAACTTTAGAAAAGAGTGGAAGAACCTTATTTTAATTTTTTCATGGATCAGATAGGTACCAAACTGGAGTTTGGATAGCAAATGAAATTAAGAACTGAATACTGCACAGATAAAGTCGTCATCTAGACAATGACATCCTTTTGGCTAATATACACGTAAACCCCATGGCTCGAATCCTACCAAAAGAACAGCGAATTAAAGCTAAAGTTGCCATTCGTATTAAAGGTATACAAGAGGGAGATGAGACGAAGCTGGGTCGCTACATGACAGCAGTCAATCAGTAACCACGAAGATGAAGATTTTGAAAAATATCTAGAATCTAGACATGTGTCAGCGGCGCTTAAATTTTTAAAATTTCAGAGAAAAAGAAAATCTATCATATCTAAATAGATTTTTACCAAGCACGGAAAGGTTGAGAAATTTAACCGATCTTCTGAATTGAGTACCAAAAGTACAATGCCCCACTAACCCGAGGTTATCAAGATGCCGCTTTGACTCATAACATCCGGTGTGGGACACCTGTTTTGTTGTACATGGAGATCAAGTTAAACAGAGACACGAAGTATTAACTTCCATTAAAATATTCTTACTGGCTATTGGTTGAAATTAGTTGTCCAGAGTTACCTGCAAGGACGCTAAATCTTTGCATTTCTTCTAGAATAACGGTTTGCTAGTTTATTTGTTATTGGTCACATAACTTTTCAATGGAGGCTGACCTATCGGCTACGCCGTAGTTATGTGACTTTTCCACTTCGTCCCCTTATCTATAGACCTAGAAATATATTTTTATGTCTATGACCTATCTTATGTTAGTAACAATCTCGCAATGGCGACTCATTTGGCCAATCTTCCTGCCATGCTGATATCAACTGTAATATAAATTCTGCATGGTTGCTTACGTCATGGAATGCGCCAAACAAATAAATGATCACCTATGAACTTCGCGATCACACAGAACGGTCATCTGTGAAATCGTCCAAAAGAAATAACAAGGAATAGCCTAAACAAATAGGGGTATGATTATTATACACTTTATTATACACAGTTATTTAATAAATAACGTGCTTTACATCCGAGGGCGACATTCAAGTTGTAACTAGGAAATACTATGATCTCGACTTGCCTTTGTGCAAACGACATGATATTATAATCTATCACAAGTTATCTAACTCTAGTTAGCGTTGTCATGATTGCAAACTGAGCTGGATTTTTAGTCTCGATTGCACGACATTGATAATTAATAATATATATATGCCAGTTTTTATATAAATGCAACTTCCTACAGATTAGTTTATTTGCCTGCAAAACATAGCCTTGGTTCATATAAAAGCTATTATAATTAGTCAATAGAAAGTTAAAAGTAATTTTTTTTCTCTTACCTATTCTATTGTTGGCACCAGGTACATGTGCTTGTTATAATGGCTCATTGTAATAATTATATGCTTGTTATAATGGCTCATTGTAATATATGTTTGTTATAATGGCTCATTGTAATATGTGTTTGTTATAATGGCTCATTGTAACATGTGTTTGTTATAATGGCTCATTGTAATATATGTTTGTTATAATGGCTCATTGTAATATATGTTTGTTATAATGGCTCATTGTAATATGTGTTTGTTATAATGGCTTATTGTAATATATGTTTGTTATAATGGCTCATTGTAATATATTTGTGTAAATCTTAGTAGCGACAATATCTATGCTTGTTAAAATATACTGGTTATTGTTAATTAATTGTATTACAAGTTACCACTATTTTGTGTTGATATGTCTATCAGTATCACATGTTTATATTTCTTACTAAGTGCACAAAATATTTATATTTCTTACCAAGTGCACAATACTGTGTGCTTACTAACTCTACCCCATGTTACTGTAAATTTGTGTTGATAGCGCCATCTATCGTATATTTATATTAGTTACCAAGTTACATTGTTGTAAGCTAACTATATTATACCATTATTTGTATTGTTTGTAGCAATCATATCTACTACATATTATGTTCGTTATGTGTTCATCGCTGTAAGCTATTTTATAAGAAGATACTGTATTATTTTGTTATAGTAATAACATCTATTATTCTTTTTTTGTAAAGCGCCTTAAGTGGGCCAACTAGAGATGCTGAATAAATTATCAGCTTTTATTAACACTTTTTTTCTTCTTCCATCTATTTGTTCTTCTTCTTTTATTTTTTTTTATTGCAATATTTTAGAAGATAAAATTGCTGTATTACTTTTGATTGTTTGCTTGCTTGACTGACTGCTGCGTTATTACTTGACTTTCTGACCTCATGAAGACAAGTTTCCAAGCCAAACAAACATAAGAAATCTAATTAAATACAATTTATCTCAGTGCAGCTAATCTGTCGGATATATTTATACTTTATTGTTGAGTTGGTAGCTTACCACTGAACTGTTTATAAATTAAGAAAGATAAAATATGAAAGATCGCCAGTTAACATTTTCCCCCCTCCCACAAGCTCCTCTTGTAAACTCGCTTCAGTGAACCGAGTCCTATCTGCAAATAGTTATCAGTGTCATCTTAATGTCATTCTTGAATGATGATGCATTTTAAATACTAATAGTACTAAGCACATTTCCTGAGAAACTTTATGTACAATGACGTCATTTGAGGAGTCATTAATTTAGCACATCACAGGAAAGCCTTGACCTAGTATATACACGCATAATCATAGGTACAGGAAGTAGAATTATGCAACTGTCAGGTTTCGGTAGTAGAGGTGTGCTCATACTTCATGCACTTTTGAATAATGCGTACTACTGATAGTAAAAACAGGTATCACATTTAAGAAAACAAACAAACAAACAGCATTAACCAGAAAAGTATTTATAGCGCACTCGCAGACAGCACGAGTGTGTGGAAGGCTTTGCTAAAACTGTGACGTTAAGCATTCCTATTCATATCTTTTCAGTTTGTTCTCTTAAAAAATATTAATTACAAAGAAAATAATGGCGATGATGGTGGCAATGTTGGCGATGATAATGTTGATAATAATGAAGATAATTAGGATAAAGACAATTATAAAAATAATGATGATGATACGAAGAGGAAGCAGTGAAGATGATGATGATGACGTTGATGATAATGACATTGATACACTATTTTTCCTGGGCTCAGTATCCAATAAGAGCGTAATAATTGCCATCACCCACGAAGTAAAGAAATGGTATGTATGTCCGTTTGGATTAAACAAACAAGCAAACAAACAAACCCAAATCCAATGACTGGGTTTAGGTTTTGGAATCATAAGCCCAGTGCATGCAAGAACTCACTCTAGACCGCCCAGGCACTCAGCTGCACGACCAGACAAAGCAGAAGAATCCGCGAATTCTCACGACGAATCTATAGTCGATACTGAAAATCTGCAATCACACTGAGGTTGTCGCTGTTGCCTGCATCGAAGTGATAAGATGAGGGGCTGGAGATAAGATCGGCGACGAAATCTGGCGTCTGTAGTCCGTCACCGGTGTTGACGTAGCATTTGCCGCGTTGAAGATCTGTCGATGGTTGTGAAAACTGGGGCTGAGTTCTAAGTAGCCCTCGTTGCGAGGCTCGATCTTCACCAGAAGGCGCTCTAACTTGCGATACCTCTCGTCGCTGACAGTCTTCAGCGAGTCAATGTCCGATCTCCTGACGTGCCTCCCCGACCGGAAGCTCTCAGGTTCGTGAAACGTGTGGAGCATGCGCGAGAAGCCGTTCCGATCGCTGCCCAAGTGCAGAACCGCTACTTTGCCTGTGGTGGCGGAGAGAGACGTAGTGACACCGGAAGTTCTGTTAATGTCTGGAAGGTGGATCCGGCCCTGATTCGAGGCGATCAGGTCTCGGTACATTCGGGTCGTCTGTGTCGTTTCCTTGTCGCTCGTATTGTTGTGGTTGTATTCGACTGGTTCTGGAAGACGGGCCCCTTTGTCGATCGCGATTGGACTGTTCGGAGTGACGTGCGTGATAGAAGGCAACACTGACTTCAAATCACCATCTGCATCCATAATGGATGTATCGGATTCCTTGTCGTCGTTCACTGGACAGTTTTTGTGCTGTGTTTCAAGATCGCTAGATCCGTTCATCCCAATTTCGGCCTGAAACCTGTCGTCGGGCTCTACTTCCGGTTCCATCGTAAACGTCACGCGTCCGCCGTGTTCGGGTCCTACTTTGCTGATGTTCCTTGTGTTCCCGATAACATTGTTGGTGTGTTGCACGTGCACTAGAGTGTCCATTTGGTGGCGCTGTTTTTGAATTCGTCGTACGATAAACGACCTGAGGAGAAGAAGGGGAAAAAAAAGAAGAAAATATCAAATCACAACCCGAAATGGTCCTGCATCAATTGATTGAATCAAAACACGGAAGGTAAAACGCGACATGGCATTTCAAAAAGTGAAACGTGACGTAGAATGCAAAAGGTAAAACGTGACATGGCATTTCAAAAAGTGAAACGTGACATAGAATGCAAAAGGTAAAGCGTGACATGATATTGCAAAGACAGAATGTGACATGGTTCTGAAAGTCCAGAACTGCAATTTCTTTTTTTTTTTAAATTTAAATTATTAAACATGCAAGGGGTATAATCGAACCAATAATATTGTCTTGGACAGTCTATATTTCTTCCTTTAAAGTGAGAATGTCGGAGACAAACTTTGTTAACGAAACTGCATTTTAGTCGCTTATAGTAGCATAATACCCATCTCATCTAATCTTCATCACCCCCGTCCTCTGTAGCGATGTACAGTTCCCATTTCATCACACCAATATTCATTGTCTTATAAATCCTTCCTTATCGTTCACTGCGAGCATGCAAGCTAAATATTCACGCATTCACTCATGCATACACAACACACACACACACACACACACACACACACACACACACACACACACACACACATACACACACAGCACACACACAGCCTCCTTCAAACCCCGAGAAATGCATTAAATAATTCGACAGTGACAGACATTTAACAAATCAATGGTAGTCTTTGCAATCGTATAAACTTAAGTCAACTTACCAGTGTCAATTTGAGTGATAAAGGGGTCAATCTATTGAAATATATTTATATATATTTAAAGTACGCTGTTGAAATTAATTACAACACTACAAGTCGTGACGTTTACATAACGTCTGAGTCTTAAGATAAAATCACTTAAGCGTCCACCAGAAGTGTATGAATGTCTCGATAGAGTTAATTATTTCTTTTTCAAACTAAAATATTGTTTATGGTGCCGAGACAAAAAGAAAACGAAGAATTATAACAAAGTTACAAGCCAACAATTGAGGGGAGAGGGGAAAGAAAATCTTCTCACTTGCGATGCATATCCATGATGCGGCCAGTCTTACGTTGCTCCGCGCGAATGTGCGAGATTTTGACGTCAAGCATCTGTTGCTGAGTCACGTTGTCGTAGAGGAGAACTCTGGAGACGTTCGACTTGGGTAGCGTGCCCCTGGGCTTCTTCCCGTAGTTCGGAACGATTCTAGGGGGCCGGTGCATGTAGGTCAGATTTGCTGTCAGTTTCTGTGATACTGACGTGTTCTGCACAGCTAGGTTTTCAAGTCTTCGCTGCTTTTCGGCCATTTTATTTCCCTGAAACACACATAGATTAGTCTCAACAAGCAAAGAAACAAACAAAATGACGTCATAGACGGAATTTGATTTTGTCTTGTTTAACTGCAGGCACAGGGTTTTTTGTTGTTGCAATTCTACAGACTAAGCTACAGAGATACAGGCAAAACGTGACTGAATGATGGCTTTCAGCCATCTCATGTCAGGCAACCAGTCATTAAAATTTTTTTAAAAATCAGTGTTGACCAAAACGGAAACGATGCCGTTCACTCTGGTTACCAAGGCGAATTCAATGTCAAATAAAAAGATTGTGAATCGTTTTAGTAAAAAAAACTGACCTAGTCAGATGAGAACATTTTATACAGGAAAAGAAGTTTTACCAGTAAGAGTATTTATTGTAAAACAGGTGAGTGGGCAGGCAGTATGTAAACATTCCAGCAGTATAATGGAAACAGCAAATAGTGTAGTGCTTCGCACGTCCAGTTACCTCCCCTCAACAAAACCAACGCTCGTTCGGAGTGCACATCAGAAGTAAATCGATGAACTGGCAATTAATAGTGGGAAGGCAGTGTGTGTGTGTGTGTGTGTGTGTGTGTGTGTGTGTGTGTGTGTGTGTGTGTGTGTGTGTGTGTGTGTGTGTAGGTGTATGGGGGTGTGGGTGTGAATAATACTGTCCTTGTAAAATATCATTTACACGTAATTAATTTGAAAGAATTCAAATATCGTTAGTGAAATTCTTAGTCTGTGTGAATCTCTGTTTGTGCGTGATTATGCTGGGTTGTTTGTGTGTGTCTGTGCGTGTTTGTGTGCGTAGAAGCATTTCTGTCAGCTCTTGTGCATTGCATAATAAATACAGACATGCTTTGAATGGCCATGGATAGGATCGGGGTAGGAGAGGTAGAGCATGATGACTAAAGAGATTAATACAGTCTTATAACGAAATGTCTTTCAGTTAAAGTTAGATTATCCAGACCTAGATGAAGAAATATGCCAGGCGGATGTTTGTTGCGAGTTATTTGCCCCTTACCAGCAACTATCAACAGGGCCGGTGCCAGGCACCCGCAAAGTCCGCAAATGGGGGGGGGGGCGGTCATAGGGGCCCATCTAAAGGATAAAATGAGTAACCCTCCCCCACATCCTCCGTCCTTGGAGGCCCGCCGAATATTTATTCTCGGGGGGCCCAGCACATGTTAGCCCCGGACCTGGCGCGCAACTTGTTAATGATAAAACAGATAAGCTGGGACGCAGGCAGTTGTCATTAAATAATAATTTATATTTTTGTCTAAATTAATTTGATTGAACAATAAAATCAGTAGAAATCATTGCACTTATATTATATAATATTGCACTTAGAATTATATCGTAGCACTTGGAGAACAAGAAGCAATTAGAATAGTTTTGTGATATTCAGGAGTAAAAGTAGTGACAGATTTCTTATTTTTTAATTTATTAGAATAAAACTTGCAAGAAAACATCACAATTATGAACTTTTCCCAAGAAATTACCGAGCACTTAAGAAATTAATTAAAGCAATAATAAAATTTACCAAAATAACATCAAAGCAATACATGCCTTCAAGAAACTCTGAGGGTTTGGCGGCAATAAACAAAGCTTATGAATACCCGAACTGTCTTCATTGTGACTAGTCTATAAACATGGGCGCGCGCATATTCACACCCATCCACCCTTACCAACCTCCCACTATAATTATTTTTTCGGCCTAAACATTAAAGTACACACTCGATAATTTTGCTTTCCGAAAATATCGATTCTTGTATTTCGAATAGACATTTAATAAATCGTAATGAATACTGCGTCATGAACCTAAACAACCTTTTGTGTGTGTGTGTGTGTGTGTGTGTTTGTTTGTTTGTGTGCACGCGTGTGTCTGGTGCTAATTAAACAAACTTAATCGATTAATCATATGTAATAGTTGATTAATCGAATAAAATCGAACAAATCAGCCAAGTATTTGTTACACATATTTTTTAAAGTCTAAAATTACAAAATTTCAATATTTGTAAAACTAAGATCTCCAAATAAATTGATGAAACTTTACTGACACTTTAAAAAAAAATGAATGCAGGAAATCGACTGTTTATCAGAGTGAAATCAGCGACATGAGACAACATTTTAATAAAAATTTAATCGAACAAAATACATTTTAATCAATTAAAATTTATAGTGATTGATCGATGATTTAATTGTTAATCCACACCACACCACACGCACACATATATATAATTTCAGATATTCTTATGTTTATAACAATACTGACGTCATTCGTGCAAGTACTGCTATATTCTTTGCACTCTATTCAGATTCTGTGTTAATCTGTTTATGGCTACGTTCATCTCCAGTACTGTCACGTTTATGGCTACGTTCATCTCCAGTACTGTCACGTTTATGGCTACGTTCATCTCCAGTACTGTCACGTTTATGGCTACGTTCATCTCCAGTACTGTCACGTTTATGGCTACGTTCATCTCCAGTACTGTCATGTTTATGGCTACGTTCATCTCCAGTACTGTCATGTTTATGGCTACGTTCATCTCCAGTACTGTCATGTTTATGGCTACGTTCATCTCCAGTACTGTCATGTTTATGGCTACGTTCATCTCCAGTACTGTCACGTTTATGGCTACGTTCATCTCCAGTACTGTCATGTTTATGGCTACACTCATTTCATGTACTGTCATGTTTATGGCTACACTCATTTCATGTACTGTCATGTTTATGGCTACACTCATTTCATGTACTGTCATGTTTATGGCTACTCATTTCATGTTCTGTCATGTTTATAGCTACACTCATTTCATGTACTGTCATGTTTATAGCTACACTCATTTCATGTACTGTCATGTTTATGGCTACACTCATTTCATGTTCTGTCATGTTTATAGCTACACTCATTTCATGTTCTGTCATGTTTATAGCTTCACTCATTTCATGTACTGTTATATACACGACTATACTTATTTTTTATTTCATATGATGTTATGCGTTTGGCTACACTTGTTTCAGATGGTGTTATTTTTATCATTGCACAAGAATACAACCATACTGAACGTTGAAAAGACAGAATAAAGAATTTTTTAAATGAAAGAATAAAAACCCTGTTCTTTAAAGCATGACACCAACAAAGTCTGAGAGATACAAACAAGAAAATCAAAAAGAACCTTTAGTAAATATCTGTACATGTGTTCAAATACTGCTAAAAAAAAAAAAAATCCCGTAGAGAAAAAAAAGTATCTCACAAAAAATCGTAAATAAATCAAGAAGTGTGTTCATACGTTCGATAAGCGCTGGTTTCTCTTCCGTCACAGCAAAAAGAATCCACCCGTTTCACTGACAGAAATAGACCTTGGGCCGGAGCAGAGTATCACAACCTTTTAGTTCGACAACCTCCTCACCATTATGTTTCTTACCTCCACCCTTTACAGCAAACTAAATTTCATGAGGTTGAGTCTAACTTGCTTGCTAATGTAGGGGGCGCTTTCGGCTTCCGCCGCTTTCGCGCTACGTGAGTCTAAAAACGATCGACAGATATATATGTATGCTTCGAAAAGGGGAGGCTACTTTATTGTGCAAATAGCAATCGACAAGTATATATGCTTCGAAATGGGAGATTACTTGATTGTGCACGAAGCAGTCGATAGTAAGGCATTAAAATGCAACTATATTTACACATATTACTTATTCATATTCTGCTGTTGGTCGGTTAAAAAATATAATGAACCGAGTTAGAGCTTTATTTTAGTCGTCTGCCAAGCATGGAAGTAAGCGTACATCTTACTCTAATAATCCGTCCACCTGGCTCCGCAAAGTTCTTTGTTCACACACCCACACGTGCAAACAGAAACTATGCACAGTTTGATAAGGAAAGGTTAATTTCTCCTTCTACAGGAACTGAAGGAATGCATTCGCAAATGGAACAATTTGCAGACGATTTGTCAGACTATTCTTCAGGTGACCCACCCCCTCCCTGCACCATCTTTCTCATTCAGTAAGAAGCAGGATTAACGTTCGCGGACAGAAACACAGCGTATAGCACCGAAGCAACGTGTGTTAAGGGTACATTAACTGGTGATGGGCTGATGGCTATTGTTTATTTCGGGAAGTGTGTGTGTGTGTGTGTGTGTGTGTGTGTGTGTGTGTGTGTGTGTGTGTGTGTGTGTGTGTGTGTGTGTGTGGTTATGTTTGTGTGTGTGGTTATGTGTGTGTGTGTATGTGGTGGGTGGGTGGGTGTGTGAGTAGGCAGCGACTCACAGTATTAGAAAATCGTACTTGTTTTTAATGCATTTATACCCCCCTCCCCGAGTTAAATAAATAAATAAATAAAAACAATAGTTAAATACAAACAAGTAAATAAATACATTCGACAAATACATTAATGAAACTAAATAAAAAACAAGTAAATAAACCGAACAAATATATATAAAAATAAATTAAGAATGACAACAAATAAACCAATAAATAAATGCAACCCACACCCGCAAAAAATGTAATAAATGAACTAACAAGAAGACAAATACATAAGAAGTATTGTAATGGTTGTGCTCTTTCTAATCGCACTGTTTACTTCAGTCACAAATCCGTTTAAGGGGATTCACAAGTAGCATTCAAGAATAACTGCTTCTTGTCAAAGGTATCCAAAGTGAAAACTACGTAAACGACATTGTCTCGTCTTCAGTCGGACTGACAATCATACAACAGTGAATCGTCGACGTAGTAATAATAATGATAATAGTTAAGAGATCAAATGAAAAACAAGGATGCACCAGACAGAGGCAGTTCATGTAAACAAAAATTAGAATGTATTCATAAAAATCTCTCTCTCTCTCTCTCTCTTTCTCTCTCTCTCTCTCTCTCTCTCTCTCTCTCTCTCTCATGAGCACGTACGAGTCATAAGACGTTATCTGATCTGGAGTGCTTCAATGGGACCCCACGGTCTCACATTGCGTTCCGATTTGGAGGGCAGGAGGGCTGGCGGAAAGGGGTGAAAAAGGTCGTACCAGTTTGGCGCACACCCTCAACCGCCCTCCGTCTGTGGGATGAGAGCACGTACATCACAGGTCTTTAGAGAATTGCTGATTACACGGAAAAAAAAATCAGGTGTTTGTTTGGAGGTGATTCTTATTGGAACCGGAACCGGAACCGACCAGCAGCTGAACTTTTGATTTTGTTCCGCTGATCGTATACCTTGGTTTCAGCACAAGATCACGCATGCTAATGGACAGGCTAATAAAAACGCATATTGAATACACATATTGAAGTCAAAACTGATACAGACAGTAAGAGTGATCTTTCCCTGGACACTCTTAAGAACTCCTTTTCCTTTTCCGAGGGGGAATTACTCTGCTGACATTGGGTGTGTGCGCGTTTGACGTCTGACAGCGTAGTTTCAGCCAATCCGATCTGACAGGTGGCTCAGCATGGTACGCTGAATGAGTGAGTCCTATTAATCACTCAGGCCAGACACTACTTTTCAGTTAGTCACGCGCACGTAGTTCAATAAGTACTGTGTAACCTCAGAATTTACTTGAGTGCATTTATGGCTTTGTGGGCTTGTCACTATTCAGTGTCTGTTAGAAGTAACCAGGTATCCGATGGCTAGCGATAAAACAGTTTTATTGTTCGACTGGAACTGAAAATAGCTTTTTAAAATTTCCTTGCCAACAGAGCAGTTGATATTTCTTCTTTTTTTTAATTACTGAACGCACACATTTATATACACATATTGCACACACACACACAAACGCACGCACACACACACACACACACACACACTTTATATTACATTATCCACTTATAACTATTTCACACACACACACACACCTACTGTTTTAATAATTTCCTCCCTCGTTCCCATGACATCTCCTTTCAGACTCCCCATTCGACAAAACCATGGCGATGGCTATGAAATCATTTCGTCATGAGTAAATAAGAAGCTTTATTCACCTTTTCAATTTCTTTCTTTCTTCCCCCACCCCCAATTATTTTGTAGTTAACATTTCTGTCACTTTATGCGAGGAGCTAGATAATGAAAGAAAAATTTGGAAGCACAAATTGTTCTTATCATTAAATTAATATGTTCGAAAGTTCATATATTGTCTATAAATTGTCTTTATAGACATGTACACACTGAAGGGGTTAATATGTGCTTTAAAAAAAATGTTTTGTCCAAGAGAATACGTGCGACAGAACATGTAATGAACTAATTTAAGACATCTGCTCGAACGTATATTAGCTAAATTAAATTCTAAATTCTAAAGATATACAGGCACTAGTTAAACTATGCGTTTAAACAAGTGCTAACCCAACTATCCATTAGGACAGGTGCTAGAAAAGGAAAACACTTTTCAACTCCATATCTTTCTCTCCTGACGAGTTAAGAGAACCCGTTTGTTTGCTTTCAGATGCTTTCTTCGTTTTTTCCCCTCACCCCCCCCCCCCCCGGGGATTTTTTCTCTAGGGCCAATGTTGTGTGGTTTTCACTAGGACCAATAAGCAATAATGCTTGTCTGACGATAAGCTGCTGTTATCCTTGAATGCTCAGTCATCAAAATCGAATGGGGAACTTACTTTTTGTGGATATCCCCTCGAAATCCCAGGGATATCAGTACGTTTTATGCACTGGAAATAATGTAGTGAGACACGCTGTGTTTTGCGAGCGTGTTGGTAATATCTGATGATTTACGCCAGTCAGGACGTTGAAAAAAAATTGTTCTGTCGAAACGAGGGAGATAAAACCCGAGTTGTCTTCCCTTAGCGTGTCATACGAAAAGGTAGTGTTTATTGAAGAGCTATGTGAAGAAACAGAATAAAATCTATCTAAACTTTTCTCTGCAAAACTATAAACCAGCACGATACTCTGGACGTTACCATTTAAAAAAAAAATCTACAAATTATTATTGCCTACATTAATCGTCATCGTTAAGACTAAATATAAATATATTAAAAGTATACTAACCACGTTCAGACAATCCGCCTGCAAGAATAAGAATTAATCTATAGCTGTAGAAGTTACTCCTGGTACCACACGACACTCTGAAGGAGAACTGTCATAATTTTCCAAAACATCATTGCACAGCCACTTTTCAAAGCGTCAATGACTACGTCACATAACCACGTGATAGTAATAGTCGATTTTTTAAAACCCACATGAGGCGTTACGCAATCACAATACAGTAATGAAAAGCGTTTATGTAGATGAAATTGAACCAGAAATCGTCCTTGAAACTCTATATTCTTCACGTTATATTATATATTTTTTCTAAAGACTCTATGGGTGGGAATAAATATGTCCTCGCTGAATGCTCCATATAGAAACCGTTTAAAACACTAAAGGTTAACTAGTGTTTTTGAATGTATTTCAACGCGGGCAACACGTGCAAATAACTGCTGTTCTGCTTACATCCCTTCATAACAGCCCCCCCCCCCTTCCCCGCTTCGCAGATGAATTCTAGTTAACCTCCAATATGCTGTTGACTAGAACCTGAGATGTGATTTTAACCCTTCTAATGCCACGTGTTTCTGTGTGTGAATGATTGTTAACTGTCTTCCTAGACATATGTAGTTTTTGTTGTATCAACAATAATTTTTAATTTGTTCATAACGAGATAAAACAACAATCGATGTAACCAAACATAATGATACTGAGCACATTCGGCAATTACCATTACCTCCCTTATCTATTGTCCTCACGATTATATTTGATGGACAACAATAATTATGTACGTTCATGGCAGTAAACGAGTAATTTGTTTAATGATCTGGATGAACAAGTGAATGAACTGTCAGTGTAAGAATGTGTGGAGGAATGAATGACTAAACTAGTTTGGAAGGAAGGAAGGAAGGAGTGGGTAATGCTTAGAAAATGAACGAGCAGCAAGCGAGCGATGTTTTAACTTGATGTCTATTGGCTGGCTGTGGGGTACAAAGAGTGACAGATATTGGGATGTTTTAACTTGATGTCTATTGCCTGGCTGTCAGCTACAAAGAGTGACAGATATTGGGATGTTTTAACTTGATGTCTATTGCCTGGCTGTCAGCTACAAAGAGTGACAGATATTGGGATGTTTAAAATTGATGTCTATTGCCTGGCTGTGGGGTACAAAGAGTGACAGATATTGGGATAGAAGGATATTCGATGGTTAGCAACAGACAAGTTTCACTATTGTTAACGAAGTCATTGTAAATCTCTGCAGGTGAGCACCTTATCAATTGATTATTATAGGTATTTTTTCATGTCACAAGCTAAAACAAGCTAAAACAGCATATACTAAGTCACCAACATGCTCATTATCATCCAGGACCCGGACTTGTATTTGTTTACTTTTGCCACAACAATCAGAAGCCCCTAATATTGAGTTAGTTCGTTTTGATGAGTTTCTATCGTCAAATATCTCTCTGGAATCCGTTCAATAACCCAGGTATTCTAAGTGGGCTTTGGTGTGTGTGTGTGTGTGTGTGTGTGTGTGTGTGTGTGTGTGTGTGTTTGTGTGTGTGTGTGTGTGTGTGTATGTATGTGTGTGTGTGTGTTTGTATGTGTGTGTGTGTGTGTGTGTGTGTGTAGCTTATTGACCAATCTTTGAGTATACTCAATATCCATCCACCACCCCACGAGTAGTATCATTTACCGACACCTCATGACGTCAGCACTCTTGAACAAATGTTATACAAGAGTTGGCTACCTAGAAGTGACGCTAGAAGGTGTCCTAGCAACTGTAACAACAACACCACCGCACTAGATCTTGTCGTTCTAGAATGAAGATTTTTAAGTAAATAAATTTCAAATCGAAAAGTGTCTGAAACTGACACAAGAGTGTAGTGGGAGGGTTGACGCGTGTCTCTGAGTGACATATATACAAACGTGAGTCTCCTTGCGTATGTCTAATGCATAAATGTGTGTGTGTGTGTGTGTGTGTGTGTGTGTGTGTGTGTGTGTGTGTGTGTGTGTGTTTTGATGCACTATTAGCGTACGTCGTAGGGGTATTTGTTTCGCTCCTATCTGGAGCTCTAACTTAATCGCTTGTTACTTTACGGACGTCATTGCAGTACTTTAAGGCTTAGTGTTCACAAGACGTTTCCCAAGAAGTGCAGACCTTGAAATTATCACCAGTGTGAGGATCATTACTAAAAATTAAAAAAAGAAAAAAGTGAACAAAGATGGCGCGGGGGGTATGGGGGTGTTGAATTAGAGAAAGTATTACTAGAGATGGTTGTTGCTCCCACGCGCGTCTGGGTAAACTGGGAAACTCTAATCCATTAAAATGTTGTTTACAGTGTCCATTCGACCCCAGAACAAATACTTATAGACATCCGAGAATGCGACTTATCTGTCAGTGTAGCGTTATCGTATGCTTTGCACGGATTTGTATTTGGTTTCACGCGTCTTTCATAATTCTTTGGTCGCGTTTGAAGATTCAGAACAAGTAGAGTTTGTTGTTTGGGGTGAATGAAAATGAACAGACACAACACCACTAACAAACAATGCAGCAGCAACGACAAGCATTATAAATTTGAAGATGTTATATTTATATAGCGTATAGTGGTAACATCTCAGTAAGTAGAAGAGTGAGATACCAATACAGACACTAAATTAAACAAGTTGTGACATTTCTCATCGACAATAAAAGGTTGTTATAACAAAACAGACAATAACAGGTTGTGAAACCTTCATAAGCAGTACTCAGTGGTGATATAGGTGGATAAAAATAATAAATAACTATATCTACAGAGACAATAACTAATTGTAATGCCTAAATAAATAACACCTAGCAATATATCAATGCAATCAATAGTAATTAGTAATATCAAGACAAACAACATGTAGTGATATCAAGACAGACAACATATATCAACACAAACATTAGTAGATAGTGTATCAAGACAGACATGATACATAGTGGAGTTAAGAAAGAAATTGGTACGCATTATATCGACAGATATTAGTACATAGAAATATCAAGGCAGTCAATAGCGTATTGTGATTGATTTCAACACAGACGATAACAAATAGTGAAACCCTCACAGATAATAAACAGTGATACGAACAGAAGCAATAACAAAATGTGACACCAGGGGGAGTGTTTCGCATACTATGGCGACTATCTGCTGTCATTATTGAGCGCATATTGTGTACTTTACCTGTATAGAGGCAATTATTTGTCATTACTGTGTACAAGCAATTTGGTATTATTACTGATGACATTATGTTCTTTACCTGTATACAGGCAATTTGGTGTCATTATTGAGCGCACATTGCGTACTTTACATATATACAGGCATTTTTGATCATTATTGAGGGCATATTGTATATATTGCACGTGTTCAAGAAATTTGAAGTGAGTACTATCCCTGATGGGTATTTTTGTCTCTGTACAATATGATCACTGTATTGCATGTCTGTGTACACTATGATCATTGTATTGCTTGTCTGTGTACACTATGATCACTGTATTGCATGTCTGTGTACACTATGATCATTGTATTGTTTGTCTGTGTATACTATGATCATTGCATTGCTTTTCTGTGTATACTATGATCATTGTATTGCTTTTCTGTGTATACTATGATCATTGTATTGCTTGTCTGTGTATACTATGATCATTGTATTGCTTGTCTGTGTACACTATTATCATCGGACCTGGCATCGAGCCTGCGGCTGGCCAGTCCTAATTCTCAAGTTACGTTGTTGTGGCGACCCAAGGCCCAAATGCAAGTTGCACGAACTAAATTATTTTGAGAGCTGTTAATTTAAAGTGTACAGGTTTTCAGAGGAGGAAAAACGAAACAACGACCCATTGTCAAGCTCGTCACGTACAAGTATTGTAAGGCCGACATTTTTATGCGTCTCAGAATTGTTTGAAGTGTCGGTCATAAACAAGAAACCAAGCCTCAAAGGGTTGTAAATGTTGATGGCGCTTTCTTCAGTAGATATTTATAAGAGGAACTGTAGGCTATGAAGCATGCGTGTGAATTTGTGATCACTCGTTAAAAGGAGAAGTATTGCTAATATTTAACTTGTACACTTTAGACATTATCAAATATATAAAACTATAAAAAAAAATGTTTTGCTATTTAAGTTTCAAAGTATGCATAAATTATTGCAAAACAAGTTCTTTCTTTAAAAAAAGGTTGCAAATGATAATATTCAAAGACTTACTTTTACTGTTGTTACATGTTACAATCGCTATAAATACTTTTTTCTTATTACTACTTTATACGAATGCATCATTAGTAGTACTACAACTACCATTCAGCTACTACTACACTATTATTGAAACATGACTGCTATTAATGCTAGTACTACAACTACCATTCAGCTACTACTACACTCTTATTGAAACATGACTGCTATTAATGCTAGTACTACAACTACCATTCAGCTACTACTACACTATTATTGAAACATGACTGCTATTAATGCTAGTACTACAACTACCATTCAGCTACTACTACACTATTATTGAAACATGACTGCTATTAATGCTAGTACTACAACTACCATTCAGCTACTACTACACTATTATTGAAACATGACTGCTATTAATGCTAGTACTACAACTACCATTCAGCTACTACTACACTATTATTGAAACATGACTGCTATTAATGCTAGTACTACAACTACCATTCAGCTACTACTACACTATTATTGAAACATGACTGCTATTAATGCTAGTACTACTTTACTATATCTACTACCTAGCCACATTACTTCTGCTACCTTTGCTACTATTTTTACTACTGCATTATTTCTACTTCACTGCTGTTACTGATACGTTATTAGGCCTACCATTATTGTTGTTACATGTGTTACTTAAATATTTCTACCACATTATACTATTACTGCTCCTTCATTACTACTACTTCTTCAACTACTACGACTACTGCATAACTACTAGTATTGCTACATTACTACTATAATAATAATAATAATAATATATTTCTACTAATACGTATTAATTATTACTTCATCAAAATACTGATTTTATTTATATAGGTTTATAATACCGAATATTATTATGTGTGAATAATACTTGTTCACATTTGATTATTATGTTGCGTATTTATGTATGTGTGTGTGGTGTGTGTTAGTGTGTATGATGTGTGAGGAATGAGCTAAAGCAAACAGATTAAGAGGATTAGAGTTAACCGTTTTCTAGATGCAGCAAAGCAGACGGGGTCGCATATATGCATGGGTCAATGTATCGACTTACTCGGTTGAAGACATGGATAAAATTAAGTTACAGATAGGACCGTGAACAATGTGGATAAAGCTAAGTTACAGACAGGACCGTGGACGACATGGATAAAGCTAAGTTACAGACAGGACCGTGAACAATGTGGATAAAGCTAAGTTACAGACAGGACCGTGAACAATGTGGATAAAGCTAAGTTACAGACAGGACCGTGAACAATGTGGATAAAGCTAAGTTATAGAGGATCGTAGACGATGTAGATAAAGGTAAGTTACAGATTGGACTGCAGATGATAGGGGATAAAGTTACGTTAAAGACTGGACAGCGGACTACAGAAATAAAACTGTTACAGATCGGAACCGCAGATGACATGAGTAAAGTAAGTTAAAGTTTGTTATTAGTATGCAAGACACTGACCCTGCAGTGGGTCAAAGGGAAGAATAATTTGCCAATCACATACGAGGGAAATTACACATGAAATCTTCATTCTAAACCCAGCACAGTCTTTCTGGAAAGTAGGTACCGAAAAAACCCACAAAACAATCAAATACAAAAGTATTAGTATTTTCAGCAATTCGTTGTTCTTAGTTCACGAGATCTGAGTTTGTAGCCGATTTCCAGTAACGAGTGATGGGTTGAAATCCGGAATTCTGAAGAGTGTATAATACAGAGTTATCGTGCACTATGTCGGATAAAAACTAGGTCATTATGGTTAGGGCCATGGCTGCCATTTCCAGCTTGCAATCAAATGCATTTTTTTGTGTGATTTCTGCCGGGTACAAGACTGTGAATTGGTGGATTCAAGTCAAAGACAAATTCAGTCAGGGAAAGTGTGAATCGGCGGATTTATGTAACAGACGAATTGAATCAGGGCGATTGTGAAGCGGTGGATTTTAGTCAGACGATTTGAATCAGGGCGATTGTGAAACAGTGGATTTTAGTCAGACGAATTGAATCAGGTGTGGATTGATATATTTATGTTACAGCCGAATTAAATATGTGGATTGGCGGGTTTATGTCAGACGAAGAGAGTCAAGAAAAGTGTGAATTGCCGGATTTATGTCAGACGAAGAGAGTCAAGAAAAGTGTGGATTGGCGGATTTATGTCAGACGAGGAGAGTCAGGAAAAGTGTAAATTGCCGGATTGATGTCAAAGAAGAGTTGAATCAAGGCTAGTGTGAATTGGCGGTTTATATCACAAAAACGAAAGTGTGAATTGGCAGGTTTATGTCAAAGACAAATAGAGTTAGAGCAAATCTGACAATAGATAGAGTCAATGTGCAAAGCTTGATTTTTTTTTAAAAATGCAATTACAATTAATTATATTGAAAGCTATTACTGCTAATGGTTTATGTGGTCTGGCAATTAAGGTATAAAGATAACTAAAGAGTATTATTTTCATTGTAATGTTTGAACTGTGATCATTTAATGAGCTTGGAAAGGAAGGATATTTAGATAGCTGGGGTGGGTGGTGGGGGTGGGTGGGTAATTATACATATTTTAAACATGACATGTTCGTGTGCACATTGGATGTGTTGGGATTTTGGTACTATCGGAAAAGGTAAATGTTAATGTTGTGGTCGGTATATCAGGGTGAGCTTCACTGTCGTGCACCATGGATAAATTAACGGATAGGGAGTAGACACTTTTTATAGAAAGCGTTATAAAATGGGAATACACAGGAGCCGGTATCTAGGACATCTGACCTAAGTTTAATTTAATGTGATGATTGTTTCAATAACTTTGATCAATTTTACTGACGCGTTATTATTATTATTATTTTAAAGTTAATAAACATACTAGACCTGTTTGTTTCTTGCCCCATACCTCTCTTTCTATCACTTCTCAACAGACATTTCTGTGATACCCCCCCCCCCTCTCACTGCTTGCTTTCATCTGTCTTGAAAGTACGATTGGATTTGGTACAAATAAAAACCACACCTGCATGTCTTACGCGTGTCACAATCACAAAATAAATATATTTTTTTAAAAATGTATTCAGACACTTCGATCAATGCACCAGTACACATTAAATGGTGCAACAACCCACCCACCCACACTCTTCCACTTCTCAACTCCCTATTCAGTTGGAATTCAGCAAAATTGTAAATCATTCATCAAAGCATTGTTTCACAGAGCATTTTTTTTGAAAGTCCAAATTAACTGCTCCACTGATGACGCCATTGATGCCAGTGTTGGGTTGTTGCTATACAACAATCGGAAGAAAATATTGATCTCTACTGGGGAAGGGGGGAGATAAATGCTGGCAGAAAGCTGATCTCCATATTAAAAAAAAAAAAGTATGATTAATGTCACGCTAAAGGTGGTGGTCGTAGCAGGGGGGGTATCTTATCTCTCTTTAGGCAGTAGCACCAATCTCTTTATGAAGCAATTCACTAGCGCTGGAATAATTTTCAGTAAAGATGTTAACAGCAAATTAAATGCAGTTTGATTGATTTTCTTTTGAGCGCAAGCCTTAACGATCAAAGAAGTGTTTATTTCTAGACTTTTGGTCTTTTCTTTTCCTTTCTCTGGTTCTCGCTCTCTTTGCCTTGATAAGATTTCCTTCAGCCCCATCCCCCCCCCCAAAAAAAAAAAAAAAGTTGATCTGCTTTGTCAGTCTCCTCAATTTGACGTTGATTCTGATGTCTAGGAGCCATGTGACTGTATCCCGGTGCGTAGAGGAAAGGGGTTTAAATGCATGCCGGTACACCATGAAGTCATCGGATCAAAACTCCTCAGAGGCAATAGGATAATTATACTCTCTCGCCCTTAATTAACTGTCAAGGTTACCAATCATCTTCTCGTTTTTGTTAGGCTTACCTAGATCAATACATTCATCTACCAAGACATTTAAACACACCACTTTATATTCTGTGGCTGAGTCTGTCTATCATATCTTTAGTCTGTTTCCTCAACCCCCCACTCTCTCGCTCTTTCTGCTTCTATATATTATTCATTAATTCTTATGTACGTATGCTTGTGAGTACTTATTTCACAAGATCAGTTATTAACAGACAGTTGAGTGAGTGAAAGTTGCACATTCCAGACCCATTCATGCATATCGTGTCATGAAACCGATCACATACCCACTTTCTTAAGTCATTCACGAAAGACCGCACTATAATGTTACTGCGCGCTTCTCCATTGAATGCATTCAATAATAAAGACAGTGAACGCATTCAATAATAAAGACATTGATGTAGAGTTCTCAAAAAGAAAAGAATTACAAAAAAAACCCATGGGGTCGGGCAGTAGAACTACACAGGACCTCAAAGTGAAATTGAAAATAAGTCGAAACACACTCAGAATACAAGCATGTTCACACACACAAACACATACACAAAAGACAATCACATATACAAGCACGCATGATTACAAGCACACACAGGCACCTACGCACACACATAAGCACTTATACACACGAGCATACATACAAACACAAACTCAGGTCACTTCTGTAGCAAAAGAAATTAAAAATGGAGTGTGGAGAGCGTTTTGTCGCTTGCTTCTTACTCGGTTTTTCTAATTGCACCTTGCTGTATAAACTTTTTTATAACTCGCCATAATGTAAATATTCCGCCTCTCCCCCCCCCCCCAACCCCACTCTCATCCTCCACCTTCACTCCTGAGACAAAAAGAGACATGAACTGACGCGAATCTAAGAGGACGAATCAGGGAGGGGGCGGGGAAGCAAGGGGTGTTAGAAATGGAGATGAGGGCAAGGGCAGGTAAAGAGCGGCACAATTTGCAAACTGCGGGTAAAAAGAAAATGGACGTCTGACTTTGTTTTATTAGATAATAATTTTCTACACAGAGTCACTTTGCACATTTTTAGTTTGAAATTAATTTAAACGTTTCCACATTCCCTGGAAAATGTTGACACCCCACCTCCCCGGTTTATAGCATCAGGCCCGCCCCCTTTGTGGAAGTTAGCATCTCATTTCAAAGTGCGTGCTTGCTGCACGCCAATGAGGTTTGTTCGATTTGCCCAAGGCAGGCCTGTTTTCAACTTCTGCTGATTTCGCAATCTGATGCTAAGCTCTAAGATTTTGTTTAATGAGAGAGAGTTCATGCCACGAGTTGGGCGAGTGAAGGATTCTCAATGGATATCTGACAATTTCTGGCTGCAAATTTATACGAGTAGCTGCCCAACTGCCTTTTCTTGTCGGTTACCATCTGCCGAAGGAACGCGGCTTGCAGCACACGGGACCCGGTCTATCGCGCTGTTTGATAGACGCTATAAGCCCCCACATCCTCAGCCAGGGGAGTGATTACCCTTATGTTGCGATGGAGAGATGGGTCACCCATTCATGCTACTGAACTACTATAGCGCGGTTGTACTAGATGTAGAGATAGTGTTTCTGCTATTTAAACTGTACAGGTGTTATTCCTGCTTCTTCTAGTGCAGTGGTACTAATTGTACATATACAGCTACTGCTATTTAAGTTGTACAGGTATTGCTTCTGCCTTTTTCTAGTGCAGTGATATTAACTGTAGAGATACTGTTCCTACTACTTAAACTTCTGGTGCCGTAGAACTAGTTTAAGAGTTAGTTTGTGGGTTTTTTTTTCTTTTAGAGTAGTAATATTGTTTGTAATAGGTATTATTATTGTTTCTAAATGTGATATTGCAATATTTAGTGAGTCTAAACAGCTTCTTGACTGTTAGTGCAATAGTACTGGTTGTGGAAGTACCATTACAGCTTCTTAACTCCCAGTGCATGTTGGTTGCAGAAGCACCATCACAGCATCTTAGCTGTTACTGAATTGGTACTGGTTGTATAAATTCTATTACAGCTTAGCTGTTAGTGCAATAGTGTTTGAGTAAAAGTAACATTACCAGCATCTTTACTCTTAGTGCATTAGTGTTTGAGCAAAAGTACCATTACAGTTTCTTAACTGTTAGTGCATTAGTGTTTGAGTAAAAGTAACAGTACAGATTCTTTACTCTTAGTGCATTAGTATTTTAGTAAAAGTACCATTAGTTTCTTAACTGTTAGTGCAATAGTATCATGTAGATGTACAGTTACCTCTTCTGTAATGCTATTGGATATAGAACTGCATATACTTCTCAGCTAAAGAAAAAAACAATAATGCCCTAAAGGTTTTAAAATTTAAATGTCAATCAAATATCGATGTCGCTGGGAAAGAACAAAGGAAGAGCAAGCATGTTTACTTTTCATGCAAGTGTATGTAGTGCGTGTGGTATGTATTGTGTTATTTAGAGTGTGTTATGCAGTGTTATGTATTGTGTGTTATGTATTGTGTTATGTAGAGTGTGTTATGTAGTGTTATATATTGTGTTATGTAGAGTGTGTTATGCAGTGTTATGTATTGTGTTATGTATTGTGTGTTGGGCAGTGTGTTATGTATTGTTTTTTTGTAGTGTGTGTGTTATGCAGTTTGTGTTATGTATTGTGTTATGCAGTGTGTGTTATGTATTGTGTTATGCAGTGTGTGTTATGTATTGTGTTATGCAGTGTGTGTTATGTATTGTGTTATGCAGTTTGTGTTATGTATTGTGTTATGCAGTGTGTGTTATGCAGTTTGTGTTATGTATTGTGTGTTATGTAGTGTGTTATGTGTTGTGTGTTATGTGTTGTGTTATGTGTTGTGTGTTATGCGTGTGTGTTGAGGGAACGAGAAGCGTGGACAAAGGCAACCAGGGTTGGGGTGGGTCGGTTCTGCGGTATGCTTCCGTAAATTTCAATTACTTTCTGCACTATCATACGCTTCGGTGACAATATGCTTCCTTTCCCCCACTTTCCTCTCCCCACCCCTCCGTCAATAAAGTGATTTATACGACAATAATCACTCTCTTATTCCACATACTCGCTCTTTTTGCGCCCAGTCAAGCGCTAGTGCCCCGCACAGTTGATCCCATTGATTTGAATTCCAATCAAGTATCAGGTACGGCTCTGGTTCTGGTGTCCTTCGCCGCGCGGGCCAGGTGGAGTTTCACTCCTAATGTTGATCCTGAGTAGATTTCCATGTTACCACCCGCGGTACGGTATCCTTTTGATCGTTACAGGAACCCGTGTCTCGACTTACTTAGTGAGTGGTAGGTATAAGTTTTGAAACAATCGCGGAATGAAACGTGTGAAGCGTGCGTGTAGTGACGTGTGCCTGTATATGGGTGTGTATTTGTGTGTACGTATATGTGGGTAAACAGCCCCACTCCGTTAATAACAAATGCAAAGGTGTTCACTTGTGTTAAATCAAAATGTATACAACCTAGTGTCCTACTACCTTAATAATAAAACGCAAACAATCTAGTCACCCACCATCTTAATAATAAAACGCAATCTAGTCACCCACCATCTTAATAATAAAACGCAATCTAGTCACCCACCATCTTAATAATAAAACGCAATCTAGTCACCCACCATCTTAATAATAAAACGCAATCTAGTCACCCACTACCTTAATAATAATAAAAAAAAAAAATGCATAAAGTTTTAGAGTCCATATGCGCCAAAGAACAAAATGCAGTCTTGTGTCTCACTACATTAAATAACACAATAGAATGAAGTTTACGATATCACAAATATGATAGTGATGACACTTTTATATGAACAAACATAAGAGATGGACATTTACAATCAGTTTTAAGGACCTCAACTACAAAATTTACTTCTGGGGTTGAAAAAAATTATGAAGGATTTGACAAAATTGTATTAATCTTATTATATAATATTTTATTTTTTATTTAAAAAAAATACCCCACATCACTATTATATACAAAAAATATTTGGATCATAAACATATAAAATTAGAATTAGAAAAACATTTATTTGATGTTGTTTAACTTATTATAAATGAAAGTTATTTACTGTTTACTCTTTACATTGTGTTGATATTTAATGTTATATTTATAATCGTATTTTAATTGAAAATTTGAAACATCATATATTTATTTAATGGACCGTTTTTATATTTTAATTCTCAGTACTGCCTTTCTGTTAAGAAAACATTGCCCGGGCCTGATTCCAAGGATGCTTCAAGTGATTTTACTTCTCCAAAAAGGGGATCCAGTGCTACGGGTTTTTAAAATGAATTTGGTGCTTCATTATAAATTGTATTTAAGTATAAATGTACGTAAATGTGTGTTCTATTGTGTATGTATGTGTATTTATATATTTATTGTGTTTGTATGCGTGTGCATGTAAAATGTATGACATTTTGTTGGTTTTTGTTTTTTTTCGGGGGACGGGGTTGTGTGCTGAGAATGAATGGCGTGCATGTGTGCGCACTTGTGCTTTTTTTTTTGTGCGGGGAGCAGCTATTAACATTTGTGTGTGTACGGGGAGCAGCTATTAACATTTAAGTGTGTGCGGGGAGCAGCTATTAACATTTAAGTGTGTGCGGGGAGCAGCTATTAACATTTGTGTGTGTGCGGGGAGCAGCTATTAACACGTGTGTGTGTGTGTGCGGGGAGCAGCTATTAACATTTGTATGTGTGCGGGGAGCAGCTATTCACAACCCATTTTCAGTTGCCTAAAGACGCTAAAGATCATATTTTCCGTCCCGTCCCACGGAATGGACTTTACAGCGTGGATTAAGTATGAGGTTTCGCCCGAAAAGTCTCTCTCCCAAACCTTAGACTCGAACCTAAAGGACTTTGAACAGGTACTCAACTTCTGCTCTAAAGCCGCGTACTTTGTCTGAAATTATTAGCATGTAAAAGTAACACATATTATAAATACGGCATTTCATTACAGTGGAGTGAGGGAACCAATAGCAATACGGCATTTCATTACAGTGGAGTGAGGGAACCAATAGCAATACGGCATTTCATTACAGTGGAGTGAGGGAACCAATAGCTGCAATCGAATTTTCACACTACTGCACCATATTAGTGCCGTGGTGAATTTACAGTACTTACTAAACTTTATGGCCGACATTCTAAACTCACACTTAAAGGTATTTCGGTACGCTTATTTTTTTAGTGGTTCGTTTAATATTGATTCTTTTTCTTTGTTTCTGTTTTTATGTTACTATGCATTTCAGTTTTCCAATATCTAATTCTATCTATCTATCTATCTATCTATCTATCTATCTATCTATCTATCTATCTATCTATCTATCTATCTATCTATCTATCTATCTATCTATCTATCTATCTATCTATCGCTCCACACGGTGCTTGAGTCATTGTTAACTATGTTTTGTTCAGCAAAACATATATTTATATCTCTTATTCTCAATCTGTTTTTCTCTCTATATATATCTTTATCATAGATACACACACACACACACACACACACACACACACACACACACACACACACACACACACACACACACACATCCCCCGTACGATTTAGAAAGAAGATTTTGACAGTTTTGCAACCATTCCTCTTAAAATGGTTCAGGGGCGAGGGTGGGACCCCTATAACATCTCAATGCTTCCACCTTACCCTACCTGCGTCACATATAACCTAATTGTCTGAGAGAAAAATATTTTAAAAATTAATTCTTTTAAAATATATATGAACAAAAAACCACAAAGATTTAACTTAATAGTCTGAGGAGAAATTTTAAAAAATAATTATTAGAAAATATATATAAACAAAAAATCACAAACATATAACCTAATAGTCTGAAAAAGAATTGTTGTTAAAAATTAATTCTTTAATAATATATATATGGACAATAAACACAACATATATAAAGCAACGCTTGAAATAATTCCTGTAATAATTATTTATCGGCAGTTTCCTTTTGCAATATGCATTGACCTTGACCCACTTCATGGCCTTCGCCTGCTAGTGTGCTCACACGTACACAGCGCACCAGTGAAACGAAATAAGTTTGCCGCCTATTGGGAGAAGGAGTTAAATTTTAGTGTTTAAAAATAAAAACTTTTGTAAGCCCCGTTCTTCTTAAATGGTAGAAGCTATAGCTAGGATTAATAATCAGTCTAAATTTTTGTACCCATTATTGAAATGCAACCCTAAAACCCTGCAATTCATTATTAGCAGTTGTAGGCAAAAGTATTTACTTAATGCAATCAAATATGACACTCATAGGACACATTTCTGGATTAAATATTCACTACTGTGCAAGAAACATATATTAGAATAAAGCATTTTATAATAACAGTCTTTCGTACTTTCATGAAGTGGCCAATACCAACATATCTTTATCTCTCCATTGAAAACTTAGAAATCTTTCAATCTTCCCCCCACCCCACCCCTTCAGTTTTGATTGCTTTTACACAAGACTAATTTTCGAAATCTTATTTCGAACTATTCCCCGAGAGTTTTTCTTCCCACTCCCTTCATTGGATGAATTTATTTTCGTTTTTGGTTTTCCAAAGCACTTAATCACGTGACCATTGTGTCCTACCTCTCCGTTGTTCCATTGACAACGAATTCTGTCCTACCTCTCCGTTGTTCCATTGACAACGAATTCTGTCCTACGTCTCCGTTGTTCCATTGACAACGAATTCTGTCCTACGTCTCCGTGACAACGAACAATAAGTATATTAATTATTGGATTGAACGAAATAGGAGTGTTGTTATGTTTAAGGTTAATATCATGGGAATGGTGATAGTTGAGCTGCGTCTCATAACTTTGATTCATAATTTAATCTGTTTTTTGTTATATGCATCAATATTTGGGTTAATTTTTCATTCATCTTTCTCTTAGTTCTGTGTCATCTTCACTTTATGTAAAATTGATTATGTTTGTAATGTATGTTATTTGTTCGGCAATAAGTAAGTGTTAGTGGAGGGATTCGAAAGAGATTAGATGTATTAATAGCCTCGTAAGACTACATCCAATGTCACTAACAAAAGACGATGATTGGTGGTGGTGGTGGCCTTGGCCTGTTTCTAACAGTGGGGAAAACTAGCTGTATGCGCATGTCTTTGTTGACCTATGCACTGCTGTAGACTGTTGTTTTGTTTTTACTTCTCTCTTATCTGAGCATGCGTAAAGGTTTTCGTACTAGGACGTTCTTGTCCTTGTGATGCTCAGGCAAGGCTTATCTCCCCTCGCTTGATTCGCGCGCGCGCGCGCGCGTGTGTGTGTGTGCGTGTGAAGGCTGTCGTCGTCTCGTCAAAATATTGTTTTCCTATTTTTTCTGTAGGGCGTTTCGTTGGTGTTTATGTGTAAAGGTAAAAATCCTGTAGGGCGTTTCGTTGGTGTTTGTGTAAAAGGTAAAAATCCTGTAGGGCGTTTCGTTGGTGTTTGTGTAAAAGGTAAAAATCCTGTAGGGCGTTTCGTTGGTGTTTGTGTGTAAAGGTAAAAATCCTGTAGGGCGTTTCGTTGGTGTTTTGTGTGTAAAGGTAAAAATCCTGTAGGGCGTTTCGTTGGTGTTTTGTGTGTAAAGGTAAAAATCCTCTGAATGCCACCTTGCATAATGTGTGTGTGTGAGAAGACTAAACAAATGTCTCCAAACCTAAGTAACCTAAGTAATATATTGCTTAGGTTACTTAGGTTACAATAAAACTATTAATTTGACGAATTTTTTTAATTTTAACATTTTTAACAAAACTCCAAACAAACATACCAATACATTACCACCAAACGCTCGAAGAAGAAAAAATAGCCTAAAGAAAAAAATAAAACAAACAAATCAAATCCACCGACCAAACAAACAAACAATCAAAAGCAGTTACATCCAGACAACTATCTGAAGAAACACAACAAAACAAAGTAACAAACACACAAACAGAAAACCAACCAACCATCCAAAAAATCTAAACACTAAATCAGTAACGAAAGTGAAAGCAGACTCACCTTTACTCGACAGCTGTTTCTCTAGTTCTCCCCTCGTCTGGCAATAACTATACACAAAAAGTCCAGTTTGCTGTTTGCAGAGCGTGGCAGTTTATAGAGTCGCGGTGGAACAAAACTAAACAAACAAAAAAAATTCAGCAACTAATCTCCGACTGCGAACTTGTACAATTAATGGCTGCAGCGTTTCCTCGCGCTAGCTGAGAAGCAATGAATGGATTTAAAAAGAAAATCTATTAGACCAGCCATTCTACTTTCTATGCACAACAAAAACTGACAAATGAATGCCTGTCATTTCATTTTCGTGCATTCTGAAAGACAGTTAATGACAAAGCTGTACATATCCCTTTAGTAACACATGTAATTGTATTCCTCGAAGGGAAAATTAATGTACATGGACCATATTCACACGCCTGAACAGTCTCCTGCACTTGGACAATATGCGCACATTTTAGCAGTCTCCTGCACATAGACCATATCCACACGCCTGAACAGTCTCCTGCACATAGACCATATCCACACACATGAACGGTCTTCTGCATTGTGTCTAGTTGCAATGCTATATATATATTTTGTGCACATACACTGCTGTACCTCTAAAATAGAATGTTATGTATGAATGCAAGTAGCGTATCAAATCTGTACTCAAATTACCTCTAATGTATGTATGTACTCTAATGTACCTCTAATGTATGTATGTACTCTAATGTACCTCTAATGAATATATATACTCTAATGTACCTGTAATGTATGTATGTACTCTAATGTACCTCTAATGTATGTACTCTAATGTACCTCTAATGTATGTATATACTCTAATGTACCTCTAATGTATGTATATACTCTAATGTACCTCTAATGTATGTATGTACTCTAATGTAACTTACGAGTAGAATATTATGTTATGTACACTAATGTACCTTACAAGTAGAATGTTTTGTGCTCACACTAATGTATCTCTACAGTAGAATGTTGTGTGCACACGTAATGTATCTCTACAGTAGAATGTTGTGTGCTCACGTAATGTTTCTTTACAGTAGAATGTTGTGTGCACACTAATGTATCTCTACAGTAGAATGTTTTGTGCTCACACTAATGTATCTCTACAGTAGAATGTTTTGTGCTCACACTAATGTATCTCTACAGTAGAATGTTGTGTGCACACGTAATGTATCTCTACAGTAGAATGTGTGCTCACGTAATGTTTCTTTACAGTAGAATGTTGTGTACGCACACTACTGTACTCCTACAACATCTTAACAATTTAACAATCGAATCACACGCACATTATTTACTTCTTTCCGTTTATGTACACTTGCCATCATAGCAACAGAACCATGTTCATAGCACACAACAGAACCATGTTCATAGCACACAATAGAACCGTGTTCACAGGATCCGGCAATAGAACCATATAGTACACAAGTGAGCCATGTTCGCAGAACCCACCGAAAGAACTATGTTTACTGTACCCAGCAACAGAACCATGCTCTCAAGACCTAGCAATAAAGCCATGTTCTATGGACCTAACAATAGAACCAGGCTATAGTACATAATAGACAGCCATACCAATTGTCAATCTCATAATGTCTCAGCCAGCCATATCACTTGTCAGTCTTATCACCACGCAGGCAATCAAATTATCACTCCCCAAGACATTACCACTTCATCTTTTCTTCCACCAGCACTCTATTAATCTCACCACCACCACACACTCAGTTTCACCACCAGCAGTCTCACCACTAGCACTCATTCTCACCATCAACACTCTATCAGGTTATCCAACTCATTTTTATTTGGTGTTGCCTTCAAATATCACTCAGATAATAACTTAACATTCCATTCTGTCGTGATAACTTTCACTTGTAAGAGGAGAATATTGCGTCAATAATGCGACAAATAGTTTTGAATGACAGAAGTACTGAATAACTAAAGTGTTGTAAGGCAGAAGTTCTGATGACTTAAGTAAGGATGAAGTACTGTACTAAAGTACTGTAAGGCAGAAAAGTACTGAATGACTAAAGTGCTGCAAGGCAGAAGTATTGAATGACTGAAGTTCTATAAGGATGAAGTACTGAATGACTAAAGTGCTGCAAGGCAGAAGTACTGAATGACAAGTTCTGTACTGCGTACGTTGTGCTATAGGGTCACACTGATGAACGGTGGACAGCTGACTTGCATAATGACCAACGACTTCATAGTCGGACACGGAGCGCGTGTTGTATGCCTGATGTGCAACATAACTAATGCAACATAACTAATGCAACATAACTAATACAACATAACTAACGCAACATAACTAATACAACATAACTAACGCAACATAACTAATGCAACATAATTAATCCAACATAACTAATACAACATAACTAACGCAACATAACTAATGCAACATAATTAATACAACATAACTAATACAACATAACTAATGCAACATAACTAATGCAACATAACTAATGCAACATAACTAACGCAACATAACTAATGCAACACAACTAATGCAACATAACTGATACAACATAACTAACGCAACATAACTAATGCAACATAACTAATGCAACATAATTAATGCAACTGCGAGGCGCGTGGGGTGAGTCTGACCTACTATACGGCTGATGCTCTGTTTCAATAACTTGTTGTGCTCTGTAACTACAGCGCTGTATGGGGGCAATGTGCTGCTCCACATCGATGATTGATGTGATGTGCGACTGGCCTGCTGCACGCTCCGGAAGTGCTAAAAAGTGAATGTACCGCACCAATGATGTATGGCCGACGCGGCCCCGAGCTTCAGTTACATGCCGGCCCCACTGCATGCATGAAATAGTTTTGTTCCAGTTACCGTACATCAGCAACAACTGCTGCAACAATGGCGCACCTTGTATTCACAATCAAACCACTGCATTATTTTAATGTCAACAATTATTTTAACAACCGCACACCTAGCTAGTTGTCGCAACCAATTTGCCGCGTTAATTTTAAACTACTGTTTAACTGAGGCACGCCCAAGCCGTCACAAACAATCTGTCACATTAATTTCAGCATACACTCTCATCTTGACTATTTTTTTAAAAAAGTGAAAAGCTTACGGAGTTATCTTGAGATTTACTGCCGTTGCCAGAGTATTCTCTTCAAATTCAAATTAAGTAAAACGTCATAAATTCTATCCTGCCATTTCAAAGTAAATTTGTTTGCTCTTGTGTATACTCCCGGTAGTTATATTGCTGCTTTCCTTTCTCTCCCAAATACATAGGCCTACTATTTTACAACGTATTGAGGACACGAAACAACCAGCCAGCTAAAGTAATGGACCGTCCTAGATAGACAGATAGATGGATAGGTGTGTGGCTAACGGTTATTGAACAAATGCATGAATAAATGAACAGACAGATGCAAACATTTTTTTAAAAGTACGCACTCAGCAACAACAACCAAAAAAAAAAAATGCAAATTTTTATTGCATTCATAGCTTTCAGCATCTGTTAGCATTTCATATGTTTCCATAATCGAATGAGTTGTATTCCAGAGCCGTTGCTTTTTAAATAAATAAAGGCGAGCAGATATTATTGATATCTGGCAACAAGACTGCTGCTGTCTTTTGAATTCGCAACAAATTAATATTGTGTGACGTCTATATATGCCACAGTAGTTATTGGTTACGATTAGTACTGTTAATTAACCACCCATAACTAATTACAAGTGATGAGAATCTTAATTTATGGTATTAATAATTCTCCAGAAGACACCACTCGTCTCTCTCACTTGGCGGATATGCGGGCGCTGTAAACGTTTTCTCTCTTTCATAAAATTAAAGTCAAACATTCACTGTCGCACAATATTTTCGTAGGTGGAAAACTTCTTACTAAAGGAGAAGATAAATCCGTTTTAATCTGTATTTAGCGAGCCCCCATCCATCCACTTTCTTCTCCAACATATGGTTATCAGTATGTGTAAGAAGGTCAATAAATTTATTAAATCAACAATCAAATATACAACATATGAATGAAATCAAAAGAGCATTGACATTTACATCACTTAATGTTCAATTAGCGCTGGACAATCATCATTCAGTTTATCATAGCACAAACATCAGCAGTCAGCATAATATATAACTGAGTTCATGGATCATCACGGAAAAGAGTAGAGTTTCAGAGAAATAATTAATGCACGTAAACTGTTCAAAGATGGCAGCTGTCACCAGAACGTGTTTCAACATGCGGTTGTAACAAGTCTCTGTATTTCTTCTTTAGGCGTGGCCCCACGAGTCTCTTCTAGAGGCATGTTTCACAAGTGTTCCAGAATCTTTGATGCGCTCTCCAAGTAGAGAGAATCGTCCTGAATTTCCATTGTGCTTATAAGCACATCAGGAGGAATGTTCTCGAATTTTTGTGTGCATTTACTAAACACACAACATTGAAATAATCTTCGTTAACTCTCGAGGCCACAAATCTCTGTCGTATGGATTCTTGAATAGAATTCAAGGGAATCAACTTACAGCAACACGTTTTACTGATCAGTTGACGACAACTCACGATTCACACACCAATATAGTCTAGTAGAGCACACTAGTCCCCACAGCATGACTTGACAAAGTAAAACATAAAAGGCCTGCTCTTCTGCAAAAGTGTAGGCAGCACTAAATATCAGGCATGTTTCATCCCTAAACTCCTTTTTCTCTTACAAACATTCTGAACTTACAAATACTACAACAGTTTCATTAGCCTGAAACACACAGAGCATAACAAATAAGCATCAATCAAGATTCACAAGTATAATGTACAATGCAATCAAATTAGTGAACATAGATATAATGGTTCAGTTACATAAAGCATTCTCCAATCAAATCATAGATCAATAGCAAACATGTGCGAAATATTTCAAAGTCCATTCTTTCTTTATCAGTCAGTTAACTTATCTTTAGCTAATGATCAACGTTATGACCGGACTCTAGTTATGTTCAAATTCAAAGTGATTAGAATAGAATATTTCTTCAACAAATTTCCAGTCCATCCCCATTGGATGAATTTGATATGAACAAGTGTGCGACTATTTTATTTATTAGTCAGAAAAACTTCTCATCCAGTTGGGACTGGTTTAGATTACATCAGCAATTTCTAGACTATCCTCAAACTGAGTTGTTTACTTCCAACTTTGACACTTAAAAATATCAACATAAGCATTGTCCAAGGTCGATTCACTTTGACATTTAAGAATTTAAATAACAATGAAGTTTAAAAATAGGGACAGGCAAATTTACTTTGCCACTGACTGAAAACGAAAATCGATAGCTAAATTCGATGGTTATCTTTGTCTCTCAAAAGAGAATGCAGTTGTGATGACAAGAAAAGCTGCTGTAACAAAGAGAAATTCCATTTACCTGAAATAATGAATTCAGAAATAAAAAGAATTACAGACGAGTAACTGTGGGTGGGTTGTTTCTTTTTTTTTTTATCTCTCCTCACCATTGGCCTTTAGCGTTAGATATATATGTAGCAGAAAGGAAACTGCTCAAAGTATTGTGTATGGCTGTACATGACACAGTGACACGTGACCGCAACTAGAGAGAGCTAGTTTACACATTTCAGAGGTGACTATTGCACTATAGTACTTAAGTTTGAAGAACTAGATAACTCAATCTATGATGAGTGTAGTGAATAGAATTTATTGTTATAATATATGCATTGTTGTAACTGTAATTTATGTAATACTTGGGTTACATTATCTGTGGGCTAAATTGTTACTAAAGTAATATCAAGACTACCTTGTCAGTTATATTAGGTAGTTATGTGAGTAATAAGTGACTCTAGTGAATGACCTGTATGAAATATTAGCATGCAATAGTGAGATTATTTTGCATATAAATATTAGGGCCATTGTGTCGATAATATTGAACATTTAGTGTTACTCATATCGGTATTTGTGCGTGTGTGTGTCTAATATTGGGTTTAGGTTGCGTGCAAACTAAAATGTGTGGGACTATAGTGTATGTGAGTATAATGCAGCCGTAATGTTTGTAATATTGATGCAATATTGCTAGTAGTGGTGGAACTGAACTTTATGTAATTTGGGGGGTGGGGGGCTATAATGAATACTGGATCTATAAATATATAATAGTGCAAGAAAAAGTTTAAAGTTTCTATGACTGAGGCTAGAGTCATACTGTGACCAAAGTATCAGTAACATTTGGGACATTAATGCCAGCAAGACTGGGACTATAGTGAGGCACAATTATGTCTTTAGTGTCAGCAATATCGGAGTTATTATGTCGGTTATATTATGACGTCAGTATTAGTGGGACTTTCGCGTCAAATAAAATGGGAACTTCAATGTCAGTAAAAAAATGGGACTACAGGAATATTAAGACTGTAAAGTCAATATAATTACTGTAAAACCAGTAAAGTTAGGGTTCTTATATCTGTGGACTACAGATATATACGGGTTCTATAGTGTCAATAATATTAGAGTTTTACACAATATGAGATGTTAGGTGTGAATGCATTTTACACCATGCGAGTTTAGCTTACTGTTTTCTTCTCAAACTCTTTCAGCGACCACACGAACTGGCTCAATAGAGTGACAAATGTGCACAATAAATCGGGCGGTTTTCGTCAGTTTAAAGACGGAGACGTGTAAACACACTCGCTGTACGAAGGTTTTGTTAATGTATTGGAATACAAAGGATCAAACTCTCTCATTCCTGAAACTCCAACACAGCATGATTAGTAACTTGTTTGCAGCTCGTTCATTCAGTCGGTCAAGTGGTCTGGGTTCGATTCCAAGTAGGGTGGAGACGTGCTGGTGATCTTTAACAGTTCCTTCAAGCTCTCAGTGGGTGGGCTTACTTCCTAGTTTATCGGATGGGACGAAAAATCGTGTACCGTGTGCTATAGGCCGAGCTGGCTAAAGATCCCTTATTAAAAATGGGAAGTCAAATTGCACTTTAAAAATCCACCACCCCCCCACTTAAAAATGTCACTACTACCCAGTGTACTATATCTCTCCATTCCAAAATTGATTTGGCATGTCTGCGAACGATGAAAGCAGAAAGCAAATTGAAATCAAACTAAATCTACTAACAGCAGTGACCGATATAAATGAACAGAAGTGATCGATATAATCAATAGAAGTGACTGATATAATGAACAGAAGTTACCTATATAATCAACAACAGTGACCGATATAACCAACAGAAGTGACCGATATAATCAACAACAGTGACCGATATAACCAACAGAAGTGACCGATATAATCAACAACAGTGACCGGTTTAATCACCTGCAGTGTCCAATTTAGTTTTCTTTTATTGTGAATGATAATTAGTGCACACATCATAAATATACATATACAATAGCTCAAAATACAAAATAAACACGTATACTGGCATGCAACACAAAATAAACATGTACACTGGCATGCAACACAAAATAAACATGTACACTGGCATGCAACACAAAATAAACATGTACACTGACATGCAACACAAAATAAACATGTACAAATACACACAACACAAACAAGTGACTTTGAGGTGCCAGAAATATCATAAAGAAAAACCGAAAGAGAACATCATGTAAGCAATGGTGGGTGTTGTAGATTAAAAAAAAAAATTCTCCTCCCATATCTAGTTAGGTCACTCAGCCCTACACAATGGATCTCAAGAGCATACCTAGATAGGTCACTCTGCCCTACTCTGAATGGACTCACTAACTCATCATATCCTATTTAGTAACTCATTATACATACTCAGAGGGGTTAAGTGACTCATGCCCCTACTCAGAGAGTATTTGTTTTCTTTAATGTAATCTTCTATCATAATGAACTGGCTGTTTGATTAGGCAACAGTATATAATGTACATGTTCTCTGTTGACCTTGCTAGCTGACAATTATAAACTATCAAAGTAGTCTTGAATATCTGTCTTCCATTTAATATTAGTTTAATTATGTATTTAAAGTTTGTGGTAGTTTAAGTATATACACCTTGTGTTTATTTTATTCATATAATGGTCTTTCTTTGCACTTTGCTTTCTTAGTTGAATACCTAACATTGTATAGCAACATCTTGCTTGTACACGACCAAGAGACCTTTGCATGCCACATCACATAACTTCACTGAGCTATTTTTAGATAAGTACTCAGCCAGCTTTATGGGCATCATATATTTCAGTGAGTGGCACACATTTCTAGCTACACAACAGACAGGACATACTTTGGAAAAAACTGCTAATACTTGTAAATAGCACCATTCAGCAAGTTACACATGGTTTGGATTTCTAAACTGGTAACTGTAAATATGCAATTGTTGTTGAGTAGTTGTTAGTTGTTAATACTCAACATTTTAACAGTGTATTATTGTCAAGTGTGTTCAGACAATAATATATGCAAACTTGGTATATATGTGTATTTACAGGGTGTGTGTGTGTGTATGTGGACAGATTAGAAGAATACTGATCACCACCAGATCCTTAACAATGTTGGACAGAAATTGTCAGAAATTGCCCCCCCCCAAAAAAAAAAAAAAAAACAAAACAAAAAAACCAAACACCATAAAAACACCCCAAAATAATTATAGTATAGCCTAAAGATTTATTTTAATGTACATATTTCTATTTTGCATTTGTGCTGGTTTAAATTTTGCAAGTGTGTTACAAAGTAAGTGTGCATATATAATAGTTTTTCTCCAACACATATCAACCACACTCCTTTTCTTCTTTAAAAAAAAAAAAAGATTTATCATAATGATGGTATATAATTTTTTAAAACCAAAATGTCTGAACATGTTTTAAATTGGGTATGTAATTGGCTCTGGTACCAGTCGCACCTATAAATTAAAAAAAATAAAATAAAATAGAAATTCCTGTTTGTTTAAGACAGACCTATATTACCTGTACAAAAAAATTTTATTTTTGTTTCATTTTTGGTATGGAGTTATTTATTTTTGGCTATTTAATGATGATAGATTTTGTGTGTATTTTGTTTTGTGACAATTTCTCTCTGTTCAACTTTATACCTATGTAACTTGTATGGGTTTTTTTGTTTGTTGTTTAGCTGTTTACTAAGAGTTCAATACCATCTGTACATGTTCATGTTGAGGATTCATGTCTGTTTAATGATATATTAGCAAAATTATACGTGTGCAAGGAATGAACCAAAATTGCTTGATAAAATGCTTTGTGACTTTTGTCTTTAATTCATGAACTGAGATGTACACAACATGACTACATCTCTCTCTCTCTCTCTCTATATATATATATATATATATATATCTTCATATCACACAGGCTTAATAAATCATAATGTGTTACAAGTCAAGTGTCCTTGTAGCTTATATTTAATAGCATTCTCCTCAATTGTACTTGCACTGTCAATCAAACATATTTTTTATAATGTATGCAAGCTTGTTAAAAACACAAATCTATTTTGCTTATTAAAGAAGAGATGACAATAATTGGACTGCAACACTTTTTGTTTAAAAATCAGATTTTATTTGTGCTGTATCACTAGCGGATAAAAACATTATTTCTGAAAAACATGTAAATTGTTTTTTCCAGTATGCTGCATTTCGTTTGCAGCAACTGTTGTGGCTACATCTGTCAGATCTGTCTTCATGAGACAATTATACAAGAAAATTTGGACAACAAAATTCTATACTTGGTCTTCATAAACAGAATGTAATTAATCTATATCTCTTAAAAAATTTAAATTATTACATTAATCTTTCATTAAAATTATACAAAATCATACTAAAATCAATTTATTTAATAACTATCAAGAAAAAAATTTAATAATAAAAATTACAGCAAACAATAAAGAAAAAAAACAATGAAAATAAATAAATGCATACAATTTTGCAATAAAACTAATAATAAAGTTACTAGAATTTCCTAATTAATAGCTGTAATATTATACATACTTGGCAGTTTATTTCTTATTGGTGTGATTTTTGCATATCATAGGCAAACCACAGTAAAACTAGACATCCAGAAGTCAAAAGAAACTAATTTTTTATCTGGATTACAATAATTTTCAGAAAAGAAAAAGGTCATCGGAAAGGTAGATGAGAGAAAGATAATCCCACCATATTACTCAGCAAGAACCAACAAGGTACACCTTGTTTCCAAAAGAAGTGAAAATAAAAAATAAAAGACCATGTGCTTGTTAAGCACCAAAGAATTTTTGCTTAGCAAATTAAACAAACAATATCGTGTGTTCTCTTAGTACAAAGCAAAGTTTAAAGTATGCCATCTACTAACGACAGTCTTTCAAAAGTAAAAAATAACTCCACACTAGGCGAGAAGCTGTAGAAATGAATTTGAAAGAATTGTTTCTTTATACTACATAAAGTTAAACAAAAACACAGTCCTGATAGGGGTGGTGGTGGTGATATCCATAAAGAGTATTTACCTAGAATAAATTACTGTCCAGAGAGTGGATTATAGCAATGTTCTTATACTCAAGCTTACTGACCCAAATGAGTTACCACATCAACAGTGGTGTTGGCCATATCAGTGCCCTTGCATTCATTCAAATAGTATTTATATAAGTAAGTTACCTCCAAGGAAGATTGGTGACCATAGCAACACTCTCATGCTCGTTCAAGAGGCATTTATTGAACCAACTTTCCCCTTGAGACAAGGTCAAACAATAAAAATATACCTCTTACTGTAGGGTAATGCAATAAACTCATTACCTCTAGTGTTAAGGCAGAATGCCAATTTACAAATGAATTCTCCTGCACCACTTTAACATATTATTTTAAAAATACACTTAATGTTGCCAGTCTTTGTATTTAATTATTTTGATTCACTCAAGTTTGTACATTTTAAAAAAAGATCTCATTTTACAATGACAACCCTCTTAAAGTATGTCACAAAACCCCATACAGTACTTAAATAATTCCTTATCACAACTGATTTACCTGAATGTGGTAATGGATGGGAAAAGTGATGAAAGATTTTCAGAATGGCATGACTGGACGGAGACAAACTTTTAAGGCTACTTTTAATACCATAAATAGCTGGCTTGTGTGCAGAATCACATGCTTGTCTTTTATGATATCACAGTAAATAAATAAAATTTTAATTACAGAAACCATGAAATCGATGAAAGTGTCCCACATGCTGAAAATGTTTCTGCCTTTCAGGCATCCCTGACATTTATACTCTCTCTCTATATAATCATAAGTAGTATTAATCCTAGAAACAAGGGGGGAAAAAGAAAATATAAAGGTTCTTATTTATATAGAGTTAAAATAACAACAATCTTTGTTAAAATAAATACAACAATCTATTACCAACAATTTTTTGGAAATACCATACAATAGAAATTGCATCTGACTCACAACATGCTATAGTTAGGTACACTGAAAGCTTCTCAATAAACATGTTTATAAACAGCTGTCATTATTTACAACAATGTTCATTATTTATACCATAATAACACTATGACATTCCAGTCTGGATGATTTTGTAAAGCGAGGATGTGTTGTTGTTTTTTATTGCTGCTCGGCAAGCGTTTATTACTTCTGTCTTGTAGCGCCCAACTGTAAGTGACCAGAAATTACTAACATTAATAAAACAGAAACAGGTAAACAAATATTTAAAAAACAGTGCTAAACAGCAGACTCTGAAAATATAAATAAACAAAAAGGTTTTGACATATATACACAAATTAAATGAGGTGAATAGCCTTAGCTGTTAAGGAAGTGGCATGATTCAAACTTGTTTGGCTTTAATGATTTAAAACACACAAATTCAGTTGAACGTGTTTTTGATAATGTAATAAAACAAATGAGATACTTCTGAGACTAGGCACCAGCATGTGAGTAGTTTGTGTCTGTAACCTTAGTAACTGGTTATTGACTAATTAATAAATCTTGAGGAATATCAGCAATAATAATATTTTAATTGGTTAAAACTGCAATAAATGTTTTTGCACATATAGTAACTAGTACATATAGATTATGAATGGTGACTGGGTTCTGAAAGGTGACAGGTGAATCTGGCTTTTTAGTAGGAAATATGCTTTTGACCTACGAATCTTGATTCTGACTAGTGATTCTGATTTTTGGTAGTGAATTAGGGTTCTGACTGGTGTATCCCAAGTTTTGAATGATGGTTTTGGTTAGTACATCTGGACTTTAAATGAGGATTCTGAATGTATTATATTAAGAGATAACTCTGAAAAAGAATGAAAAGGATTTATACATACACACATGAAACCACACCATGAAAAAGAGTAAAATTATGTAATTTTAATAATTAAAAATTTCCAATTGAATTCCTTTGATAAATACCAAATAATTTGCCCAAGGTTGCAAGAAACTACACAGCCTCTTTCTTACCTCAGAAACCAACATAATTCAATTTAAAAAATTGCTCTAAATTGATAGATATCTGAATTAGATTCTTTAGTGTCTCTAGAAGTGTCAGAATCATGCATATTGTTAAACAACTTCAATTATATATAAGCAGTATAAAAAACAAGTTGCTGCAGATGTAGTTCTGGCATCAATAAGGAATATTACACTGGATTTGAAAACTGACACCTCATATGCATGATATAATCAAATGATTTGAAATAACACTAAGAAAGATTAGTAGATTAAAAATAAGATGAAGCCATTAACAGTTAGACTTTTATTGGCAAATGAATGAAAACTTAGTCCTCATAAATTATTCTGATTCACATATTCTTATTCTCCTTTAGACGAAACTGAAGAATGATGGTACATAGGGTTAGAAATTATCTGAATGAATGTGCGAGCATGCATGTGTCTGTGTCTCAGTTTGTTGATCAGTTTATCTATCCATTCATCCATCCATCAAATGGATATTACATTAAAAATAAATACAATTAATATGTATGTTGTTTTTGTTTGTGAAGATTGTATTCTAACTTCTTTTCCCTATATCTCCTGATCCCTTTGCATTACATATATTTTAGATCTGTTTCTTTTTACCTCGCAATCGTCCAGCTCGCTGGATAATCTGGTTAACCTGCTTGAGACAGGACAACAATTCTTGATGGTTGTTACACCGAATGGTGTACCCACTGATGAGGTCACGGTTCAAATCAAATAGTTCCATGTACCCTTTCTTCATGCTACGCCTGCAAAATATACAGTTGTGTGAACTATGCACAATGTACAATTATATGTGAATTCTGAACAATATAGACTTATATGTGAACTCCATACAATGTATATTTATGTGTGAACCCTGCAGTCTTGCAAATCAATTGTCTCTTATGAGAAAACTGCCTGAGCACGACAGAGCTACATCACATCAGAAACTGCACAAAAGCAGCATCACATCTCCCTTTAGAACATAATAGAACTTCTGAGAGTTTTGAGGGAAATATCTTTTTCCAACCAACATAAAACAGAATTCACTTTCACACTCTGAACATTTTTACATACTTATTATGCACATAGTAAATAACTTTTATTTTTTACACTGCAAAAGGAATTTGCTTTAGCCATGAAATAAACTGAAAGTATAGTAGTAAGATTTGAGACTACATGTAGATAATGTCAGTCATAGGTCAATAAAATACTTTAATAGAAACAATTGATACAGCACATATCTGTGTGACTTACAGTGTTACTAATATACCAATATATAACAATGTGCATAATCTTATATGTTTCTATGGTGGGTACAGGTCATGATGACACCAAGGACCACTACTGGCTCTCTACTACGCTGAAAACAAGAAAGAAAAGTAAAATGTCATCCTCTCATGCTACTCTCTAACTTAAAACATACAAGAACTGCAAAGACAGTCCACAAATGTGATTCTGTCAGAGCACACCTATTGACATAAGAAGTCATCATATGCATTAGCTGTGCTAGGTGATCTCTATAATAACATTGCAATTATATTACAGTAATGATTTTGACTAGACTGAGTGTCAAAGTAATGTCTAAAGATAAATCTTTGGAAAGCAATCCTCACATGTCGCCCATCAAACGTGCATCTTCTGCTCGGACTACCATACTGCGGATGAGGTTGGAGTGGTCAGCCATTTCAGCAGTTAGTTTCTGACGCACCTTATGAAACTCATCCACCTGTGATGAAAAACAGACAGCTGAAGTGTATATCTAGGTAAGCAATAATGTGGCATGTTCTTAAGAAGACATAAAAGAACAGCTAATTTTGCCAGGTGTCGGTCCAACCCCCTCATTACAAAATGATTTCTTTTTAAAATTAACCATGTTATATAATCTTAAGGAGACATGATGAGACTGCTGCCCACCAAATAATAATAATAATTTACTAATCACAGATCAGGGGTAGGTAATTTTGTCAAGTATTTTTTAAAGTCAAACTGCTAAGCCAGAAGTAAATTACATGTACCATTTTTAATTGTGTTCATGATGTCATTGAAAAGTCAGCTGTTTCCAATATGATCAGATCATGAGCAGTAAAGTCCATACAGACATGGAGTCAGATAACAAATACCCAATTGTAAAAAGTGGAACCCCAAAAATATTTGCAAACTATATATAGCATTAAATTTTTTTAAAAAGTATTTCATCTATCAGAAAAAAGTCTTGGCAGCATAAGATTTTATTTGTGTTCCAAGGTAACTAATAGGTATATTTCTACTTTTTATGTCCATAAGTTCCAAAGTAGTTTTCTTAGAAAACAATATTTTTAAAAAATTGACTGAAGCAAGAGTAATTTTGCATCTTATAAACTTATCTGCAAGAAAAAGAAAAACGATGTGTTTTCTTATGAAAGTCAAAATCATGTTAAAATAAGTTTGTTTGTTTTTTTCTAAATTAGTCTTCATCAGAACACATCTGTCTTTTGTCCAACATAATTTACCATTTCAGTACTGTTGAGAAACTTTGTAATGATGCACTTAAGATCCTGATTATTTCTAAAAATACAATATTAGTGACCTTATCTTTGTGAGCAGCAACTTTTTGTGTCTTAAATTAATGTATACAATTTTACACCTTAAATAAAACGCATTAAAAATGATATCTTACTTTTAAATGCATAAATGATGGCACATTAACAACAAGAAAAAGTTGGAAACTAAAAAATAAATGACTGTGCCACAGAGAAAGAAGAAAAATGTGGGCACATTAAAGACCAAGTAAAATGGAATCTAGGTCAAACATAGTCTGTGAAAGAGATTTGCCTCGGTACTAAGATACACAATCCCCAAGTTTATCTGTAGCTGGCCAAGATTCCATTTCACTTGGTCTTTAAGATAAATAAATGACTAAATGCTAAACAAACAGCAAGAAAAGGTGGGAAACTAAAACTAAGAAAATGACTCCTATGCCACAGATAAAGAAAAATGGGAAACTAAAGAAAAACAAATGACTGTATGCCACACAAAGATAAAGTGGGAAACTAAACAGAAATAACTGTATGTCCCACAAGCAGCAAAGACGAAGATTGAAACTAAAGATAAACAACTGGCTCTGCATGCCACACATACAGAAAAAAAAAACTGGGACACTAAAGATAAACAAATGACTGCTATCCCACAAGCAAAGAAAAAGTGGGAAACTAAACATAAACAAATGACTCTGCAGGTCACACAAACAGAAAAAATCAATAAGTCATTCTTTCTCTCTCTCTATTTTTTGGCAAACCTTAACCAGGATTTTTCTTAAGGTCTCAATCTCCACAGGAAAATCAGCAGTTGTCAGAAGATCCTCAATGTTCAGGAATTGTGCTAGGGCTTGAATTATCTCCCCTGCAAGATCCATGTCATCAGTTAGCACTGTGAACTGAAAAATATTTTTCAAAATTAGTATTTTTATGCTTCACAGATCAACAAATCAAAATATATACTTTTTTGGGGGGAGGAAGAGTCAATAAAGATGGATATATGCAACGCAATAATTGCAGTCTTTATTCATTACATGCATACATTTATGCATAAATACATATGCACCACACACAAATGCACATAGATACACAATACAAATATTTATGCTGAAGTATTTTGTTCATTATTTCTCACCTGCCCTGAAGGTGCCATACGAATAACAAGAGGGCCAGATCCCCTGAGTGACATAAATGATACATTGACTTCTGTATCTCCAATCAAGTCCTCATTTAACAGGAAGCTTTGGTTGATCCACATGAACACCTGTCCAAATAGAAAAGTATATGCTATTCATTATTTCAGAATAGTGTATACCTTAGTTAAGTCTGCAATACTGAAAAAACAAACTTTATATGAAAGATCAGAACAGTATATGACACTTGTACACCCTAGTTAAGTCTGCAATACTGAGAATCAGACTTCATATGAAAGAGGTCAGAATAGCACAAGACACTTATGTACTTTAAGTGTGCAGTACTGAGAAACAGACACTGCATAAAAAGACCAGAAATCCAGGAAAAAGACCAACATAATACACATCAAAATAATATTAAAATGAACAAAATTTCACGTGTGAACAGTCTATGGAAGATGTTGATATGGGAAGAATGCTACAGACTGCTGAATATATTTTACCTAACATACCTTTTGTTTATGATTTAAAACAATTTCAGTACTTTTTCCTTAAATTCTATTTTCAAAAAAGACAACAGCATAAAAAAATAATGACCATACCCTCTGGATACGTTCATTGAGCTGCATAGTGACAGAGCTGCAAGGTTCCGGCAATGTGTCTGTACACAGTGAGTACATGGAGAACCTTGGTAACTGTCTTGTCAATTCAAACACATGGAACTGAGTGCTGCAAGTAACAATTTCATGCAAATAAATATTACCTGCGCCCTCCTTCAATGGTCTTCTATGTCCATGCAAAGTATTTCAGTTAGCACTATATATATTTACTTTACTCTTAAATCTTACTGGAATTAAGATTCTAGTGTTGAAGTGGCTGAATACTAAAAGACTTTTAGCATGCTGGCTCTTAACAATCCTACTGCCCCCTGTTATAGAAACACTAATTAAAAAACAGAGGTGATAAATACATTCCACTACAAGCCAGTGATAATTACATGCCATGCCATTAAAAGCCAGTGTTAATCAAAGGGAGATAATTGTCAAACTTGCTTTAATATTTGTTCACTAAGTTTTATTTATCTTTCGATTTTGAGTTAAAATATATTAAAACCTTATTGTGTTGAAGATTAATAGCCTTCCAATGAAAGATTTAATAAAAATGATTGCATACAAATTACACAATTCAAATGGCAGTAGATTCAAGTCTGAATAGCCCTTGTTTGTGCTTTTGTAAGACATAGACATGACTATGGCACCAAATGTAGTAGTACTGTTCTCAAAATTATAAAATAAAATAAATAAATTTGTGTGTGAGAATACAAAATGAAAAATAAAGAATTATCAAAGATGTTAATGAAAGAGACAAGTATTAAGGTCTGGGCTGGGGTTACATCCTAGGTCAACTGATTAAACATATTTAAAACTTGATTTCATCACAATGCTTATATTAATTTCTTTATATTATATATCAATTTCAGAACATTTAAATTTAACCTCTTTTCTGAAGATCAATAAAAAGTAAATAAATAAAATCATTAAATTGCATTTTAAAAATTTTACATACAACAAATCATTTACACAAATAAAGATTTACAAAAGTATAAAATTACAAACAATTTAACTTTTATGAAATATTTAAATGATGTATGATAACTAGATACAACAAAATCCATCTCTGAATAACTAATATCAAGATTTAAATTACAACCCTTATCAACCCTATCCACCTATCTTACCTGTTCTTATGCCCAATAAGAGCTTTGATATGGATATCAACAGGAATGTCTTTTGGAGGTATTATTGGCACACGCACACTACCAGACAGTGCAGCAGGAGAAGGATGACTAAAAGAAAATTTTAAGCACAAATATAAAAGTAAAATAAATAATAATAGAAAAAGTATTGCACAAATAAGAGCAAACTCCAACTTGTAAGTTAAAAGGTATTTTAGTCTTCAAAGTTTTTGCAAATGACTATGAAGATTTTGTCATTGACCACCAGAAATAAAAGTGGGAAATGGCTTATTCAGAGAAGCATTTTTATAAAAAAAAATTCTTTTGTCTACAAGAGGACAAGAACTGTCAAATAGAAGCAACTTTCAACTGTGGAGACGATGGAAGATTGAGTAATGTCACTTTCATTTAGTAAAGAGTTGGCACTTATTAATTAACTCACATCATGTCCATTTTTAACTCCTGTTTTGCTTTAGTATGACTGGCCTACTGCTGGGACAAGGGAGGGAATTCACCTAAACACTGAAAATGAAGACATTGATTGGTAATAGACCACCTATTCGATGTATTGTGTGCAAGCAATAGAGAACTGGAAATTGTTAAAAACATGTGAAAATACTTACACTACATGGCTCTCACCACTAAAAATTCCTTCAGCAAAGATCAAAACGGTCCTGATGATGGTATCTGGAACAAGAGAAAACAAAAACAAATGAAATACATAAAAGTAAGCACAAAATTAAAAATACTTAACCTCATGCTAGAAGAAAACAACAACAAAATAACATAAGCCATACTACTTAATTTATAACACAGCCATCAAATTACAATCTTCCACAACAATGACCTGAACCCTTTACTAGAGTATAACTTGACTACTGCTGGTACAAGGGAGGGAATTCCCTAAGAAATGCATAACTTTTCCAGAGAAATGTCAATGTTTTCTAATGCCATTAGCACAACCTATTAAAAATTAGAATGATATTATAGGAAAATAAGTGAACAAGGTAATTTTCATCGAATTTAGCCAAGTTGTCTCTCTCTTCCATGTGACTTTAATCTACCCTCAAATTTGACAGCAACGAATGGTTTAATTTGACATTAAAGTTCTAAGCATTTGACCATAAAGGCATTGAGCTCCCCAGAGCTCCAGGCTTGGGAAAGGGCCCATTAAGTAAAAAAAAATTCCATTAACTTTTGACTGGGGTAGTATCTGAACCACTCATCTCAATCAATCAAGACCTACTTCTCGTGACCAACCAAATTAACAGTGAATTTCCACAAACCCTGTTAGAAGTAATAAACATATTTTGTTGTTAAACAGATAGCAAAATATTTGTAGCTAAGTGGTACATATACATATTTATTAATTTTCATTTCTTAAAAAGAAAATCACTTATTTATTTATTTTAAATTTTAGAATGTGAAGAGTAGGAAAATCTTACAAAATAATTTTAAAACTCTATATTTTCTATTTACCTTTTAGCACTTGTGATCTCAAAGAAATTGTTTAACTTTCAAAAGTAATTAATAAAAAATATCCACAGCACTTTATAAGAGATTAAAAATGCAATATACTTTACAATGAAACATACCTCATATTCTCGTTGATTCAAAATACATGCAGAAGGTTTTTACTACAATTAATAATGGAATAAATAATCAGGAAACTACCAGTATCTTAAAAATAAGTCTGCATTTCCAAATGAATATGCATACTGACAATCACCTTGGCAACATTCAAGTTTTCAAAGATAGCCACAAAGCAAATGGCTCATTCATGTTTTGAAACATTAAGTTTTTACTTGTGCAAATTGGTTAGCATTGCCCAATTTCAAGTCTCATAAAACTCCTGAAAATTTACATACCATTTGTTGTGCTGATATAAAGTTCTACATGGGGCTGAAAAGAAAAAAGGAAAAAGACCTAATGCATGAAAATAATTATCTTATATCTTGTGCTCTCTCTCTCTCTCATCTACACCCTCTGTCTTTCCTTCACTCTCTCTGAGACTCACTCTCTTCTCCCTTTCTCCATCTATCTCCTTGACTCTTCTTCACCCTGTCTCTCAGACACTTGGTTCTCTTATTCTGTCTCACTTTGTCTTTCGATTATCTATTTATCTCCTTTTTTCCAACATCTCACCCTCCCTCTTTCTCATTAGCTCTTTTTTAATTTTTAACACATCATTTTGTTATAAAAAAGTATCATATAATTCTTAATATTATTCTTAAATAACTTTTGACAAAATGCAGGAAGTTTTACCATTATTTTATTTTTAAAGACTACTTGAGTTTCCATATAATTATTAACAATAAAAAAAATAAAGTAAAATTTCATCATATATGTTTTATGAAGATGAAAATAAGCTGCCTGCCACTGAAATGATTTGGCAAAAGAGCTGAAATCCAATCACAACTTATACATCTTCAAAGAACCAATCATAACTTATACATCTTACAAAGAATCAATCACATCTTATACTTCTTACAAAGAACCAATCACAACTTATAAATCTTACAAAGAACCAATCAAAACACTTACTGGTTTAGATGAGTCCCCAAGGTTCACTGACAGGGTCGTTTGCAACTGTGTATTTGCCTAGAAAGATAGAAGCAGCAGGCATTATTAATATTAAGACTACTGTTTGGTACCAAGAGAAATGTATACGTTCAGTGTGTTTTATAAGAATGCGTAAATGAATGTGAGTGTCTGTGCCTATGCACATATATTTCTTTATAATAAGCTGAGTAAAACAGATATTTAGAGCGGAAAAACAGACTAAATAGACTGATGGGATGAAAGCATCATCTTTATATAATGATTATCAAATAGCCTTGGGGAAAATAAATATTAAGAACTACAAATCAAGGGAAGTAAAATCAGTGAAAAGTACTCACAGGTATTATTCCCATAGCGGCTTTCTCGTACTCTCCAACTCCACCACCCACTTGGTAGCTTGACACACCATCTGATGCCATGCCTATCATACTGGTGCTGCCCCCACCACCGGGTATCAGGACACCACCTATTCCACTTCCCCCACCATGGCCTGCATGTCCACTGGATGCCAGCATCAAAGAGGTCAAACCAGGAGACTGTCCAACTTTGGCATTTTCTTCATAGTTTTTAAGTTCTAAAATAAGATTCTACAGATAACAGAATTTTTTTTTTAAAAGAGGAAGAAACCCACCAATAATTACTCTTAATAAAGTATGTGTCTAAAATTGAAATAATGTAGTTTCGAGGAAGAAACTCACCAATAATTACTCTTAAATTGAGACAATGCAGTTTCCTAGAATTTAACTGAAATATCTTGAGGAACGAGAAAATATTGCCACAAGTGTCTTAGTATCATTACTTATATTGTCTAGCTTCAGAAATTACAAAGAATTCTTTCTTGCTAATATATATTTTTTTATTATTTATTCAGCTTCAGTGAAAGTTGAGTGGAAAAAAAAAGGAAAAATGAATACACTGAAACAGACTATTAAAAAAGTAAATACATGTATTTTTAATAAGCAAGTAAGCTCATAGCCTGAGTTTTCTGAGGGGTTTCTATGACCTTGCCCTAATATACTCCACCTGTTTCCGCTGACTGAGTTCTCTAATGGTGTCTTGTTCTATGTTGGTGTCCATAAGGTTTCCCACCATGCTGGAAGTGGCTGGATTGTAGCCTCTCACTGAAGTATAAAAAAAAATAATAATCTATCAGTAAGAAATACAAAAAATAAAATAATAATCTATCAGTAAGAAATACAAAAAATAAAATAATAATCTATCAGTAAGAAATATGAAAAGTACAAAATAAACAATACAATAAATTAAAAAAAAGGAGGTGGGTGTCTAATTTACTATTGATAAAAAACAATAATACAAATGTGAAGTATAACTGCCAGTAGCAAACAAACCAGAATGTTATTATACCTTCAGCTCAATGGTCGGTGGGCTTCGAGCTAGTTGGATTTTAATATGGTCTTTTGAACTTCCCTTCCCTTTTGAACTTCCCTAAGATTACACGATAATATGGTCATAATAATAATAGAAATTTTGAACAAAAAACTGAAAATAATTGTCGCAATGTTGTGCTGTTTCCTCGGAATTGAGTTATTATTTCGCACATGCTGAAAATATTGTATACCACTGTCACATACTAAAATCTTCTTTCAATTGCTGCTCTACAGGACCAGTGTGAATTTGTAAATTAAAAACATTTAAGAGGAGAAATCTATGCACCCTATATTTATTTCATAAATGATTTAAAAATATGGCACAAATACTCAGAACTTAGGACCTCTTGGGTGACATATGAAGATGACACATTTCTAGCTACTCATGAGGTAGTAAACCATGGTTAACTGCTTTTGAATCAATACAAATTATATTTCCAGAAATTAATAAAACTCACCAATCAGAAGCTAATGGTTGTTTATTATTTTAGACCTAGAAGATTAAAGACATAATTTATACAATGTTCGCTTAGTATTCTTTAAGGCAAGACTAACTGTATACACATTAATACTGTGAAAAACTTGAACAGTACTGTTATTATATTATGTAAGAAAGATCAATAAAAGGCAATTTTCCTCAGCTCAAGTTCTGACAATAAGTCTGTTTGAGAAGCTGTCAGTTTTCTGAGTGCATTACTTACCTGTGATGTGACTTAAGATCCTTACTGATACAGTGCTAAGTAATAAAAAAATAAAACCAAAATTTACTAAGCATGGGAAGATTTCTAGTGTAACATTCTTCAACACAACCTCAAAGGAAATCACTGAAGAAAAAAAAAGCTGTGACCATTGTTAAAATTGTCCAAGAGATTTTAAATAAGGAAATCAAAAATATTGTGCTCCTTTCACTTTTGCTGTAGTCTCTTTTTTAGTTTGAATTTATATTCATGAATCTCAGTGATGGAATACTGATTCTTAAAATGCTTTTAGTTTATTGTGGCAGTAAAAACCTAACCAGTACCATTATATGAAAAAATGATATTAAATGGCTCTTTAGCAAGAAATAGGCCCAAACATAAGTTATCATAAACTTATTATCTGGGAATAATAAAACCACATCTAGCCAAATGATTAATTAAGAGTCATGAAGTGCAGCTCAGGGGAAAGTACTCTGGACTCATTTCAAACCAAAACAAATACACCTAAAAGAGCAATAATTGTTATCTCCAGACAAAATTTATTGCAACATGAGCAGAGACATGCATACAAACACCAAACACACACACATGAAATTTATGAAGGAAAAGTTTACTGCCAATAAAAATCTAATGCTCTCTTTATGATTCAACCAGAAAAAACATTTTAATTCACTGCTCATCTGGTTTCTCTGTACATATAATTATAAATATCTTAAAAAGAAATGGCAATCATAAAAAAAAACCACCTCTCAAAAAAAAAACAAAAAACAAACAAACTAACAACAAAGACAAAGACTAAAATTTTCTGAAAGAGTTCATAAGTCACCAACTGATATAACGTGAATTGAAAGGGATGAACAATAACAATTAGTGGAACAAAGTTTAATTCATTCAAAAGAAAGAAAAAAAAATGACACACCTTCACCATCAACAGACACGACAATCAGTTGCTCTGAGTTTCCATCCATCCTGTAGTTGCCCTGTAAACAATATGAACAACTCTGTATTGGTAGAATTGCTGACTGGCAGGCTAGATTTTACCATGTTTCAAGTTATTGGAAGCATATGATGTAATGATTTTGTTGTTGAGGTTTTTCCATTTTGCATGCATGTGAATTACAAGCTTTATGTGAATATTCTCTAGTTAACAATGATTTTTATATATGTTTTGAGTAATTAGACAATTAGGATAGCTGACTTTTATATGTGTTCTTTGTTGAAATAAATTGTTTTAATGAATGAATTTAGTAATTAGATACAAAAGGAAATGAACCCTTCATATGAGTGTTTTCAGTGATCTGATACCTCTACTATAGTGATTTTTTTGTGTAATTGCAGTATATAGATGAAACTGAATAGATAGAAACTGAATTATTGCTTATGTTTGAATGTTTTGTGATTAGGTACCCCTGTTGGCATGATTCTAATGGAACCTTTAGTATTTAGATTAATTTGAGTGAGTTTTCTGTAATAGGATGCCTTTGCAATGAATATGATTGTTATGAGTGAGTAATTAGATAATTTGGAATCCTGACATTTGGGGTGATCAGATTCCAATATTGAACAAAGTCTTTAAACTGGCATAATAATATTGTTATTAAAATGTACAGATACCATATTACTGTTAGCTGCTTTTTAAATGTTTTCTGCATATTAATAATAATAGTAAATAATTTGTGTAAATGTGATTTATTGGCTTGCTTGGGTTGGTTGTAATAAAATATTTTTTGCTCTATAACAATTCTAAGTAATCACTGTGACAATGGAAGAAAGTATAACTTTGTTTAAGCAGCATTTGTGGGCAAAGGTCTCTATGGGCATGTACTTCTGTTACAATTATAAGAATCTGCTTTTTGAAAAAAAATGTAATACAAGGAGAAATGTAACCGACAGTCCTTGGTACAAGTGGTTTCCTAGGAAACAGTTTCTCTACATCTTATAGACTGAAATTACTTTCTACTAATTCTCAGCTCAAGTTCTTTTTAAATAATAAATACAGAATGAAAAACAATTTGTGAGGTGCTGAAGAACATACAAGAAAATAAATGAAATTTGTAAGGTATGTATTGCCAGTAAACACAAAGCTAAACCAGTGATGTTTGTAGATAGGTGTTGCTGGTGAACAAAATAGCTAACCAATGATGTTTGTAGATATGTGTTGCTAGTGAACACACAGCTAAACCAATAACGTGTATAGGTACATGTTGCTGGTGTAAACAAACCTAAAAAATTCATGTTTGTAGGTATGTGTTACTTGTGAACACAAAAGTTAAACCAATGATATTTGCATGTACGAATTGCTGGTGAACACAAAACTAGAGCAATGATGTGCATAGGACATGTTGCTGGTGAATACAAATTATGTTTGTAGGTACAGGTTGCTGGTAAGTACTTGGGTAAATCAATGATGTGTGTAGGTATGTGTTACTGGTGAATACTAAGGTAAAACATTGTTGTTTGTTATAGGTGAGCTAGCAGGCACTGAGTGACTGAGCTTCTGATGTCAAACACTCGAGTCTGATGAAGTTTACTGCCAAATACTGAAGAAAACACAAACACTCACATCAACATTACTTTCACATAGTTTCTGCATAAAATTTGAAATTACAAATAAATAAAACAATGGAACAAAAGAGCTTACTTGAACAATTCCTGCAATTGCTTGGCTGAAATTGTCCTTGAAGATTACCTCTCCGGTCCTGTCGCTTCTTGCATCAACCTGGAAGGAATGACCAAAATCAATATACACAAATTAAATGTGCAAATCACTCGTAAAAATCCAGGAGAGAAAGAAATAAAAATACTTCCAACTGTCTATTCAGTATGTTGCAAAGTTCATTTGTCTGCTGGGAAATACTGTTCTTATGTGGGCTGCAATGATCACTTGTTTGTTTGTTAGAAATGATCATTTGCTTAATGGTGTTCACTAGTTTGCAATGCTCACTTGTCTGCTAGGAATTGCTCTTCTTTGTGGAGAGTATTTGTATTACTAATCAGCCCAAGAAAAGATTCTTTTTGGCAATGGAAATATCTTTATTGCCTTACAAGTCTTGTCTATTGTATTTAAAACATTCTTCATATTAGAAGTGTCCTAAAAGTAGACATGAGTACATTTTACTTTAACTTTCTTATTTTATTTATTTATTGATCATAACGCCTTTAAAGAATAATTTGCTGTCCAAATAAATTTTACACTTCTCAAATAAGAATTCAAAATTTTATAAAGAAAAAAGAAGAAAGAAAATGTGTAAAATGATAAAATGTGTAGCTGCTAAGAGAGCAAAAGGATAACAGTAGCCTGGCAATAAAGATTGTGTTTGTGTTTTCAAATATGTACAAGTGTTTGTGTCTGTGTGATTGTGGGTGTGTGCATATGTGTTTGTATGTGTGTGTGTGAAAAGATAGAGGGGGTGGGGAGAAGAGGAGGGGGTCTGATATTTACTGGTGACATAGGTACAAAAGATCAAACTCCAATAAAAGTGTGATGGAGTAATGCCCACAAAGCCTCTTCAAACAAACACTGACTTGTTTACAGTACCTATATAAACTATAAAGTCAAATCAAAACAAACTTCTCTAAAGTGATTCATAGACTCCTTTCAATGCCTATTTCAAAATTATCCATGGAATCTATCTTCCTTCAAACTTCAACTGAAGTAATCAAGTTTAAATCAATCCACTGTCTCATAAAATACTAATTTCCTTTATTGGAGTTACTTATTTCCCATCACTCATCTTTATGCTTTTGTACAATTCCATATTTACTGGCATTGTAAGCATACAGACTGAGCTAATGAGCTAAAGTGTACAATATACACAAAGTAACATATGATATAAATGGAAGTTCTCCGGAGATGGTTATCAACCCTTGATGGGGATATAATATATATAAATACTGTCAGTTACCTTGCCATTGCTCCAGCCTGTTACCAGCTCTTTCACACCATCAGAGTCTAAATCATATCCATGAATAGCTACTGCTTGATTCTTGGACTGTAAATTTATAAATGTATATTGTTGTACAAACCAAAACATATAATTGTATATTGTGTTATTGTACAAACAAAAATATATAATTGTATAATATGTTATCATACAAACAAAAATATATATTTGCATGCTGAATAACTGTATAAGCAAGAGATAAAAAAAAACTTGTATACTGAATTATTGTACAAACAAAACATATATAATTGTATACTGGATTATTGTACAAACAAAAATATATAATTGATTAGTGAATTACTGTACAAAGAACAATATATAACTGACTACTGTACAGACATATATATACATATATAACTGTATATTGAATTATTGTGCAAACAACAATATATAATTGTATATTGCATTATTGTACAGACAGCAATATATAACTGCTTATAGAATTATTGATCAAGAAAAAATATATAAGAGCATTGTATACTGAATTACTGTTCAAACAAAAATATATAATTGTGCTGCATACTGTTCAAACAAAAATATATAATTGCACTGTATACTGAATTACTTTTCGAACAAAAATATATAATTGCATTGTATACTGAATTATTGTATTAGCAGACTCTCATTTTTTTGGAATTAATGAGGAAAAAAGGTTTTTTGAATAATCAAAATAATGTCTATCCACCAGCATCCAGCATATGTACAAAACATCTGTAAAATATTGTATACAATATTTATGACAAAATGAGTATGCATGAACTGAAACATGAATTATTAATTTGAAATAAGGAAGTAATTAATTTTCTTGATTTATTCTTGTCAACTATCCAGAAGATGCATTAAATATTGCCTCACCTTTAATTTCAATTCAACAACAACAACAAAAACCCTTCACTTTTACTGCTGAAAAGATACTTTAGTTGCCTCCCTTTCCCCATTTTTTATTCATTATAAAATTGCTGCATTTTTAACTGCTAAAATGGTATCTAAAATCAGAATACTTCCAGTCCTCTGCTGGAATGCAGTGATGGTCATCAAATTAAATTGCCCTAATAACAAGTGTACTCTGAAGTTCATCAATAAAATTGCCTACTAACAAGTGTACAATGAAGTTCATCAATAAAATTGCCTACTAACAAGCGTACTACTCTGAAGTTCATCAATAAAATTGCCTACTAAGAAGAGTGCATGCATTTTAAACTTCGTGTGAAGCATCTAACAGCTTATGAAATTAATTATTTAAAACAAAATTCTAAAAAATGAAAACCAATTCTAATAAATGAGAAAGACATAGTGTATTTTGTTGATTTGAATCCATTTAAAAGTTTTCATTCTATAAAATGGCTGATTCTGTTAATCAATGATTTCAATATTACATTATCTAATGAATTATTGTATTAAAAAGACATAAATGATACTGAACTACTGTATTAAAAATGACAGGTCATTGTAATAAAAAGACATAAGTGATATTGAAAACTTATAATAAAACAGCAATAAATGATAGTGAATTACTGTTCTAAACACATGTACAAATAATAATGAATTACTGTACTGAAAATGTCAAAAGGAAAAATGAATGACTGTACTAAATAAATACAAAATAAATGGTTTGACTAAGAAATACATGAATGTATACTGAAAAACGGAAATATATTATCGTATTAAAAGAACAAGTGCTGAATCATGGAACTAAAAAATAAAATAAATAAATATTTAAAGTGTTACTTTAACAAAATTAAAGTATTTTTAATCTAAGAACCAGCAAAAATAAAAAATAATTCCCAAACAATGTACATTAGAAATTACCTATTCTATATGCCCCCCCCCTCCCCCCAATACATTTAATAGCCACATGACAAGCACTAAGTCACAGGTTTGGTTTATTCCTCTCCTGATATATGATTACGTGTTCAGTAGTGAGTGCTTCAGCAGTCTTCAAATCACAGGCTGGAATAGGTCCAGTGACAAGTGGTACAATGTTTGGTAGTGAGACACATAAATCATTTGATAAAATGGCAAAAGCCACTGAAGCAAAGTGTGATGCCCACACACTGATGATGAAAATTTAAATTCAGTAAAACACATTTTACTAATAAATTTAATTGGTAGAATTGGTAAATGGGACTTGAGGTAAATACCTTAATGCGCCAAAAGCGGGTTGTACGATCATACACTCCAACAGTCCCATTGGCCAGTGCATATCCAAAATGGCTGTCCTCCATTTTGCACAGAGCTGTTATAGTCTTAAACAGTAACAAAAGACAGTTTTGTAATCAAAAGTGAATAAATCTAAGTTTTGTTCCTGTTTCTTTTAATGCATTTAAAATATTTTCAAATTTATAACCAATGCACATCCATCCAACCATCCACCCACCCACCAATCCATCCATCCTTCCATCCATCCATCCATCCATCCATCCATCCATCCATCCATCCATCCATCCATCCATCCATCCATCCATCCATCCATAATAGTGAAAGGGTTAATTGATACTTCTTTATTCTACACCTTTATAGTAAAATAAAATATTTAAAGAGAACAAGTAACATTCACCATTGCAATACAAACAACATAAAAAAAAAAAGTAAATCGAAATCAATTAAATTACCTCGGTTTCTGTCATTTCAGCAATAATCTCATCTTCTCTAAACACGCGGATATCAAAGTCTTCTGAGCCCACAACTAGCTGTAATATCAACAGCCAACATCTCAAAGAAGTATTATTAACAGTATGAACATTATAGTATGATAACATTACATTTAATATAATATTACTGTAACAACATACCTATTCATTTTACCTGATTTATAGAATTATAGATAAATTACTAGAGAAGCAAAATTAATCACATTATAATATAAATGGGGAAAGTCCACCCAATGTGTCCTTAATTATATACTTATTACATCATCTAACCAGAACCTAACTAGTAACTTGATAATTCAATTCTTGGATCCCATTCTCTTCAAATGGTTGGCAACAGATGTCAAATTTTATGCACTAACCCCTCAAAATGATTAAAAATAAAGATGACCAAGAGTTAAAAAAAAAAGAATAAAGAAAAAGATCTGCAGTGAGAATAAAAAGGTAAGTTTATTCCTTGCAGACTGATCCTAAACTTGCCTCATTCTGTCCATTTCCAGTAAAATCCACTAATTCCAAGGTACGCACATTGTCACCTGTAACCTTTGGACAAAAGTAATTAAAAGACAAAAGACAAATTCAACTTTTTAGACCACATCACTACTATTACTGAAATCATGATTGAAATGAAAAGAATGATTGTTTGAATTCTTCAGTATACCATTTTTTCAGAGGAAAGAAAAATGTCTAATATTAATTTCTCAAAATTATTGTGATAAAACTGTTTGGAATTAACTGGTAAATTTGAGTTGGAATGTCAATAAAAGTAACATTTTATATGGAAGTAAAATTTAATAATAATAATAGGATAATTTGATAAGTGATAGTTAACCGAAAGCTGGTGATAGTTGCATGATAGGTGAACACGTTAATCTGAAACATTACTTTCATCTGACAGCTGACATTTATCTGACAGGTGATAGGTGTCTGAAAGGTGAGTTATCTGATTAGTGATAGTTGCCTGTTATCCAAACTAAAATATAAAAAACCAAATACTTTTCCTTAGCTGAGACAAGACAAAAGAATTATGAATCTGTGAATAAAACCACCATTTCAATACTTAAAACTCTTAACACAAGAAGAATACATCCACAGTAAAACAGCATGTTGTGTTACAACATACTTAACACTTACTTATAAACACAATTATTATCACTAAAACAACAATAAATATTAAAAACACAATTGAAATGTTCATAAAAATGAAGAAGGAAAAGGAATAAAACAAAATTAAAATATAAAAGCTTATAAAACAAACAATAAAGCAAGATTTAACTTCATAACAGTTTGTTAATAAACAATCATATGACAATATTTACCGTCCAAAACACTTCATTGCCATTCAAATCAAATCCTTGTATGGAACAATTTCCTCCCACTATGGCCATTGGCATTTCAAAACTGCCTAGCTTGCCAACTACAATGGCATTAGCACCATCAGGAGTCTGGAATTAAAAAAATATTTTTAAAAATAGCAAAAATTACCCCCATTAATAAAGACACTGTACTTACATAAATATCACATATATCAATTCTTTCATGTTGTCATATAATACAGTACCATGCTGCATAATTTAAACTGCTGAATAGTTCTTTATAATTTTATAATGTGCCAGGAGGTTTTATTTCTTTGTATATTGCTGATAATTAATTCTCTTAAAAATGTCTAAATTATGTGACCAAATTGTGTCAAACTGCTAAATCTAGAATTGTGTCAAACTGCTTCCTCTAATTGCCATACCTGGGACCAAACTGTGTGAAACTACCACAAATGGCACCATTTTTTACTGTGTTAAATTGCTACAACTCAGACCAAACTGTGGCAAACTGCTACCTGTGGGGCCAAATGTGTCAAACTCCTATAATTGGGACCAAATATGGTGAACTGCAAAAACTGAGACCAAACTGTGTCAAACCTCTAATTTTGGGAACCAAATGTGTCAAACTACTATAAATGGGATCTATCTATGGCAAATTACTACAATGGGATCAAACTGTGGTGAAACTGTTATATCTGGGACCAAACTGTGGCAAATTGCTACATCTATGACCAAATTGTGTGAAACTACCCTAATTGGGACTAAATTGTAGCAAACTGCTACAATGGAACCCAATGGAGGCATAATGCTACAACTAAACGAAATGGAAAATTGCTACAACTAGAATCATATGACAAACTGCTACAATCAATCTAACTAGCAAAAATACTCTTAACAAGTGAGATCAAAATTGAAGAAAATGAAAAACAATTCTTTTCAAGTCAAAATTTTGTATGTTATGTCAACTAACTAAACAAAATAATGCTACATTGTTAGATTCCTTTTCTTCCAAAGTATACAAATCTAACTGAATAAGAACATTTGTTTCTATGAGCTCACGTCTTTATAAAAAAGATCTTTGTTGTTTTCCACATCATAAGCCATGAGGTTTGTAGCCGTTCCAACCAAAAGAATATCTCTGTCAGCATTCTGATCAAGCCGTCCAGTAGCTACAGAGATGATCTGTTGATTAATGTTCAGAAGGTTGATGTTTGAGAGTTCAGTTTTGGGGCCAAAATGTCCACTCTGTGTATTCTGGGCTTTCAAGTGAGGACTGTGGATCAAAACCTGCATGTAAGAAAGATAATCATATGATATCAAATTGTCAGAAGACTGTAAAAAAAAAAAAAAGCAAATTTTTAAAGTTAAGAAAATATTATACAGGCAATACTATGCACTAATTGTGGACAAAGTAATGAATACACACACATACATGCATACAAAATATATATAAGTGTGCAACTAGTTTCAGTTTTAGTGAGTGTCTAGTTCAATCTTAGTGAGTGACTAGTTGCAGTCTTAATGAGTGACTAGTTACATTCTTAGTGTATGACTAGTTAGATTCTTAGCATGTGGCTAGTTTCAACCTCAGTGACTGAGTGAGCAACTAGTTGCATTATTAGCATGTAATGAGGTGCATTTTCACCTTCAAAATCACTTTAACCCCACCCACTCTACACTATGTCAAAACTTGGATAAACCTATGGGCTCAGTGATTGGCTCCTTTGGTAAAGTCAATGAAGGATGCATTATGAATTTAGGAGTCAGTGCAAAATAAAATGCTAAACTTCAGTTTAAATTTTATTGGTACAAAGGTTTCAACAAGCTTCATCAGTAGAGAGGCACATTTGTGGGTAAAAGTGATAATATAAATGTAGAAGAATCCATATTTTATACATCATTCAGTATATATGTACTGGCTAAATTTATTGTCAGTGAAATAATCATATTACTACTTTAAAATTTTACTTCAATATTATTTTAAAAAAAAAAAAATAGTACACAATTCCTAGCATTTATATTGCTGCCAAAAAACAAGAAGACCACCTTCATGTGTGGAAAAATGAATGATAAATGCAAAGGGAATGTATATGACATGAGAAAAACTATTTTCAATTTTTAGAATAAATAATTGGCTAACAAAATAAAAAGAGAAAGAGTCAACAACAACTGAATAATCAAATCACTAGCATCCATGAAAACCAACATTTTACCTTGCCAGCAGAAGTACCAAATACTAGTGATGGGTGAACTCCATCAAATTTTCCAATGGCCACCGTGTGTGGAATTACTTTGTGGTTTATCTTCAGTGTAAATACTGGAACCAACATTGCTGCTTTTCAAGATGTTTATTACACTTTTTTTACTAATATGGATCTATATTGTGTAAAATGGAATCATGGAGTGGATAGTTCTTTCACCTGTTTAAACAGAGATATTTGTCATTTGCATTAAAATACTGAAAATTCTTAAATGATGAAACCAATTTATTAAAACGTAAGATAAAATGAAAAAGCAGTATAAAACAGTAATAAGTTTTTAAAAATAATTTAACTGATATAAAGTTACAATTAAAATAATTAAAGTTTAATTAAATGAGGAAAAATAGCATTTTAAATTAAGGTCATACACACAGAAATAGCACAAAAACTTGGACAACATTTTCTATATCTTATTCTTAATAATTAAAGATAAACAATAGAATGAATCAATATACAAAAACGACATTACAGTAATTTGATTATGGTTACATTTACAGAAACATTTCTTTTTAGTGTCTTAAGAAAATTCGTTTTGGATTTAAATATAATTTCTTTATTTTTAAAAAGTCCTTTTCAGAGTTACTTTGCAGGGTAATAAATATTCCTACCAAAGTACCAACTTTTGTCAGTATTATTTATAATCGTACTAATATGCAAGTACTGATATGAAAATAATTTGCAGTGCGTGTAAATAAAATAAAAAGTACATATTTATTTTACTGAAACATTAAATATAATATTATGTAAGAAAATATTAATCAGAACAATTTCCTATATAACACAGGAAAAAGAAAGAGCAAGAAAATGTGGAAAGTATTAGTTAGAATGGTTTATTTACTATTTTATTGGTTGGGCGATCATTTATATTATGGCTGATGAAATTAGATTTAAAAAAAAGAAAACACAAAGGGAACACATATAATTTGTTGGAAATCTGACACAATTTATAAATGATCTACCTAAACGTCTCGTAAGCAAGGTAAACAAAATTCCTATAGCGGAAGTAGTGTTGCGGAACTACACAAATAGATGAATTTTAATTGGATAATAATTAAGCAAATAACCAATAATAAAATTAAAATATGATTTTGAGCTTCTTTATATTCAGTTGTAAACAGAAAGATGATTTATAGTCATTTAAAAATAATTCATGTTGCATTTTGTTCGAGGCTGCAATATGGTGACTTGTATGTGTTGACGAAAGCAACGATAGAAATGAAGAATGGTTCTTCAGCTATAAATCTTATTTTTTCTTGTTGTTTTCGTGTGCTACCAAAAAACATACAGATGTGGTTGAGAAGCACCGTTCAAAATGCGATATCTTCATTTAATTCCCTTAGCAGGCAAGTTAAAAATGCATGAATTATTTTATAAGTTGCAAATCTGAAGTTTAACAAAGTTACATGAAGTGTAGGCCTATGTGTGGTGTTTAAATAAAAAAGAATAAAATTATATATGAAGCTAATAAAATACTTTTATATCTTACATTTAATTATTTAATAGAATTTCTTTAGCCATATAATATCTGAGCGATTCCATTTATAGAACTAGTGAGTCTGAGGAAAGTTAAAAAAACTTATTTACTAATATTAGTATTATAGTAATAATAGTAATACTATACTACTTTTACTAGTGAATACTATTACAATTTACTATTAGTCATTGCTAATAAAAAGTACTATTATTAGGCCTAATATTTATCATTCATTTTATTATTAATATTAATTATAGGCCACTAATCAGAATATCAATATGATAAAATGTATTAGATAGACCTTTATAACCGTAAGTACTGAGTATCTAAAACGTTTCCTGTCAACACTAAGGTTGATCTCGTTGGTATGGTCAGACTGTGTACTTCTTTCAATCATGATAAATCATTACCATCACTGATTCTATACATATTTTATAAGATAGATTAAAAAGTTAATTACAATACTGTTCTATTCTTACCAATAAAAAGACAGAACTGCAAGAAAACGAACAAAATATGATATTAAATTTATTCCCTTAGCTCCCCTAATGAGAGGTTTTTGATCTATCCAAAGCATTGTTAATAATAATAGTTGGATTTTATTTAACATTAAGGACAAATTCAACTTTTTCTATATCAATATCACCTACTTATTTTTGTGTTTTAACAGAAAAAAATATATATTAAATAATTAATTCAATTGTTTTGAATGTAGATTTTAATATAGTTTCACAGGACTTTAATTTAATGGCTAACACTGGTTATTGCAGATAATAAAATTAAAAGTATGCTGGCAAGCACTAGCCATGCTAATGTAAGGTATACTACATTTATTTTAAACAAAACTAATACTATTAGTATTACTAGTAACACTTGTGTATTATAACCACTTACCAACATATTTTCTTTATTCATTATTTTTTAATAAAAAATAACACACACACACACACACACACACACACACACACACACACACACACAGAAAAAGAAAAAGTAAATCACTACAAAAAATTTACCTGGCAGTAAATGAGTTTGAAGCAAGTTAATAGTCTAGTCTCAGTATCTTAGAGTTTAACAAATAGCTGGTTCATATTTAGCAAGTATTTAAATTTGTTCTAGTTGATAATGAATTTGAGAGATGAACACATTCATTAATTTTTATTCCACCCAAACCAAACGGAATGATGGCATGGCAGAATGCAAGACAGGGGTTATTTGGAGGTGGGGGAAATAAACAAGACTGGTAGTTTGTGTTAAATCAGTAATTAATATGAGCATTTCAATTTGAATTAGTCTGCTGGTTTGAGAGATGTCATATGGACTCTATTTCAAGAACTACAAGAAATGTTAAAAATTCCCATAAACATCTAAATGCTAAAGAAAAGATATAGATACATGTTCTTAATCAAAAGCAATATGAATATATTTACAGAGAGATCTAGGTTTTCACTATTGTAGATGTTATATATCCATAAACTAACAAACTTGTACATTATGGCTTTCTTGATGATGAATCAAATGATGTTTTTGCATCAATCACTTCACTGCCTGGGGGGGGGGGGAATGCTTATTCCAGCAACTTTAATGTAATCTGAGTCTTTTCATTTTCAATGTTTTGTATTTTAGCAATTACTGTTTCCGATTTCATATCATTTTACCTGGATATCCTCAGTGAAGGGTAAGGGAGTCATTAAGGTACTCTGTGCATGAAACTTCAATGTACATGTATGTATATAACATTGTTTTGGGCATTAGATTGACCATTGCTTAAAAACCATTATTATTTGACATTCTTGCATTTATAATATAACTATAAAAAAGTATAACATGCATTAAATGCTTAGAAACCCACCAACGTTGGTGGTTGAGGATGTGTGCCAAACTGGTGCTACCTGTTTCACCCCCTTCTGCCAACCCTCCTGCCCTCCACCTCAGATGCACCGCAAGGCTGTGGGGATCCCCCAGAAGCAGACCAAGACAGAGATTGAGAGAACATCATGAAGATGAAAAGTCTAATGTGGCTTCTGGGGGAAGATAGCGAGGAAAAAAATGCTTAGAATATCACACACTCACAGCTTAGATAATAATTATTTTATCACCAATGAGTTCCTAGAATTTAGCCCATTCTACTTCAAATTTGAGGTGGCTTTTTTATTTTTCTGTACTTGAAGGTGACAAAGTGATGAAAATGAGTCTTACCTGTCCAACAGAATGATGAAAATGAGTCTTATCTGTCCAACCAAATGATGATAAGATTCCAACCAAATGATGAAAATGAGTCTTTATCTGTCCAACCAAATGATGAAAATGAGTCTGATCTATCCAACAAGATGATGAAAATCAGTTTATTCATTCTCTAATGATTCCTTTGGTACCTGAAATTTGAAATAAGATCATCAGGCAGAGCAAATATTGGCAGTTGCTTGGACAAATTTACATAGAAAAATTCAATAAACCTTTCAAGCTTTTTCAATCTCCAGCAGTGGAACTATATTTAGAACTTAAATGTCTCTCTATTTATACCAAACAAATAAAAGAAGTCAGAATCGAAGGAGATTTGAAAAATCTAAGCAGATATGAAAAATTGAAAGGGAATATGAAACCCAAAGTCAAACAAACTATATAGAATAAATTATTGGCAGTGTATACAATTTTGTATTAAATTTTCTTAAAATGTTGAGAAGGAAAACTAGTTTGCTATTTTATAAAATTATGTTTCCCTTTATTTCCAAGGTCCAGAAAAGTTGTAATGCTCATCTTGCTGGTTATGGTTCTTTTGTATTACCTGATTCCATATGCATTCAGTGGACAGCGCAGACATCAACCAGGTACGTTTTGGGGAGAACATTGTAGATAACATATCAGTTATATTCAGTAGCAGCTCAGGCTTCAACCAAGCATTTGGAGGAAACATTCTATATAGCAATTAGCATATAAATTAGTATATATATATATATATATAGGATATAAATTTACTTATATTATAATATAATTCATTTTTATTGACTTGGTTTCATTTGGAAAATCATTCATTTCCTGTCATAACATTGTAATTGTTTCTTAGCTTTGAGATTTTTTTAGATGCCCTATCATTATGCCATCATTATTTTTGGCATTCTTACAATACAGTATTTTCAGAAGTGATTTGAAATTGTATTGATTTAAAAAAATATATTTAATGGTTAATTTAATAACTTAATAATTTTGCTTTTTTATCAAAATTTATTTTTCAGTTGTTTTCAGATATCACAGAAAATTATATGGTTGTTGTTTGTGCACATTATGATTAATTATTATTATCATTATGTTTTCTTGCATTCATTGATTGGTTATAAAGAGATTTTTCCAAAACAAAACCTCGGGATATTAATAAAAGCGCTAGTGTTTTGGGATATGCTTTGTTTCAGCATTATTGTTTTAATAATTTTTTCCTAGACACAGTTGAAGAATGCTTAGAGGACAAGATGTCTGAATTTTTTGTTGCTGTTAGTGATGGAGATGCCTTTATTCACCGTGAAAACTCAGCGGATAGTGATGACAAAAATGTAATCTATGCAGGTTAGTTGTTTTTCTCACTTTTAATTTTGTTTGCATTGTTTCTTTATTACTTAAGTAATTATTTTTGTTTTGTCTCATCATTTCTTTGATAATTATTTTTGTATTTGTTCTCTCATTATTCCTTTGATAAATACTTTAAAAAGAAAATATTTATTGCCTCTTTGTTGCTTTGATAATTATTTTATGTATTTTGTCTCATCATTTCCTGTAAAATAATTTTGAAATACCAACTGCTACTTGTTTCAGAATCATAATAAACTATTTGTATATTAATCTTGGTTAAAATCAGAACTCCAGCTTGACCAGTGATTCTGGTTTTTGCTTGTAATTGTTTGTCTTTTGTGTGCTTTTTTGTTGTAATTGTTTGTCTTTAGGGGTTTTTTGCTTGTACAGTTGTAGTTTTGATTGTCTTTGGGGCTTTTCTGTTGTTACTGCTATTGTGCTTTATTGTGTCTGGCTGGGAAATTATTTATTCTAGTCTTTGCTGTAATTTTGGTTTTGCTTAACAACACTACCAGTGTTAAGTGCCAAAATGTTTAATGCGGTTTATTCATTTATACATTCTTGTCAATTATACATGTTTTGCTTGACAGCACCATTAGCTGAAATTGTCAAGGGCAGAAAATTCTTAATGTGTTGTGTTCGTTTATGCATTTTAGTAAATTATTTATCTCTGTTTTGCTTGACAACACCATCAGGTGCAGAATAATGCTTAATATGGTTGTCCATTTATATAGATTAGGTAAATTATTTATCTGTGATTTGTTTGATAACACTACAATGGAAACTTGTTAAATGCAAAATAATGCTTAATGTAGTTTAGTGTTTATTGATAATTTTAGTCACTTATTTATCTGTGGTTTGCATGAAACCACCATTGATTGAACCTGTCCAATATAAAATAATGCTTAATGTAGTTTAGTGTTTATTGATAATTTTAGTCAATTATTTACCTGTGATTTGCATGAAACCACCATTGATTGAACCTGTCAAATATAAAATAATGCTTAATGTAGTTTAGTGTTTATTGATAATTTTAGTCACTTATTTATCTGTGGTTTGCATGAAACCACCATTGATTGAACCTGTCAAATATAAAATAATGCTTAATGTAGTTTAGAGTTCATCTAAACATATTAGTCAGTTATTGCTGCCATTGGGCAGTCAGATAATTTAACATTGCGGTACACTCACTACCTTGTATGATTGAAAATTAAAACTTTTATGTGCATTACTTAGACACTAAGTATGATCTTTTAATTGTAATTATTGGCTGCTGAAAAGTCTTACACTAGTTAAACATTGCTTTCATACTAATTTCTTGACTTTTGCAGGACATGATAATTTAATTTTGAAATTTTCTCATTATGTCTGTGACCAGGAAATGGCAGGGTTGCTGTGGCACTGAACTCAAACAATGGTTTATTTATCAGACTCAATCGAGCTCTGTCACTTCCAATCAAGTACTGGCCTGTGGTACGAACATACATTGTCAATGAAATAGTTAAAGGTAGGCTGATTGTCCTTCATAGAATTAAAATTTGTATAGTTTAACTTGGCTTAGATACATACTTCATATAATTAAGTGTGCTCTAATGGTTCATTACTAGCATGCCATAACATCTGTGTCTCCAGTTCAGAACTTATACTTAACATCAGTTGTGACATTTCTATTATTTCTGTTTTTAAAACTTTTCTTATTTTTTCAGTGAAACAAACAATAAAATAGACAGTCCTAGAAGGAACCTTAACATTAATTTAATTTGCAAAACTGAAGATAAATACTAATTTCTATTGCTCACTAACCTTTAGATTAAAATTCCTGTTGATGTGCTTATCAAAAATAGTTACCATTATATTTTTTAATATAGAGCAATATAATAATAATGGTACAGTGTTCAACAGTTTTTTCAGCCATGTTAAAACTTGTAAACTATGAATTAGATTCAGATACTCTCAAATTTAATATCAGTGGCTTTGTGTGTTGATGATGAGGTTGGATGAGGGATATTAAAGTAAAAATGTAGCTTGTGCTTCACACTGTCATCGCAAGCAAGATTAGATTTTGTAGTTGCTTGTTTGGTTAGAGTGTTTCTGTTGTCCGTAATTTATCACCATCTTTTGGTTTAATTGTCTCTGTTTAAAAACTACCACTTAGACTGTATGTGTTGTATGATTTATACTATTAATTGGTATTCATACTATTATTTGTTATTCGTACTATTATTTGGTATTTGTACTATTCCAGAAGGAAGTATTCTGGATATACGCACAGGTCTGGTTTACAAGATGCAAGCTATCAGGAATGTGAGTATATGGAATGTTTTAAGGAGTTATTTGGGGGCACATTACTGAGCTGCAAAATGCTCTTTGTTTGGATCTTTTGTTTTTATTTTTTTTGTTTTTGTGGTGTGTTGAAAGAAAAAATGCATGCCACTCTCCAAAGTTATGGGACTTAGCCTAAGAACAAGGTTTTCAGTTTAGATTCTTCTTAAATAATAATAAATGAATTTTAAGAACATATTTTTTTTTTAAGTTCAGTTTACATTGATGTGCCATAGCTAGGAATTCCTGTGTTTTGGCATTTCAATTTGTTCTCTTTTTAGCTGCACTGATTTGATTAATAATATGGATAAAAACTAATTTTTTTTGAAAAGTATATTTATAAATTTAATATTAGAAGCTGATGCTCTAATTAATACTTAAAAAATTATAATCATATTCTTAGCATTAGTTGATTTTAATAGAATAATTTTATATCAAATATTTATTTACAAAAAATCATTATTTATTTACACTAAGTAGCCCATGCACTTTATCTTGTAGGTAGCATCTAACAGTGATCTAAATTAGAATCATTTACATTTGTGTGTTTTAAAATTTCTGCAATTTCGTAAAACCTCATTTCCTTTTATGCTTCCCCCTTACCAATATTCTTAAAGTTACAAGGCCCAATTGGGCTCCAGTTCTGCATTATTTGCTGAACATTTCCTGGAATAGTCTAAACAATTGGTAAACCACAGTGTAAACTAAAATAGTATAAACAATTGGTAAACCAGTGTAAACTAAAATAGTATAAACAATTGGTAAACCACAGCGTAAACTAAAATAGTATAAACAATTGGTAAACCACATTGTAAACTAAAATAGTATAAACAATTGAGCTTCAGTTCAGCATTACTTGCCTTAACCATTTCCTGAAATAGTATAAACAATTGGGCTTCAGCATTATTTGTTGTAACCATTTCCTGAAATAGTATAATCAGTTCCTCTTGACAAATCACCAGCATGGTTGTTTGATCATATAATAATAGAGAGTATAGAAATATATTAGATGTGTCAAATACTAAATAGTCCGGCAAATCAGCATTTTTCATGATTGTAAAATAATGAATACCTAAAGAGCCAATGTTTTTGTAAATTATTTCATTGAATTTCTAAGGGAAACTACTCTATATTCGCTTGTTATTACTGCTACACAATCTTAAGTTAGATTTTGTTTCCTTTATGAAGTATTAATTTTCAAGCACACTGTTTTGAAAATTTAGTTTTGGTTTACCTATTTACATAGGATCATTAGAGAAATGTTGGCAGTGTGCATTTTTCCAGTTTTTACAAAGAATACTTTTCATTAATGTAAATTTAACAGTGATTTTAAAATATTTTAATAACAGCATAATAGGGAGGGGTGGGGGGAAGAAAAGAAAAACTACTTTGATTTATTGAGCACGAAAGATAAATATTTAAGTAATTTAATAACATAATTATCTAATTTTAAGTTCTTTTCTTTACATTGTGAATTGTGATTGTCTCTTCATACAGTGTACAAGTGAAGATTACAATGTGTATAAAGACAATAAATGATTTATGTATTTTATGTTTATGCAGTCTAATGCAAAACTTGTATTAAACTGGACTGATATCATTTGTAATACATTTTTTTCAAGATTGTCCATTTACATTATTATTTCTTAATTTTAATTTTTCTTAATTTTTAATTTTGCTACTGGTTGTCTTATATTTTCCAGCCCTCTGGATGTGCTCATGTTGGAACACGAGTTTATGCTCATCGCTCACGACCGTCAATGCTGGTGCAGGATATTAGAGTACAAAATCCAACAGTTAGTAGCTTGAGCCATATTTCATCTCTCGCTCTTCACATTGTTATTGCCAATTTCATCCAGTTCTTTTCGGGCAAATTTTATCATATAGTTTATGAATTTTTATAATTTTTCTTTGATTTATGTTTGCCTTAACTCTTCATGCTTCACATTTATTATCAGTCTGTTATTAGTTTAGCCATTGATAAATCCTGTTGTTTGTTAGTTTAAGATCTATGATTAATCCTGTTGTTTGTTAGATTAGCCTTTGAATAATTCTGTTGTTTGTTAGTTTGGCCTTTAATTCTGTTGTTTGTTAGATTAGCCTTTGATTAATTCTGTCTTTTTGTTAGCATAGCCTTTGATTATTTCTGCGGTTTGTTAGTTTAAGATTAACCCTGAATAATTACCAGACAATCATTCATATTCAATTGCCTTTCCAGTCTCTGCTTTATTCAGCCTCTACTAGTTCTAAGGGGATATCACCCATGGCGACTCTGCTACTGGGAAAGCTCTTTCATTAATTTCCCCCTTTTGGGTTATGAATTCCTATCTCGAACTTAAGTGCAAATACATTACTCCTACAAGAGGGTCTTTTGGTAAGTATTCAGGGAAAACATATTTTATATAGATTAGACTTTCTGTTAAAAATATACCTATACATTTGATCAAGTTTGAATAAAATTGTTATCTGTTTTAGGATTTTACTTTAACAGTCAAGTTTGATCAAGTTGGAGCATCAGATTGGACAGGAGCAAACACTGTTGTAAAACCGTGAGTTGCCAACCCACCCACCCCTTTATACATGTGTATTAGCTGTTTATTATTACTATTAATGAAGTGATAAAAGAAATGCATATATAATATTATAAATTATAGTTTTTGTTATTTTTAATTTAGTTAGAAGGAATGCAAATTTAAAAATTAAAATTCTTGCATGCTTTGTTCATTTTTAACTATAATGATTAACCATAACCTCTTGGTCTGGTAAGAGAAATCATGAGAGAATTATAAAGAAGAGTATATCCTCCAAATGATGACAAATGCTTATGCACTTTCATGACCCCAGAAATTTCTTCATATTATTCCTGCTTTTGCACTTGAAATTGCTTCTACATATTATATAGATACCAATCAGACAATTCAAATTATTTGAGCCAGCTGGAGTTTGTTATTTTGACATTGTGAGAATAGGAAGTTTCCAATCTCAGTTGCAAATTACACATTTGTAAATCTTAGCACTTTTGTGCAGGCATATTTTTCTTTTATGATATCTTAGATTACCAGATAGCATACATACTAATCTTTTTTCCACTCCCTTCCCTTTTCAACTTTCTCACAGTCCCTTGTCATCCAGTTTTATTCCTACATAAACATCCTAGTGCCTCAGAATTTATGTACTTCAAAGTAAGACGGTTTCTTTGTTCATATATTTGCCACTAAGATGTGTGCACAAGTCTGTCTTCTCACTTATTGTCGCACAATGTAATACCTTTCTGTTTAGTTTCACTGATATTTTATCATTTGTGTGCAAATGTTTGAATATTCTAGGGTGACATTTTGTCATTTGTGGAGGTATGGAGTTATCAGTCCTTGCACTTATGTACTGTTTTGTTTACCAAATGCTGTGCAGAACTTGTTGAAGATAAAGTTTAAAACTTCATTAACACACACAAAACAATTTTAGTGCATGCTTATATAAGGGGCATAACTCTTCCATGGCAATACTTGCATGACTGTGACTGTTCTAGTCCAGTAGGATGGCATTGTATTATTTGTGTACATAGTTTTGAATGATCTAAATCAATAGGATGGCATTGTATTATTTGTAAACAAAGGTGTGGATGTTCTAAATCAATAGGATGGCATTGTATTATTTGTGTACATAGTTTTGAATGATCTAAATCAATAGGATGGCATTGTATTATTTGTGTACATAGTTGTGAATGATCTATGACAACAGGTTTTATCCTTTATGTACAAAGTTGTGCATAGGTCAACAGGTATCCGTGTAATTTAATGGTTGTCCATTTGTCATTTACCATTTGTGTAAATTTTAAAAATTATATCAGGACAGCTGTAATATTTATGTCATCAGCTTAAGCTTTTATAGATTTTTTTTTTTTAATGTGCAAAAACAAAAAAGAACATTTTTATTTTTTTATTTTTTGTTGATGCATTTTGTCTTTAAGTATATTTGTTTAAATCTTTATGTTACTTTATTTAAACTCTAAAATTATATTGCATATTTGAAATATTTTTAATTCTTTTAAAAAATTGTATAGAGTATTGTCAGCAAAAAATATTTTTATATAATAACACAGACAAAAAAATTACAAATGTTAATAATTTATTTTACTAAAAGCTGAATGATTTTGATCACACTTACCTGCAAATCAAACTCCTTTTGTTTCAAGAAATACCTGTAAAAACATTGAGAGATAAAGAAATAATCACAAATAAACATCATCACAAGGCAAAGTATTCTGTGGTCATTGGATTGTTCTGTCACATCAAAGAATTCAAGAAAATGAAATAAAATAATATTTTTAAATTGCTAACTAGATCGACCACCGTTTTGAATTTTTATATAAAAAAGAAAGAAAATACTTTATAGAAGTAAAACATACAAAAAAATTAATAAAAAAGATAATTCATTATGAACATACAAATCATATAACCCTGAGAGTAAAAAGAATGTATTACCTCCCAATCTTGTGTGTACCTTTTAAATATACAAGTGTATACTTAATTATTTCAGAGTTAATTAAATTTCTTCTTATTAATCATTGATGATAAAAATAAACATGGTAGATGTAAAAGCTACGAGGACTTAGCATTTTGAAACTACTGCATTTAAGATGAAACAAAACTGATTCATTCATATAGAACAAGAAAACCATTTCCTGTATTGAAGTACCTTGTTGTGGTATCCATTTATTTCATACCTGTCTTTGAGTTATTCAATTTTCATGTTTTTGTTTAGTAATTGGAAAACACAGGGCATTTCAATTAACCATTACAACCATATAACCACTAATTTTTTCTCATCTGATTTTCTTTGCTTATGTTTAAGGATTGGATGGTTTTATTTGTTGCACCTGTTGTATTCTGACAGTATTGAATTCTTGTCTGTTTTTAATCTCCTTAAAATAATTTTTAAAATGTGTCTATAAATTGTTTATGTTCTGTTTTCAGCGTTACAAACATTTCCGGCCAAAGTGTCAACTATCGCATCACTACAGGCATTGTTCCCATTCCAGACTCTGAATCTGTGGTGGCTGTTGCAGTAGGAAGTGTTCTGCTTGATAAGTCATCTGTGGTTATTCTGCCAAAAAAGTAAGAGTAATCATCACTCTCATCATCATTGTCATCACCATTGTTATAATTAATTTCCAATCAAGTCAATTGCATTTCGCATCTCTTGTAGTGGTAAATATTAATTACATTGCAGTGAGTGTAGCTTTTACATTGATAACTTCTTCATGTAGGTAGATAGTAGTAAATGTTTATATCACAGTGAATAACACTTGACCTCTCTATGTAGATATGCAGTGGTAAGTATTAATCACTTTGGAGTGAGTAGTGTTTACATTGTTGACTTTTTGTAGATTTCAGTAGTAAATATTAATTACTTTTCAACGAGTAGTGTTTACATTTACATTACTGACTTCTTTTTGTAACTATGCAGGGGTATAGGTATTAATTACATTGTAGTGAGTAGTGTTTGCATTACTGACTTCTTTATGTACATATGCAGAGGTTAGTATTAATCACATTGTAGTGTTATAGTAGTCTTTGTATTATAATAGTCTTAGTTTATGTTATAGTAGTCTTAGTTCATGTTATAGTAGTCCTAGTTCATGTCATAGTAGTCTTTGTTCATGTTACATTATGTCCTTGTAGACTTTACATTATTTGTATTGATGTAACTTACTTTTATTTTTATTTGTTCACTTAAGCTTTGTTTCAAGAGATGCTATGTTAGTTACTTAATCATTCTTTATAACCTTTATAAAAACGAGATTTACAAATATTGAAAATGCATGTAATTATTTTTATCCTCTAGGACTATCACATTCCATGTTTTGACTGTTGCACACTACACAAAACCGATGCCACAGAGTGAAGCTAATAATTTCATTAATGAGTTACTAAACCAGGTAGACCAGGTGAGATGCATTTTCCACTTTATAATATTTCCATTCTCATTCCAAAATTTATATTTTAAAAATATCTTAATCTTACTGGCTTCAATATACTTTTAGTTTTGAATCTCTTGTTCAAGTTGATGTATTCTTGAATTACTTTCAGAGTCTCTTGTCTGACTTGAAATATTCTTGGATTAGTTTCTGAATCTCATCCCCACTTAGACTTCAGATAACTTCTTAATTGCTTGCCGATTTTCTTATACTTTCAATCAGTCTCTATCACTAATATATAAGTAATAATAGACTTTCAATAACTTCTTAATTTCTTGCCCATTTTCTTATACTTTCAATCAGTCTCTATCACTAATAATACATTTTCAATAACTTCTTAATTTCTTGCCCATTTTCTTATACTTTCAATCAGTCTCTATCACTAATAATAGATTTTCAATAACTTCTTAATTACTTGCCCATTTTCTTATACTTTCAATCAGTCTCTCTCACTAATAACAGACTTTCTGTAACTTTTCAATCTTGATCAAATGAAAAGAAAGTGCACTTTCTTTTCATTTGATTATCTTTTAAATAATTTAGAAATTAAATAATTTGAATAATTTATTTGACTTTGTAATATATTTTAATGTGCTTCCCGTGACTTTCCTGCTCTTTTTATTTTGATTTATATAGTTTTTATTGTCAGTAGGGTTTTTGTCAGTAATCTGTGTCATTTTATAATAAAACAAATTTATGTCATTTAGTGAATCAAGTTTGTGACAGACTGAATAATAAACTATCCCTAATATGCATTCGCATCTTACTCATCTGAAATGAGCACAGTTTGCCAAAGGGATGTAAAATTGAATAATTAATCAGAGAGGGCAATCATATTCAAGGGGAGATAAGTTAGCCAAACACTCTGACATTACTATTAAATTTTTATTACATTTATTATTTTCATGTCTGTCATTTCATTTTGAATTTGAATAGTCAGTGATAAAAGTGTAAAATAATGCAAAGTTCTCATAGCTTTAGAGTTGTAAGTGTTATAAAGCTGGGTGGGCAGAAGGTTAATGACTATTTTTGACTTTTAAGATGTTCTTTTTTTTTTTTTGCCACCAGGATATGTCAAAAGGAATGGGGCTAGGGGACAAACACCTTCGGCAACAGCACACAAAAATTTGGGGAAAGGTCAGAGCATTTCCTCATGCTGTTTGTTTTTTAAAATTTTTTTAAAGCAGTTGTTGTTGTTGTTGTTGTTGTTGTTGTTGTTGTTGTCGTTGTCGTTGTCGTCGTCGTCGTCGTCGTCGTTCATTTTTATATTCTTAAATTTTGTGCATTTGTTAAGGAAGCTAAAAAGCTAAAGTGTTAAACATTTAAAACTGAATTAATGCTATTTTATTGAAGTTCAAAGCTCATTGATCATGATGCTGAAAACAGAAATAAATCTAAGTTATGTGGATTTTGTATATTAAAATTAAATTAAATTAAAATATAAAAATAGCTTGAGATAAATGCATATTATGTGAGGAAAATGGCCACCTGATTTATTACTTAATTTCTTAAGTGATAAAATGTATTCAAAATAATTATAATTAATGCCATAATATATAAACTGTCCAAAGATTAAGAAATTTTTCAACTAAATAGACATTTAGAAATAAATAATAGATATTAATAATTCTAATATAACTTAACATTTTGTTTGAATTACAAAAAAATATGCAGAGCATGTAAGAAATAATTAAGAAATAAATTTTATGTAAAATAGCACTTAACAGCATGTATGTTATAGAAATTGATAATTATAAAATTAAAAACTAAACTTATCTCAAAACTCAAATTTAAGATATTTAACTTCAATATCTCAATCTCAATTTGTCCTTTAGCCTCCTTACAATATACATTCTCACAGTTACATTTTTAAAGATATTTCCTTCTATGAATGTTAAGATTTTAATCTGATAATCAGCAGTGAACATATTTTGCTCTCCTTCCTGTTAATGTAAGATATCTTACAGTGGACATACTGTGCCCTCATTCTCTTTAGAATTTTAAGGCTGCAGCAGTATTTTGAACAGTAAACTCTTTTTCTTCTATAATTGTTGGATATTTAACAATAACAATGAACATACTGTGTTCTTATTCTCTTTAGAATTTTAAGGCTGCAGCAGTATTTAATTATTTTATTATTGTTATGACACATGCATATAAATATTTAAAAGAAAAGACCAAGACATATATAATCATAAGATTTGAACTTTACAATTTTAGGCTTTATAGAGCATATGATTACATTAGTCAGTGTACATGTACATTTATTTTGCTGTAAATATATGTATATTACAATGTATTTAAAAAAAGATCGGGGTTGTAGAGGGAGGAATTGTCTGACTGTAGTAAAATGCATTTAAATGAGTCCAGATTTTATTTTACAAGATATAATATGCAAGATTGATTTTACAACATTGTTTTAAAAAATAACATTGTTGCCATATTGGTTTTTTATTTCAGTTGTGGGAGAGTGGGTTCAGCATTAGCAGCTCAAAAGCCGCAGGAGTTCTCAATGGTGACAAGATCAATCGTACCATGTATTATGTCCTTAGCAACGTTCTGGCACCTATGTATGATCTCAGCACAAGCAAAAAGGAGAGAGCTGCAATCGAGAAAGTCTTGTACTATCCAGATCGGTGCTACCAGGATCACTCCACCCTGTAAGATTGTGTCAGAAGTGTGGCGTGTCACATGTTTAAAAGATAAGATACACCCTTCCTCTATATTTTCCTTCAACTCATGTGAGAAAGCAGCAACATTATGGAAGAGTGGAAACTTTCCAGTAGATAGTGTCCATAAATCAGAGCAACAGAATTTCATTAAAAAATTGATTCTGTATGACTGTAGTTGTCTATAGAATAGACACCTTTTAAATGTGAGTTTTTCAGACATCAGTCTGCAATCTCTACAGAAAGATGAAAACGCCTTAAGAGTCAAAAACAACAGAGTGACAGTCACAGTGACATAACCATGACAGTAGGATATCAGACACTTTTTGCATTGAGTAACTGTATGTCTTTGGTCAACTTTGCTCCACAAGAACCGTAAAACATACACTTTAAATCAGGGAAGTAGTAGAGTCAAGGTGAACTCAATTACTCAACGTCTTTTCTTTCACCCATGGGAGTAATATGAGTTTAAATCAAAGAATTGTTTTAGCATTGAATCAAGATGCACTATTACCACCAATAAATGTTTTTGTTTAGAACTATACCTAGAGGCACTTGTGAATATTCCTTAGAGTCAGTGATGCTTACAGACATTAACAGCCCATTTAATTAGGTGTAGGATAAAAATTGCAAATATTTTTCTCCATCAGTCTAAACTTATTCCAGGCTTCATGCAGACTTAAATTGAAGAATTTAGTGTAGGAGAAACATTGGCATCTGTTCTTTATTTTATTTGATATCACTATTTATAACTTCTTGGGCCTTGTAGGTACCTTGAGCCTTAGTTCTAAGCAAACAAGGAAATCCAAGAATAAAGTTACTAATAGATTCAAATACTTTTCATCTTAGAATTTTCACAAAATGTTTTATTGATTTAATTTATACTCCATTTTACCTGATCGCCAAATTTTCTCTCTGAATATTTAACACAGTGGAGCAGATACGTTGTGGATTGAGCCCCAGGATGAAGACGAGGTAGCTCGAGTAGTAACAACATGGATGATTACACTGGAGAAGCACGGTTGTGAGTATATGGTCCAAGCTGGGGCACAAGGAGTACTTCAGGCCATGATTTTGTCATTAGGGGCCTTGCACTTTCACAATCAGCACTTGGAATTCAATATGCAGCCTAAAGACCTCCATCGTAATTTTCTCTTTCGACGCATTAATTATGGTAATAACACACATGTCAACATCTCCGTTGTTCTGGGTGATGATAACAAAGCCAGCATCCTTGTTTCTCTTGACCGCAATGACCGGCCGTACTATGCTTGTGATGCTGGGTGCCTGGACACCCCAGTATTACTCAGGTGAGTGCTGAAAAAGAAGATTGAATTGGTGGCTAACACATAAAATCACATAAAATCCTTGTTTGTCATTAAGGATAGTAATTTGCTGTTGACTGATCTTTTACTTAGATGACTAGATATACTATTGATTTTTAATGGCTGTTTGCAATGACATTGTTCTGTGGATCTTTTTGATAGGTAGCTTTATTTTTAGAATTTATGAAGAAATTGAAATTGAATATTGTTATTATATTCTGTTGCATAAGAACTATCAAATTTGGGAGTTAGTGAGTTATTATTAATTCTTTGTTTGGGTTTTGTTCTAGCAACACTTGGCAGAAATTTCCTGTGAAGCTGACAGATCCATTGACAGGTATTCTGTATATCACCTCAGACAAACAGCACATGGAGGAGCTCAAGCATGCAATACATGTCAAGGAGATCCAGGAAGGTGGGTGGCAGCATTAAATATTTTGGGGGATACCCAGTCTCTTGTGTGTTGTGTACATATTTGTGCTCTATTTTCAAGGCAAATATGGTTTGGGTTGAGAAGAGATCTACTAACAACTGTCATGATTTTGGTATGAATTTCACAACTCTGGTAGTGATTCAAATTTGACAATCAGGAATAATTATTTGTTATTGTTTTAAAAAAACATTTTAAAGCAGAATGTTTTGCAAGACAGTTATTTCCTTGGTTTCATATATAAAGTAGCTTTCCTTTAAATTAATTGTGCAGGTATCAAACACTAAATTCTGAAGTTACCCTGATTTAATTTTAATTTAAAATTGTTTAGATATTTATAAATATATCCATGATATTAATTATTCAGATTTGCTAGTTTGACTAGGCTTTTCTTTTCAGTATTATAAAATGTACAACCAAACAAGATACATTTTAAGTTTATAAAAGACTAGAATGCTATATAACTACTTTTGTAACGAGTAACAGTTGTAACTTTAATAATGCCATTAGTAATTTTAATTATAAATGAAATACACTAATAGAATTTTTTTTAAATCAAATATATTTGTAACTTTAGTAATGGTGTTAGTAATTTTACAGAATAAATGAAAATAAATGACTTGTGAAAATTAAAATTATATATATAATTTTAATTTAATTTTAATGTAATTTCTATGAGTGTTAAGCAATAAATTTAATGCTTTAATATTTTTTTCTCAATAAATTTCTTTCTAGGATTTAAAACTTTTACAATGCATTCATTATTTGCATTCTATCAAACATTATTATGTTACAATTCAAATGATTTTATGAACAGAGAGTAATTTTCTGAGATTATGTCACCTATGGAAAATCTCACTACCTGCCCTCCAAATTCACTCCTTTTTGTCAGAATTTTCTGCTTAATAGTGGCTAGGTATGCAGATCTATCTAAAATATATCCACAGATGGCTAGATAGGCAAGTTTATGTGAAAATATATTCACTAGTGACTAGGATAGGCAGGTCTGTGGGGAAAATATACTCACTGAAGATTAGATAGGCAGGTTTGTGTGAAAATATACTCACTAGTAAATAGGATAGGCAGGTCTGGGGAAATATTTACTCATTAAAGACTAGGTAGGCAAGTTTATGTGAAAATATACTCACTAGGGCTAGGATAGGTAGGTCTGTGAGAAAATTTACTCACTAAAGATTAGGGAGGCAGATTTGTGTGAAAATATACTCACTAGTGACTAGGATAGGCAGATCTTTGTGAAGATGTATTCACTTTCAGGTTAGGGTTTTGTATGTGTAAAGATGCTGTTTTATGAATTCATTTTGAGATCAGTCAGTACTGCAGAGTAGCAGCCCACGTATCTCATCACACATTCAGTGTTTTCCGGCAATATGCAGAATCTTTAAGAAAATTACTTGGCATATTGAACCCCATCTATATCTGACAATTAAGAAAGTATTAATGAATCAGAATGTGATCAAATGACTCAGGATATTGCAAGAACAATGTAAGGTAATGTGTGAGTTGTATGAATATTCAAATTTTCATTTATAGAAACATTATCATCATATTCATCACTTATTTGAATATTCATATTTTAATTTCTAGATAATCACACTTCATTAATTTTGCATTTCATTCTTAGTTTTCCACCCCAGATGCTTTTAACAACAAAAATATTTCTTCATTATTCACATTTGGAAAAAAAATATTTGTGATTTGATATTTGCCACTGTGATTCTTTATGTGATCTGTCCCAACATACAGGCAGATGTTCACCCTGTAGGAATATAATGCATTCCTGAACTTAACATACAGGCAGATGTTCATATTGTAGGAATATAATGCATTCCTGAACTTAAAATACAGGCAGATGTTCATACTGTAGGAATATAATGCATTCCTGAACTTAACATACAAGCAGATGTTCATACTGTAGGAATATAATGCATTCCTGAACTTAACATACAGGCATATGTCCATACTGTAGGAATATAATGCATTCCTGAACTTAACATACTGGCAGATGTTCATACTGTAGGAATATATGCATTCCTGAACTATAAATACCCACTGTGCTCCCACAAGAGGTAAAAGATACTCACTGGATAGCATGCCTCTTAGTGAGAGTAATCTGCTTTTAGTACCTTTGCACTATTGGGGATTTCCTCTCAATAAGGGGTATGCTCTTGAGTACTTTATTTATTTATTTTTTCTGGGAACTTATGGTGCATCCTATTGGCCTTGGCTTGAATGTCTAGATACTCTAGGGAATGTATTATATTTCTTTGGTCTGTACACCTGATACATATTCAGAAGAAAAAATATTTTACTTAGAAAATGCCTCTTTACCAGCATTCTTTTTATAATATTGTTTCCATTGTTGTCACCAACGAACCTTCACTGTGTGACAGATAATGTAATGTGTCATGAGGGCAATTAAAAAAAAATATAATAAAAGTACAATTCATATTGCTCTTGTCTAAAATGATTAAAAAGTTCATATTCTTTTGATGAAAATCATGAATGTTAATGCTTGGGCAATAAACCCTTTTTAATGTTGTACTCTATTATTGATTATACTCTTGATTATGTAACAAAATGTTATTCAGTTGACAAAAGTCACATGATTATGCAGCAAAATGTTGTTCTTTTAACAAAAGTCACCATGATTATGCAGCAAAATGTTCTTTTGACAAAAGTCACCATGATTATGCAGCCACAATATTAAAAAAATTTAATCATTTGATGACAATCATTCTATGTAAAAAAGATTAAAAGTAAGCTTGTATATTATTTCAGTGTGCATCCAATCAGTCTCTATGTTAAATTTATTTCATCAGCTTCTTGTGCTTTTGTGTGTTCATTTCAGCGCCAGCACATGAGCACCATGTAATTGCTTTGCACAAGCATGGACACCACTTTGGAGGTCTTCCTACTTTGTTCTGGATTTCCATTGCCTTCCTTATCACCGTGTTTCACCTTTTCCTCTTCAAGCTTATCTACAACGAGTACTGCCAGGGCCAGGACCGGTATCGGGGTCGATACAATTTATAGCACTGTGGTACCTGTATTTAATACATGATTTGAGTCCAGATTTTAAACTTTTCCTGAATGGTGTGTGAAGGAGATTACTGAATGTGCTACTGAAGTGCTATATGGCAGTCAGTGGTTGAATCTGTGAGCACGTGTTACAAGGTAGAAGGTTGCCATGGTAGAAATGATATGTAATGGTTTGTGTGCAGTCTCTTTGTTGTATAAATTCATTATGTTCATTATGCAAAAGTACTGAGGTTATGTGTAATATTGATAATTTGTTTTTGCATGTGATCTAGGGAAGTAGCAGTGGCATGAATTGTTGTTTGAACATGTGTGTGTGTGTGTGTGTGTGTGTGTGTGTGTGTGTGTGTGTGTGTGTGTGTGTGTGTGTGTGTGTGTGTGTGTGTGTGTGTGTGTGTGTGTGTGTGTGCGTGCGTGCCTGGTGTTTAACATTACATTGCCACATATTAGTTCTTCATTTAGCAAAAAGTATGAAGCAACATCTGTAGAGCAAGATCAGTTGAAGAGAACTGATTAATTGAAGGCAGTCAAAGAATTTGTTTTAATACTCTTGTGATACCAGCATCTAGAAAAGAAAATCCATTGTGGATCTGTTTTTAGGTGCTCACTTTTAAACGTCATTAACTTATTTCTAATTATCATGTTTTCAGACACTCAATTTAAAACATCATTATTGTATTTCCATTTATCATGCAACAGAAACAACAACTGATTTCAGTCTATCTTTTATTACAGTTAGTATGTGGATAAATTTTAGAGTTCCTGTAAAAACAAAATTAGATGCAAAAGGTATGATATAATTTTTAAAAAATCGTATCCTAATATTGTACAAGCAGTAATATACTGGCATGAAAGTGCTAGAGGACTGAAAATAAAAAATATTAGCAGAAAATATCAGTGGGGAGAAGTAATAAGATGTCAGGTTACCAGCCCAGAGTTTTGAGTTCAAATCTGTCCCCAAATCTGTCACCGCCTGTTTAAATTAGTATTGTCCAGCTGGTAATTGGTTTATGAAATATTGAAAAATTATTATCAAAAGTGTTGTTGCTGTTATTGTTGATTTTGATGATGATTGTGGTGATGATGATGATGAATAAGCACTTATTACTGCTCTACTGAGTCAAGCAAGCATAATAAAATTCTACACAGCATAAAGTCATGAAGATCCTTTTTGCCAGCTCTGCAATGCAAGATGCCTAAGTGTTACATTAGAAACACATTGAGATGGCAGATTTCCCATGAGAAGTGTGAGATCAAAATACAAGAGTGCACAATGAACCAACCAGCCAGAATCAGTCATTGAAATGTGTGAGAGGTCAAATTACTTTGTAAGAGTTCAACATGAATTGTTGTCTTAAGATCCTCATTTGAAGACTTGATATCCTAGTTATCAACAAGAATGGCAGTGCAACAACCATTTTCCAGGGTTTTAATTCATAGAAAAGTCAAAAGAAAAGCAAACAGAGAAAGAAAAAATGTCAAAAGAATACCATACTTTTAAAATCCAAAGATTGTAGAATGTGAAAACTGCTTTGGGAAACAAACATCACTTTCGAAATGTGTCAGACGACTGAGCCTTTAGGGCACTGCAGACTAGCACCATTTCTGATAGCATTCCTCTATAGTGCCCATGTTCTCTGTAAGATTTTGGATTTCCCAGAATTCTCTTAAGATGCCAAGATCAAGTATTTTCACCAACTCTGACAGGAAGTGTAAAAATAGAAATGAACAACAGCAACAATTATTCAGCTTTTGTCCTAGAGAACAGAGAAAAGGATGTTATTGTTTGATGATGAATTTCTGTTAATACATCTTTTCGTCTGCAGTTACTGGTGCTCATGCTAATGACCAATGTAACTTCCATGACAATGTGAACAACGTCCTCTTTTTTAATATCATTTTGGTTTAATGGCTGCACTCGTTGAGAATTACAGATGTGTACTACAAGTGGCATCAGTCTACCAATCTGTTTTGATGCTCACACATTGGTGATTGTGATTTTATGGGGCTTTCAGATTGACTTGGCTTATGGTGTTTAAAATAGATTTTTTGTTGTTGTTGTCTGTTTGAGTTGGATGTGAAGGGTATTGTTTATGTTTAACTGTATCTGATTTTTTTCCTTCTGCTGTCTGAGTGATAGCTAGCTACTCATTTGATTAGAAAAGTGTTCATTAATGTCTTTGATTATGTCTGTAAATAATTTCCAGCAGCAATTAGCATTTAAACAGTGCCACATTTCTGGTAAATTTTGCCTTGAGATTAAAAGGAAAAAGTGCATTGAACATGATAAATTTACAGAAAAAAAGTGAGTGCATAATTATTGCAGTTTAAATTTCAAGCATGAAATGCATTAAGCAGTTTGAAAGGGGCCAGATAGCAGGGAATGGGTTAAGCAGTAGTGAATGAGTTAATCAGTATGAAATGACCAATCAGGGAATAGGATAATTAGCATGAAATCAGCCAATCTGCAGGGAATGGGTTAAACTGCAGAAAATGGGTTTCCTCTTAACAATGCATTATTTTAATATCTAAAATAATATTTTATATTTTGAAATTTTTTGTGAATTCTATTAGCATTGTATATGAAATTAAATCTAAATCATATTACATATTGTGAAATTTGTATAAATCTTATTAGCATTGTGTACAAAGCATATTGGGTTGTGAAGGAATAAAAAGCTTTCCTTCTTATTTTATTTAAAATAAAACAGAAATATGTCAGAATGTGTGTACTTCCTTACAAAATTAACAAAATTAAATTTTCTTTGTAGAGAGTTGTAGTTTATATAACTAATTAGAAGAAAATAAGCACATAGAAAACTGCTGCCATTGGATGAAGTATCCAGCAGAGTATTAGTTTATTCTCTCTGCCACATTAAAAAAAATTCAGTAATATGAAAAAAAAAAAATTTTAAGCTGTCAGCTAGATCATAAACTCGTTTGGGCTCTTAATAAATCAGTTTTAAGAATTAAAACTTTTGTCAACAGATAAATATAATTTAAATATATATGGTTCATAACCCTGTCAAGAAAAGGATTATCAAACTAAAGAGTTAGTTCCCATGGGTGTGTATGCTGCCTTTATCCACAATCATTTCACTAAATTTTAAAAACAATTAAACAAAATTAAGTCTTCTCACCTATCTTCAGTGATAGAACAGTTAGATGTGAAAGAAACAAGAAACTCTAGAAAATGGATTAAGCATCAGGAAATTGGTTCAACAACAGGAAATATGTAAAGCAGCTTGGAGTTAGTTAACAGCAGAAAATGGATTCAACAGCAGGGAGTTGAATTAAACAGCAGGAAACTATTAAACATTCATGTTTGACAGCTGAGTTTAATCTTTGTGTAGGAGGCCTTTTAGTGTGAATTTCTAGATTTAGAGAATATAGTTGAAGTTTTTACTGACAAAATCTGCAGTCTGGGTTATTTTAACTGGATCCTCATTATGCCACGGTCCTGGTCTAGTTGCTGGTTAGAGCTTATAGAGAAAAACATGTTCTGAGCATCTGTAGGTAAAATTTGCAGGCGACTTGTCAGAGCGGTTCCTAGTAGCTTGGATGGTATTTCATAACATGCAGTGTTTTCAGCAATTATAAATAGTGCAAAATGCCGAGGATTTCTTGTCAAGACTTGCCTACTCTGCAAGGGGAGGACAGAAGATAAGATTGCTTGTTGCATGCTCACTTACGTCCACTCTTTATTTTCCCTGCACTGGTTTCAGGTTTGGTTTGCTTCTTTGTAATTCTGTTTCATTGGTGGTGGTGGTGTTTTGCACTTTGAACTCTAGCCACTGCACTTTGTGTACATAATCAGTCTCAGACATTGAATATTGTTATATCCTGGGTGTTGGTTGAAACTGAAGCTATACCTTGTCTGTAAGACAGAGGTTGAATGAATGGATGGGTGGGGTTACTTGATTGTGAGATCTTGGGGTGCTCTCCTCTTGGTTATTAGAATCCTACAATTTTCTTATTTGTATATGTACTTAAATTTTTACACACAGCCATTGAATATAGTACCCTGCATACTTACATGTATTTTATTTTCATGTCACATCTTTAAATTTTGATCTTCTTGTTGACAGTTTTATTCATTTATATTAGCACTTGTTTTATATGATATTTAAAATAAAATGTGATAATTTGCATTTTTCCCCTCCCAAACAATTCACCAATCATCCCACCATAAAAATGTAATTGAAATAAAGTGTGTTTCAGGTCAGCTTTAAAATATCATCAAAACCCGTACATTTCATAATGAGAATCATTTTTCTTCCAAAGTGTATTCAGCTGATGTTTGCGAATTGAAAAAAACCCACTAATAAGTACTAATTGAAGAAAAATAAATGTTAAATTGAATTACATGTTATGATGTCCCTTTATGGCTACTTAACTGGTGAACAATAAATTATTTCTTTTGTAGGTGTAAGCATGCCCGAAAAGGTGATAAATGAATAAATATATTTTGGGGCCTTGAATGAACTTGACCTTGGCTTGGGAGTGAAGTTTAGGCCAGTTACGGAATTAATTTTTGTGAGGAACGAAACAATTCATGTTGTTGTGGGAAATATTTGGTAATTTCAGACTACTTATTTCAGAATCCCATTTAAGTTAGCAATCAGCAAGATATCATTCAGGTTGATCTTAGAAACAAGATTTAGGCAGGTGTTGTCAAAGTCTGGTTGCTCTTAGAAACAGACAAATTCAATAAGTTTAGTCAACCAAACACAGAAAGCTCATAGAAATAAAAATAGACAAGCAAATTCAAACACATACTCAGGTTGCTCTTAGCAACAGAAAGTAGACAAGTTATGTCAAACAAATGCTGTGGTTGCTGTTAGCAACAGGGAAAAAATAAACAGCTCTGACAAATTTCTCTTAGAATCAGACAAGTGTAGTTCTATTAAACACTCAGGTTGTTGTTTGAGAGAGAGTAGATAGACAGTCAATCAACCAAACTAGACAAGATACGAAGTAAACAATATGTTTGAAAATTAAAGATAAGTTATCAGTCAGAGTGCCTAAACACAACAGATAATTTTTTTTAAAAGTGCATCTTCTTTAGATTTTTGTTGCTATCTGATCTAAGCTGAAGGCAAAAATAGAGAAAAGTTATTGCCTATAGAGGAAATGTACAAGTTTACGAACATCCTCCAAACTTTTAATTGTATATTGTATATTGTAGAAATTTTTTCTTATCACTCTCAGAAATGTACAAGTTCTTAACATCTTAAGTTTTAAATGCTGTATAATATATAAATTGACTGTCTTGAAAGATTGGACAAGAATGGAAACACAAAACAGGTTGTCAACAGGTTACAAGTGCTTGTTTTCCAGATTAATGTTCACACATCTTTCATTGGGTACTCAGAGGTGCTAACAGCGGTGATTACATTTAATTTTTTTAATTTAATTTTAGTTGACATTATTGGTGCTGAGCTCTTGACATTATACCAGCTTGTGTTTGATTTTTAAATGGATGATTTTCTTTTCTTTTTTTTTATGTAAGTGTACATGTCCCTGTTGGAACTCTTTCACAATGAAAGGTATTTTTCTTTTATAGAGTTAACTCACATTTGTAGATTTTAGGCACTCTCTTTTGCAGATCCATCCATCCATTTAAATACAGATCTTGAAAGTAAAAATATATGAAGCATCTCTGGAAATGTATTCACCTCTGTTGTCAATTCTCATTGTAAATATTGTATACAATACAGCAGTAACAGGGAATGCACAATTTTACAAGTTTACCCCTTTGTGAGAGGAGTGCATTATGTACTGTTGTAAATTAATTCATTAATGAAAGAGATACATTATAAACTATAAATTAGTCTGTTTTTCAGAATGAAGCATTATGAATTATAAATTAATCCTTTTTAAAAAAAATACTGAGAATTTGTCTTGTGTATACATTATTGAGAGTATAGAATAAAATGTAATAGAAATTAAATTTGTTGTTTATGTCAGTGAGAGATTAGCAAATCTTATACTAGAAATGAAATCTTTTGTTGATATTAATAATGTAGAATATCACATAGAAATTAAGTCTTTCGTTGACATTAGTGAGCACATGCAGCATAGAGATTAAGTCTTTCGTTGACATTAGTGAGCACATGCAGCATAGAGATTAAGTCTTCTGTAGTGAGAGAATAGTCATCATACTAGAAATTCATTTTTCTGCCTTCATCACACCACTGTTTTCAGGAGATTTTACCAAATGAAGAATTTTTCTTTTTTGGCTGTTAAATGGCACACTAATGGGGTATAAAGGATATTTCGTTTTCAAATTAACATTTTCTTTTTCCTGACTTAAGTCAGAAAAAAAAGCAGTTTTACCTGAACATAGTTTCAGAGTTGTACATAGTATAACAACAACAACAAAAATATGGTCTCTTTAATTTAGCTAAAAAATGCAGGGGTCAAAACTGCAAAACTGTTTAATGATATCCAGAAACTACAAGTGATTTGTCTGTCACGTTCAAGGCTTGTAAACAATCATTTCTTTTGTCTCCAGTCTCTGAAATGATCTCATTTTTTTCCCCTCCCCCAGAATGTAATTATCCAGGTTTTTGTTGTGGTTGTTAAAATTCAAGAAATATGCATAGCTTTATTGTGTTTGTATTTCGTATACTTTTTGCTGCATATTGAAATGAAGTACATGTATTTGTACGTCACTGTTGGCTTAAAACTTTGCTCTTATAAGTTATTTATGTTTCTAGCTGTAAATTATTTGGGAGCCACTGGTTTGATTTTTACACTTGAAAATGGATAGAAAATGCTTTGGAAATCATTTTATTGCCATTGTAACTGTAAATACCTTGAAGACTTAAAAATGCCTTGTCGGAAATTGTTGCACGTGCATGCATGTATGTATGTATTAGGCACAGAATATAGCAGCACATTTTGTGTGGCATTCGTTTAACATGTTTGTGCAAAGATGTGTGACTGTGAGTGTGCATAAATAAATTGATGCTATAGCATTCTAATGTTTTCATTTTTTTAAAGGGTTATTTTTAATTTAAATATCTCCTTGATTGTTTCAAATTTTGTTTGCTCAGAGGATGTTGAATGAAGTCAGATTTTTAATCAGTAGCATTTTGTTGTAGCCTATGTACTTTCAATTACCTTGCTCATCTTTTTAGTTGTTCTTGTTTTCTCTTTCCATTTTCTGTTTGTTTTCAATATATCTTCTGTTGTGTAAAGGTCAAGATCTGTACATATATCATAATATCATTTCTAGAGTTAGTGTAATTCATTAATGCCCTTTCTCTGCTGCCAGATATCTTTCGATTGCATCTCTCTCTCTGTGTACACTGTTGCAGATGAAAATAATGTATTAGTATGTTAGGGCAGCTTAACTCAGATGTATGTGAGATCTTAGATGGTTTAGTGGTACTCATGTACTCAGGTGTGTAATGTGTGAGGGTTCACAAGTACTCTGACACCATATGGGAGCATATGTATTTACAATTGTTGTGTGCAGTGTACATATACTTAGATAGTGTTGTAGTATATGGACACTCATGCACTCAGGTGCATAAAGTGTGTGTGTGTGTGTGGGTCATTCTTGGTTGTTTTGTTGTTGAATGAGAGATAGAAATCTGTATACAGGCAAATGATAATTTGAAAAATTGTCCCTTGAAATCCTTATAACTGTGTTATAGAGAAAGAAAGACAAATGTGGTATAATCATATTCTAGTATTTTAATTGATCTCTTTTTTAGTTTTTTTTAAATTTGAGTCAGTATAAATGTACTAAGAAATCTTGTTACTGAGAGTTACTGGTATTGGATACACTTATCCAACTACATTTTGTAATATTCTAAGTCTGTAACATTCTCACTTCATAATATTCTTAGTAGGTAACATTTCATTTTGCAGGTTTTTTTAGTTATGTACTTAGCTTTTTTAGTTTGTGACATTATGTAGCATTCTTGGTTTGTAATTTTCTGAGTGTATAACATTTTCCTACTGAAGAGATTGCAAAAGATTGATTATGTAGTACAAAACTTGAGTCGCTTCCACACCAGTAAAATCTATCAGAAAAAAAAAAAGTTTATACATACAAGTGCTGACAGGTTTTTGATAATCCTGAAACCAGTCAGAATTTTGGGCACCAGGTATTGCAAGTCCAAAACACTACTTTGCTAAAAGATATTAACGAGAAGAAATGTTATACTCATTTCTGTGGACATATCAGGAGAACGAAGATTCCCCCCCCCCCCCCCCCCGCCATCTCCTAAGTCTGAATAAACTACTCTTAAATTCTCCAATGCTCACTTATCCTTTTTAAAAAAAAAAAATGTTACTTGATTCAAAGATTATCAGGTTCTGTGCCCCTTCTCGTGCTGTTTCAATTTTGCACTGTATAAATCTTCATAGAATTGCATATTGAAACAAACGCAGATAACATACGATGCCAAATAAGAATTCTACTGTCAGTAACTACCAGCTGCTAAACATTGGACACCTAGGTGATCGAGATTTGTGAACCCCTTGTGTGGCACACTTCTTGTAAATGGTCAAAAAAATGGATTCAGAGATAATATGTCTTATATTTAGTCAACATAAACATTGCCAGTGATCACTTAAAGCTGATCAGCATTATTTTAAAGAAGAAAGATAATGTAATGTGTAATAAAGCCAATTATTTCACATCCTTAGTTTACTTTTTACAAGGATTTGCAATTTATAACAATTCTCTTGTTCTTCTTATTTATTTTGCTTCTTCCTTTACAAGAGAAGAAAATGCATATTCAAAGTTAAAAGTAACATCATACAGTTTTGTAGTTGCTATCATACTTCAAGAGCTTTGTTTGAAATACACATACGAACCCCACCCCCCACCCCACCCCATCAGCTAGGGTGGGACAATTGATTTTGTTTGGCATCACTATATGTACTGCTAGTTAGGATCTGTATGACTGATCGACTATATGACTGCGACCAACTACAAGTATGTACTGTATATCTGGCAGTGCGTTTGTAAGATATGAGGGTCAGTGGGAAGGGTACTCAGAGGAACAGGGGCTCCCTTGTTAATTAGGCGGTGGGGTGATTAAGAGGAGCTATTGAGAGACCCTTTAATATACCACTGATCTTAGTCACATCAGTTTGCCTTGTAAAATGTAAAGAAAAAGTAAAACTTAAAAAATATACATTACTGTCTAAAGAAAGGTAAAAAGTCTGCAAAATTAATTAACTAAGAAAATGGTTGAATATTTATACTATGTGTAGAAAAATGATATAAAATAAAGGGTAGTCCAGCATACAACCAAATCAACTTCCTGCTGTTCTTTCAGAACCGATTACGGCTAATAAGCATTGATTAGTACATGAATCAGTTGAATCATTTCAGCAAGATTGATAGCCCATGTAATTATACAGACCCATAAGGGCTATAACTCTTTTTGATGCATTCTTGAAATCACCAGTCAGACTAGGAAACCTCTTAAATAGTATTATTGAAAATATTTATATGTTGACTCCTTCATATCACAAAATGTGAAATAGTTTGCTGTGTGAGTTTTTATTTCATGGTTGAAATAAGTTACATAGTAGATTAATTGCATAAAATTATTTACATCACTTTTACCATTTTGTTGGTTTGATATTTTTACCTGCAGTAAGGTTCACTTTAGTTGCACAAAACTGGATTATGTTTCATGCTATAGCTATGTGAAAATAGAAGAAATAATGATTACAATAAAAGTCATTAATGATTAAAAAATACTAAAATATCTTTATTGGAGTTTAATAAATTGTTGCTATCCCATCACCATAGCCACACAAATACACACAACAATATGCACACTCACATATACACATGCTCATACTCATCAACCCGCAGAATCATACATTAAAAATATTTTCTGTTTTCTGTGTGCCTTTGACATCATTATTACTAAAGCAAGGATTTAAAACAACAAATGAAAGGGAGAAAACATTTGTCAACAAGGGATGAAGTATGTGTGAGTTTGACACAAATGAGAGATAGGAGTTCCATTTTGGCAGTTTTTACAGTGTGCTCAAATCTCTGTTTGGTTTTTGAACTATGATTTTTTTTCCATATTTTATAGGTGTTTGTAATATGTATACATTGTAGGTATTGATAAGATGGAGGGCTGGTATATTCAGGATACTGTGATTTGAATTCTTGTGGCTTAAAACTTAACTTGAAATAAGAATGGAAATAATTGCTACTTAGAGATATACATGTGCACTTCTTTTCTATGTATGCACTTGTGTTGTTTAATATACATGTGTACTTCTTTTCTATGTATGTACTCGTGTTGTTTAATTGTTCCTGTGGAGCTTGCACTATGTGAATGTTATTTATTTTTTTTTATTTTTTATTTTTTTTTTTTTGGGGGGGGACACATTACATTATCTTTCTTCTTTAAATTGTTTTAACAGAAACGAAATGTACATGATAATGCATTTATTTCATAGTATATTTTCATCAAAGGTTTGTTTATACTATATGTTTTAATGTTATTAAAATATTAGTATTTATTTTTAATAATTGTTTTCTAATAATATAATTGTTTGCCCTCTTTTTCTGAAATTGCTGTTGTTTGCATGCCTGTTTTGTTGTGAGTAAGTTTTCATAACACATTCTTAGTGTTGTTTTGTTTCTCTGACTGTTATTAAACTATATAAATATTAATAAGTTAATAGGTTTGATACCTGTTTAGTATATGCATTGTTTTTGTGATGCCAAATGCTGCCTAATTAATGGTTTTTATTATTATTATTTATTAATCATCCATAACTAATTACAATTGATGAGAATCGTAATTTATGTTGTTAATAATTCTTCAGAAGACACCACTCGTCTCTCTCATTTGGCAGATATGCGGATGCTGTAAATGTTTTCTCTCTTCCACAACATTAAAAACAAACATTTACCCATCACACAGCATTTCCATAGGTGGAAAACTTCTTACTAAAGGAGAAGACAAATCTGTCTTTAATCTATATTTAGCAAGTTCCCCCCCCCACTTTATTCACTGTCTTTCCAACATATGGTTATCAATATGTATTAGAAGGTCAATGAATTTATTAAATCAACAATCAAATATATAATATATGAATATAATCAAAGAGCATTGATATTTTGATATACATTGATATACATCACAACAAAATTCTATTAATGCTGGATAATCATTCAGTTTATCCTAGCATAGATATAAGCAGTCAATAACATGAATATATAATCAAGTTCATGGATGTCATCATGGAAATGAGAGTGGAGTTTTAGAGAAATAGTTAAAGCCAATACACATAACCTGGTCAAAGATGACAGCCATCATGTATTTCACAACCACATGTCCTCTAGAGGCACATTGCACAACTGTTCCAGAATCTTTGACGTACTCTCCAAGCATGCTATAGAGAATCATCCTGATTTCATGTGCTATCATGCACATCAGGAGGAATGTTCTCAAAGTTTCATGTGCATTTGCTCAACACACCATGAATGTTCACAATGATCTTCATGAATTCTTGAGACCAAACACAGGCCACAAATCTTCACCATATTGGTTCTTGAATGAAATTTATGAGAATCAACTTACAGCAATACGATTTACTGATAAGTTGATGACAATGCTGGATGCACATACCAACATATTCAGTTAGAGTACAATAGTTACTGTAGCACGAAGTAAGAGCTAAAAACAAAAGGCTTGCTCTGTTCTGCAAAAGTCAAACTAAATTCCAGGCATATTTCATCTCTAAACTCCTTTCTCTCTTAAAACATTCCCAACTTAAATCCTGCAACAATATCGTTAGCCCTATACACACATAGCATAAGAAACAGCATCAATCAAAATTCACAATGCAGTCAAATTAATGAACATAGAAATAATGGTTCAACTACATAAAGCATTCTCCAGTTTAAATCATAGATCAATAGCCAACATGTACAAAATATTTTAAATCCATTTTTTCTTTATCTGTCAATTAACTTACCATAAGCTAACAATGACCAGACTCAAGATGTTCAAATTCAAAGTGATTAGAATAGAGTACTTTTTCAACAAAGAAAGTTCCAGTCCATCCCCATCGGTGATTTTGTACGAACAAGTGTGAGACTATTAGCCAGAAAAACTACTCATCTAGTTGGAACTGGTTTACATAGCGTCAACAATTTTTTTAGCATATTCTCAACTTGACTTGTTTACTTCCAACTCTGACACTTACACAATATAAGGAGTGCCCAAGGTAGGTTCACATTGACAATTTATATAACAGTTAAATCTAGAAATTAGGCAAATTTACTCCACCACAGTTTTAAATATACTTTATTGATTTTTATTTAGTGACAAGTTTTAGCAATGAAAATAGCACAACTAAGACACTTGAGTTCTCTTTGCACATAACCTAATTAAAAAAATAATTTTATTTTAGAAAATAAAATGAGCATCTTTTCCTGCTGTGTGAGTTCATAGCACACCACTGGCTATTGTGTTATTCATGGATTAAGTGTTTGTATGAATTAAATCATTCCATTTGATATTTTCAAAACAAACCAAAAAAGTGCATGTTTTTGTTCTTGTGAATTAGTTACAGAGTTTCTCTATCTTTAAATAGCTTTCACTCTGGCTGTGCATTTGATTATGTACATTTATTTTTTATATTGTTACTTGTACCAGGCAGAAATAATTAATATTTATTGAACTTGTTGTTAACCTGTCATTATATTTAAAACAACCACAAACTTATCACAAGTATTTTGATGAAGTCGTCGTTGACCATTGTCAATTACTGTCATTTTTTTAATTGGAAGATTCAAAACCAGAGAGTGGTGGTTCTCAAGGTGGTGGTGGGTCTTGATATCATTGCCATTTCAGTGTAATGTGGTTGTCATTACTACCACCATTTTATATGCCATATAGTATATATATATATACAAATTAATTATTATTTATAAACAATGGGTTCATTTTTCTTTTTTCATGTAGAGCATTTGTCTTTGATTAAATGCAGATGTGGGTGTGTTTTATTAAGGGTTCTTTTTGTTCGTGATACTGGAAAGTTAAATTAATTATAAAGTTTTAAAATATAAAGAGATTTGTTTGTTTTCTGTTGTGATCAGTTCAGTATATGTTTAGTTGTTTGTATCCAGTTTACTAATATAGACAATATTTCTTACTGAAGGAAGAAAATGTCCTTTATGAACATTGTGTGGCATGATTTTACTGTGTGACTCCAATGCCACTTAGTCAATAATTATGACTATTATTTATTAATAAATCTCCAGCAGACACCACTCATCTCTCTCACTTGGCTGATATATGGGTACTGTAAAGTGTAAACGTTTTCTCTCTTCCAAACATTAAAGACGTTTACCATCACACAATGTTCCTTAGGTGGAAATCTTCTTACTAATGGAGAAGACAAATCCATCTTAATCTATATTTAGCGAGCCCCATCCATCCACTGTCTTCTCTAACATAAGGTTATCAATATGTATAAGAAGGTCAATAAATTTATTAAATCAACAATCAAATATACATATGACAAATACAATGAAATAGATTTCTTGACATCGATATTTCCACAAATGAATAATTTTGTCTGCTCAGTCTACATCCTAAAATATAATTCAATACAAATCACAAGGTAGTTCTTAGTTTTCATCAGAGAATAGAAATGGAGTTATTAGAGATAAACAATAATAGTCTTTACATAACCTGATTTAGATAAGCTGCAATTATCTTTCGCACGCTTTTTTGCATCAAGTCACAAATTTATGGTCTGCCGTCAACTATATGTATCTCGCCACACATGTTTAAAACACTGAGAGGCTTTTATTCTCTGAAGGCCAAACCTGGACACCCTCTTTTGCTGAGTCAGTTTCTTCAAGCAGAAGAACAATTACAGCAGCTCTAGTACTTCCTTATACAATAAATTGCTCCTGTGGTCAGCATATCTTGCTGCCATAAATCAAATGATGTATAGTATATCTTCCACACATATACACTGCTTCCCGCCTCTATCATGGTCAGTCATAGTAGTTTACAATCACAAACCAGGAGGTTCAAATCATACTATAGAAAAGGCTGCTTATCCCTAAAAAATATAATCAGTGAACAAACACTAAGCTTCCATTTTATTGCTTTATGACTCCTTTCTTACATTCTAGTCTCAACTTACAGTTTTCTGCAAAGATATTTATTAGCCTGATACACACACACACACAGCATAATAAACAGTCAAGTGTTAGCACACTATATACGAGCAGCATAGTTCAAACATTTGTAAAAATAATAGTCTACTCACATAATACATCTCTATGTAAAACACAAGTAAAACATATCAGTAGCAAAATGTTCGAAATTATTCTAAGTCCATTCTCTCTCAAATCATTCAGTGAACTCACCATTAAGCTAATGGATGCCTTTCAAGATAGGACTTCTTTGCCACACCAAGCTCAAGTGATTAGACAATAAAATTCTATACAGCAGATAAACTTTTAGATCTCAGCCAATTGGATGGTCCCATTCTCGTAAGTCATAACCATTGGATAATAAAAACTGTTCATCCAAACGAACTAGTTTTTGCATTACACCAGCATTTTCTAGTATATTCTCAACTTTTGTTTACTTCCAACTCTGATACAAAAAATACCATCATAAGGAGTGCTCACGGTCAGGTTACTCTGACAATTTAACAATTTATATAGCATTTAATTATTAAAATAATGATAGGCAAATTTACTCCACCACACACTGCTCATGCAATTTTAATTCAGAGTTGATATGCTGTATGATGGTAGTGCATGTGTACTTTAGGAGGGGAGACGTGCAAGTTTTAGGGCATTTGTACTTTCAAGGTAGAAAATTGTGTGAATGTGTGTTTAAAAGTTAGACAGTCATGCATTGAAATGAAACTTTTCATTCTCCCCCAACTGATGACGTCACACAATGCATCATGCAGAATTTACTCTCTCCCAAATACTCGGTGACGTCATGAGAAGTACAATACCGGCCCCATTTATGTCCTCCACTAACTGCTAATGTGAACTCAGCATGGCACACTAAGTTATTATTTGTTTTAAATGTATATATTTTTTAAATATTGATTATGTGAACATTGTATTTATGTCATAACCGGGTGGTTTTGTAAGATGTCAATCAGTAAGAGGCAGATGAAGAAAATATGGCAAGGTCCACAGTACTTACCGGTATATGAGATGTGGTCGCGTGATAAATTGATTTATCACAGAGAATGACGTCTGAAAGAGACTGAGATCTCAAGAGATGGGGGAAAGTAATGCAATACAGAAATTGTGTGTGTGTATAAATAGATAGAAAAGTAAATCCAAGGTATAACGATTGTGTGTAAATGTAAGTATTGCCCAGTTTTAATTATTTATTTTCAATTTTATGCATCTTTCTTTACGTACTGGATCATTAGTTCCATCCGTTTATTAATTTTATGATGGTGTCCATCAGATAAGATTATTATTATTATTTTGTCACAGCATTTTGTTTCCCAGTAAGAGTTGTCATTTAATTTTGTAAGGCGTCTAGATTTAACTAAGGCTAAGCGCTTCATGCATTTATTATTTAATTTCCAGAAGCAGAAGTCTTGAGTATTTTGTATGTGTGTGTGTCGGGCGGGGGGGGGGGGGGAGAGAGAGAGTCTTTTTAAAGAACAACAATCGTCAAAATTTTAGCATTAATAAATGCATACTAAGGATTTCGCACAGTATCGATTGAAAAGCCTAAAATTAACGGCATATAAAGAACAAGATAGTTTAGTAATGCAAATATTTACTTTCCTCTCGCTCGCCCCCGCCCCCAACAAAAAAAAAAAAAAAAAAAAAAAAGAGAGAGAGAGAGAGAGAAAATGAAGTTCGATGGTTATGTGTATCATGAATACAGGAGAGTAAGTTTGAACTCCATAATTCTAATCTTTCCAGATAGAGAGAGTCGTGTACACTTCGTCGTCGAAATTAATTTGATACTGTTGTGCCTCAGTTATCAGGACACATTAGTATACTGTTAAGCGCATTAGTACATTTAGATTTGAAGTATAGTAGTGCAGTAGACAAAGCAATTCCGTCTGCTTTTGCGTAGATAAAAAATGTTGCCGTCTAATATAGTGTAGACAAGCAATTCCGCGTGCTTGTGTAAGCAAAATATTTTAGCCGTCTGTTATGGTAGGCAAGCAATCCCGTCTGTTTTTATGTAAAGAAGAAACTTTAGCCGTTAGTTAAAGTGTAGACAAGCAACTCCGTCTGCTTTTGTGTAAAGAAGAAATTTTAGCCGTCAGTTAAAGTGTAGACAGCCAACTTCGTCTGTTTTATGTAAAGAAATTTTAGCCGTCAGTTAAAGTGTAGACAGCCAACTTCGTCTGTTTTATGTAAAGAAATTTTAGCCGTCAGTTAAAGTGTAGACAACCAACTCCATCTGTTTTATGTAAAGAAATTTTAGCCGTCAGTTAAAGTGTAGACAACCAACTCCATCTGTTTTATGTAAAGAAATTGTAGCCGTCAGTTAAAGTGTAGACAACCAACTCCATCTGTTTTATGTAAAGAAATTTTAGCCGTCAGTTAAAGTGTAGACAACCAACTCCATCTGTTTTATGTAAAGAAATTGTAGCCGTCAGTTAAAGTGTAGACAACCAACTCCATCTGTTTTATGTAAAGAAATTTTAGCCGTCAGTTAAAGTGTAGACAACCAACTCCATCTGTTTTATGTAAAGAAATTTTAGCCGTCAGTTAAAGTGTAGACAACCAACTCCATCTGTTTTATGTAAAGAAATTGTAGCCGTCAGTTAGAGACAAGAATGTTCTGTATGTCGTGACGCTGATCTGTACGTAACCGACGACAGTTTTGAACGTTTTTTTTTTTAAAATTATTTTCTCCTCACAGACTTACAGCTTCCTTTAGGATATCAATACTGTCTAGTAGATAACAAATTTCTATTAAGACCTACAAACATGTGTGTTATTAACCTTTAGGATATCAATACTGTCTAGTAGATAACAAATTTCTATTAAGAAGACCTACAAACATGTGTGTTATTAACCTTTAGGATATCAATACTGTCTAGTAGATAACAAATTTCTATTAAGAAGACCTACAAACATGTGTGTTATTAACCTTTAGGATATCAATACTGTCTAGTAGATAACAAATTTCTATTAAGACCTACAAACGTGTGTTATTAACATTTAGGATATCAATACTGTCTAGTAGATAACAAATTTCTATTAAGAAGACCTACAAACGTGTGTTATTAACCTTTAGGATATCAATACTGTCTAGTAGATAACAAATTTCTATTAAGAAGGCCTACAAACGTGTGTTATTAACCTTTAGGATATCAATACTGTCTAGTAGATAACAAATTTCTATTAAGGCCTACAAACGTGTGTTATTAACCTTCAGATGCAGAAATTGTGTTGTTGCGCATGCACTTATTTAAAAGTACTAAAAGCAGTTTACAATATTTGATTTTTATTTATTTTTAATTGCATATAAAAATTAATTTACCACGTCAAATGCTTCCTCCCCCTCCCTGGCAGGAGGGCGGGGCTGTTGACGTTTTGAAATACATCTAAAGGGGTTAGCCGATCTATTTATAATGTACACATATCTATGAAACAAACTACTAACACATAAAACAAGAACCAATACTACCTTGACACCAAATCCCTTGGGTGGGCCAAAGCCTCATTCATTGGATTAGCAACAAATGAGAAGCAAGAACACATGTTAAGCCAACACACACCTTAGACAAGGCAGAGTTGGACACATTTTATCAATACAAAATCTCATAAATATGTAACAAACCACACAGAATCCAATTGTATAGGAAACGAAGTTTATTAAAATTCTTCCTCTCCACACAAGGAAAAAAAACACCTCATTGTATCAAATCTAGAACTTGCAACTATATAAAAAATTGTTTATTGAGTCTGAAGCACAATCGTCTGCTTGTTGTATGTCCTCTAATAATAATGAAAGAAAACAATACAATTAACATACAACACGATTGAAAAAAAAACCCAAGGACACAAACATACAGACAAAATTAACTGCTCCCGCGCACTCGAAGACTTTACAATGTACACTCACGTGTTCACTCGATGTTTGTTGCTATACTAGATTACAAGTAAAAAGCAGAATGGCACATACATAGGCTTAAAGTCCAGGGCCTCGTCATATAAGAATATTAATTAACAGACAACATAATTTCATTTAAAGATGGTTGAGTGACAATGTACGTTGCTGAGAATGATGAGAGAGAGAAAAAATAACGATGTGAATACATTTCTGCATTTAGCGCCGTCAGGGATTGTGGCTTTGTGTATGCATGTATGAATGCGTGTGTGTGTGTGGTGTGTTGTGTGTGTGCACTGCTTGAACATTAGCTAACAGGTTTGGGGGGTGTTTAAAACAGTCTGAGGACTTGCTCTCATTATATGTGACACTAGTTTTGCGAGACCCAGAGGAATGAACGAATCCACGCAGTAAAATATATATACAAATTGATAGCAGAAAAAAAATCACTCCCTCATAGCAGGAAACAATTACTACCCCCTCTCTCAAGTGGATACCTAGGAGCAAGGTGATTCGTGTGTTAAGTGTAATTTATACCACAGCACGGCAACCCCTGCATGGTGTCAATCTGTCATAAATCAGTAAAAGGGGGAGTAGGGAAAAAAAAAGTAACTTACTGTTTTCAGTTGGCACTCTTAATTATTACATTAAACGAACAATCACACTGTGTCATATTTAAAGTACAGACACGCCAAGAAAAAGGAAGACTCAGAGACCATAGTGTTAATGTTATAAACGGAGAAAGAAAATTAATAAACCAACTTGTTAAAACGGAGAGGAAAAAAATCGATGTCCCACAACTCCGTTCAACTTGTTAAAATGGAGAGCCTTCCTACGAAATGCTGATCTACAATCAACAAACTGTACACGCCTAGTAGTGATGACGTTGCATCAGTCTAAACAAACTATGCACACGCTACGTACACTTGTTTCTTACTACTTTTTAAAAATATACATGTCAAGTATAATCATTTATTTCATTAATTATATAATAAACACAATTTGTTATACACAGCTACTTCTCAACAATGGTCTGAATCACAACAGGTCAATGTTTTCTACAAACACTCAGCACTTCCACAAAGGTCAAGGGGGGAGTTGGCAAGGGAGACTACTTTCATTGACGAATCACTCGTCTACAAAACTTGTTAATGAATCCATAGTGGTTTTAGTTTAAAAATAGAAACCATTTTCGAGTTCATTGTCTGAAACCGTTAAACATTTAATTAAAAAATAAGATTTAAAAAATAAAAGAACACAAAACCACTAAAAAAAAAAAAACCCCAACAACATAGTTTAGATATTATACACAAAGAAGTCGTTTCTATTGGAAACCCTCTGTGCGCTAATCGCTAGCCATTAAAAGAACTTTTGATCAAGCTCAATCTTACAGCGATGGCAGAGATAAAAGCCCGTATAGGCCTTCTTTATCTTCAGTACTCCCTCTTCCAAATCGCAATACACACTGGCACACATTATATAAATATTAAGTGCTTACTAAAGACATTCTTGCATATCAGTCATGATGTACAAATCTGGTCATGAACATGTACACATGACGTAAGCACTACGTTAATTTCAATTACAAATGGAGACTAAGCGTATTGGACACCTTGAAAGAAAAAAGGTTCATCTTAAAATACGCAATTTCGCAGAGTCGCTGGTTAGGATGGTTTTAAATCATCTATACGATAAGCGTAAAACAAAGACTAACTGGTAGATATTTTTACAAGTCAATGGTTCGAAAAATAACAAACCCTGACAACCTACCGCATTACCATTCACGTATTGACAATGGGAGAAAAGGGGGACGAACCAGGAAGCAGGACTAGAGTTATCAACCGCACTACTAACTGCGTCATATAGCGAAGTGTTAATAAGTACTCAGCTCCGGCACTTAACAACTTGGCGACATGATAAATACTAAATAGTTTCTCTGGACAAAACATGACACACCCTAAAATTATCAGAGGCAGAGACCCCCGCCCCTCCTTTATTCATCAAAACCTCACTGTTGTTGCTTTATTTTAGTAGAGCTCTCTCACAGAGAGAGAGAGAGAAAGAAAATGTGTGTGTGAAACAAGTAGTAAATATAACATCACTTGCTAACAACTGACAGAAGGCAATTGAGAACGTGGCAAAGTATCCTCTAAGGGGAAATTAGATCTACACATTACAAAATCACACCCAGTTCAACAAGAAAACCAAGAGAGCGGAACTGCGCGCGCGTATGAATATGCGTGTCTGTTGAGAAGGTCAAGAAAACACAATGACAAAAATATTTTGACCCAAATGAACTAAGAACATATACACAGGTACTTTTTAAAAAAAAATTATTATTATTGATTACGACTATCACAAAGTGTGCCTTTTTGTTCGAAGACTTGAAACAAGTGCCTAACACACACACACCCCTCCCCGACAATAACTTCGCCCTTTTCGACAGATATACTCAATTATTGCTTGCTTTGTATACTTTTAAAAACTTACTCAGACTCTAGAAAGGCATGAGGATTGTAAGTAGGGGTGAGGGTAGTTGCAAAAATAAATGAGTGAAGTTCGAAAGGACTTGAAAGCTCGGTCTACCGGAAGAGTCGGTCACTGGTGCGCAAGGGCATTGCATGAATTGTGAGTTGTTCACGCTCACGTTCATATTTATGCAGCACGGTCTCAGTGGTCAGTCGTCAGCTTCAGGATTTGGAGTCTCCACCCGTATTGTCTTCCACGGGGACAAAAGACACACCTTACCGAAATGGAACTGTGCGAGTGACGACATAAAAGGCAAAACTCGCCGAGGGTGAATGGAATAAGAAAAATAAATGTCTCTATATAAACAGAACGCTGCACAATTTTCCGGGAAATCAGTCTAAATACTAATTAAATAGTGGTCACTAAATAAGAATGATAAAAACATACATGTAACGCACTCGTCACGTATCACACGGCCGACGGGAGTTTCAAATATTGAGCACGTGACCATAATACGTAATTATTGCTTTCAATACACTTTGCAACGTCAAGACTACGTGGTCAATGACTCTTTTTTTTACTGACACTACGAATCAATGTGTTACAATTACAACAGAATAAGAGCAAAACTATACAAAATATACTTTTACAATCATTCATTCCAAGAGAATTAAAATTTTAAAAAATAGGTCATTATTAAGTCACATAATTGAGTTCACCGCATCCAGTCAACTTATAAAACACCATTAACACTTATGTGTTTCGTTATCCAGACTCGACATTTTACAATGACACAATGAATGGGAGTGTTGACAGATTACCCGCAGCAAAACGAAAACAAAATAAATTTTTAAAAAATAGATGTTAAAAAGATGTTTTTTTTTGTTTTTTTTAATATCAGATACCTGTCAGGTTTTAACCACTAACATGTGAACCCTATTCCGTTTCCAACAAAAATCCATTTTAAACCAACACCCACCACCATAAAAAAAATATTCTTTTTTTTTAAAAGTACCTATTTCGTCCATTTTAAAGAACAGCAGCCACCGCCATAGCTTTTTAAAAATCGCAAGTGCTACCGAACTACATCAACGTTGGGAAATTTCTGTTGCTATAGAGGATCCACAACAGAAGACTAATGAGTGGGGTGGATTGCCTGGAAATGTGGGTGGTAGGATAGGCCATTGACGCGCGGGCACTGAAATGAATTATTGACAGATTTAATTTTTTTTTAAAAGTTTTTTTTAAGAGAAAGGTTGATCCGTGCGGTCCAACCATATTGTGTGGAAATCAGTCAAAGACACAATATAGCGCAAATCCAGCTCGTTTCCGATTCAGTTTGAGATGAGAGCTTGTTATGTGACAAATTGTCGCAAAGGCACCGACGCACTTAAGATGTCTGCATGAGGTCAACTGCGGGGGTGGGGTGGGGTGGGTTAATTGACTGACAAAATCCCTCGAGATCGCAAACATAGAATGTGTGTGTGTGTGTGTGTGTGTGTGTGTGTGTGTGTGTGCGTGTTGTATTGTGATTGGGGTGTGCATGTGAGGGGCAACTGACAAAAGAATTTATAAAACTAACAAGGTCGCGTTTTGAAGGAACTAAAAGCATGCAAGCAGAAGCATCCGATTAAAAAAAAAAAATCATTTAAATGTTCCTAACGTTCATATTTAACGAGGGACTTTAAAATTTAAAAAATCTACAAATAACTAGTCATTCGGTGGTGGTTGGGATGGGGTGGGAAGGAGTCACGAGAAATAAAGGAATACATTTCCTCTGATTGAACAATTTTTCAGCGAATTTATATGATAAATGCTTTGGCGAATTTTATTCAGGAAACATTAAAAATAAAAAAATACTCAAGACGGCATGAGGAGGATATCTTGCTTTAAAAATTATAGTCTATATTTAGTCATGCTCGGATGATGGTACAAAATTCGGTGTGTGCTAGTAATGTTCGTTCGTTGCGTGCTAGTGTTGCTGAGTTTAAATGTTGTGATATTTTAGGAAAGGACCTGCTAGTAAAATCATTGAGTCAACAAATTTTCACTTTCTCACTAAATATGGTGTCAGATGCTAAATGTAAAGTTTCCGACTAAATATAACGACGAATACTAGTTAGTAAAAGTTTTCGACTAATACTGCAGACAACTACTAAGGATAAAGTTACTAATATGACGTCAGATATTAACGGTAAAGTTCCAACTTAATATTACGTCAAATGCTCGTGTCATGGCGGAGTTTCCGATCTAAATGTGAGGCCAGAAACTAATGTTGAATTAAACATTATGTGCTTTACCAGAATTTAGCAAACTGTTGTACACGTGACTGAAATGAAGCACAGAAAAAGCATGCAGTTTTGCTGCTGGTTTTTGCAGTCTTTGAAAAATCTAACCTATCTTTGCCAGAAGTATTTTCGTTTATCAAGTACGCTGATGCAGATGTAAAATTGTACAGTAATATTTACCTAATAAAATATGTACAACATACTTAAATTTAAATAAAAATGAACGAATGCAAATAAATAGAAAAACTATAAATACAAATTATCCACTCCAAAAGTAAAAAATAAAACAAGGGCCATAATTTTCAAGACGCGCGCTTCAATAGAAAAAACCCTCCAAATTCAACTTAAGGACAACAAAAGTAGTTAAAACTGAAAAAAAACAAAATCAAATAACTCTTTTATTAATGAAATACTTACTGTACATATTCAAGTGAGCAAATTTCTGTAGCAAAATACCTACTAAAATAAATTTTAAAAAACTATTTTTTAAATGGGGGTGGGGCTTAAACATTTTATACAATGAGACAGGTTTTAATTTACAGCTTTTTCTGTTACTATAAATTAATACAGATAATAATACATTATTCATACAAAATAAAATTTTTAAAATTATAATGCGGACCGTGAGGCCTTTGCTGCAATTATTGTACAGATTTATTGCTGGTTAATTTATTGCTACATGACAGTCATCTGTCTCCACAAACAAATTTGTGCATGCACGAAAAAAGGTTTCCGAAACAGAGAAATGCTACCAGTACTAGATGAGGTACAACGCATATATACCACTTGCATTCATTCACACATGTACATCCGGAGAGGCAGGGTGGTGTTGAATTATTTATTTATCTTGACTGTGCCAGTATTTCAGTATATTACTCTTACTGTCCTGAAATTTTTGTCTTTTGTAAATGCTTTGGCTGTACCGCGGCATGTATTGAAACAGTGATATTGCTATAAATTCTATTGCTTTGTAAGATTTTTCGCCTATTTAAATTATAATAGCCCATGAACACTTAATACGCGTTTCCTTCTTGACCAAAATAAGTTAAATTCTAGAGGACGAACTGTACTTTCTCTAAACATCAGTACTGGCGTCTTGGAGAGTGCTCTCCCTGCCCACTAAACATGCAGTTTACTCTATAGCTAGCTAGCTCTTCGCTTTCCATGTCTGTAATCATATTCAAATAAAATGCATTTATGTTTTCCTCTCCTTTCGTCGCCCAGACTCCTTCCCAACCTCTCCGACCTACTTTAGACAATATTTTTTTAGAATAAAGTTACTCGTAAAGCTCCCAAAAAGATCGAATCGCGCGCTGTTTTTCACTTTAATTTCTTTGCTCCCTAATTTATGTCAACACGAACTAATTGTAATATTACAAGGTCACTGGGAAAAAAAAATGAGAGAAAAATTGTTACCTTCTTAAATATATGACTGACTAACCTACTGAAATGGTGAACGATTCGGAAGTTAAAATATTTACCAGGGTACTTAGCGGATTTGATTTTCTCCACCCGAAAACGTGACACAGATTCATTCAGTAAACATTTCATGGATTATGGATGACTAAATCCTAGCACAGTTGCGTTTCCCTGCTCCCCCCCCCCCCTTCTCCACACACAAACACACACTTTATTCATCCACACACATAATCTTTTCCAAGGCGTCAGATGTTAAATATATTCTGAAAGATATTTGAAAATTTAATTTGGCCATGGATAGCTCCAAATTTAAATTTTCAACGTTTATATTTATGCAACAAACACAATTAGTTCATTAAAAAATATATAATTATGTGTGAATATATTTATATATATATGTATATAAATATGTATAGCAAATGAAACAAATACACTACAGAGTCTACTGTTCACTTCGAGAACTACAACTTGATACAAGTGTCACTGACATGGACAGCATCTATTGACCCAAAGCCGTGGGAGCAAATTGTCTAGAAAGTAGTACGTGCAGTCGTATGAATACATCGTATGTAAAGGAGAGGACAAAAAAAAAAACGACATGCAAACAAGGACACACTCGAGATCAGTTTGCGAGATATTATTTCATATTGCATACTTAAGTTTGTGTACTATGTTATAGATAACAAGTTATTTATTTATTTATTTACTTAATAATAATAATAATAATAATAATATTACTTTAAAGTACACTGCCAGATTCAGCAGATTGTCGTTTAAGGGAAGGACAACTTTTGTATATAATATATAGATATAGATACAGATATGTGATCAATGAAAACTGTGCCCGCCAGCTGGCGAATGAGGCCCTTTTGGGGTTGAATACAGTGAGATATTGAGATTTCATAATAAAAATCAATACGGTTAAAAATATAGTTAAAGTCATGTTATACATACATATGCACATGCGCGCGCGGGCTCTCTCAAACACACACACACACACACACACACACACACACACACACACACAAAGTTGTGCAGCATACAAAATTGAATAAAATTGAAATACATAGTGCACAGGCCTAAATATTTCTTCTTTTTTTTTTTTTGGAGACAAAATTAATCTGTTTGATGTGATACGACTTTAACAACAACACTGGCTTGCAAATGGAAGACTTCCTGAAAATGTACCGTTGCCATGACAGTCTCATATGCAATTCGAACAAGGTAGACCACTAGTACTCATTCTCTCCCTTGCTGACACTTATTTGCTGTACAGAGATAAAAACGATTACATACACACACACACACACACACACACACAAAATACAGTAGAACTTTATAATTAAATGCTAAGAAAATGCTTTAAATGAGCATTTTGATCATGCAAATTCCCATTCTTGTAAGAGGGAAATTTAACAAAACTAAAGCAAAAACCCAAGACCAGCCACTCGTTCTGAATTCAAGAAAATAACGAACTTACGGTCGTGCACTTAATAACCTACATCATAAAAAAGTTCGACCCGCTCAGTGAAATCTACATTGATCTAAAATCCATTGACTGCAAAATTAAACATAACGCCTAGCCAGTAAAAACACAAAAACAACAATAATAATAATAAATCGACAACTGACACAAACTTGTACATCAACAGCAAAAGATTGCAATTCAATAAATTATACATATCTGTTAATTAAAACTCATAAATAAATAGTTTTTAAAAAATGCTCCTGCAAATGTTATATAAATAAAAATTCAAATTTGTATAAAAACAAAAACCCAAAACAAGAAACATTACAATAAAACAGTTATTTGTACAAAGTACAAAGTTGAAAAATTAATATAAAAACAAATACATTTTATTTATTGTTTTAAAAACAATAGTTTGTAACTAAAGTTTATTTTAATATAAAAAAACAAAGTAAAGCAAAAGCAGTTCTTAGTATTAATTTTAACCTGTTTATAAGAGTGACAAATTTGTTCAACTGGATGTTGACATTTCCAAGAAAAAAAATTACATAAAGTTGAGATTTGAAAAGTGGGTCATTTAGATTCCTAACGAAGTTTTTAGTAAACACATTACAAAAAATTCCTTTATGAATGTGGCAAACAAATTTTAGAATGTGTCATATAGATTTATCGGAGTATGATAAGCAGATTTCAACAACTGTCTTTCAGTGCCTATTGGAGTGACAAACTTTAAAAAAAAAAAAAAACAAGTATCAATTGAGACTTGTCGGGATTCGATAATGGTTTGGATTTTAAAAACATGTCATTTTCTTATTTACGTTTGGTAAATGTTACCACTTTTGAATTTTTTACCTACGAAATAGTGTGAGAGATAAGGGGGAGAGGGAGAAAGAGAGAGAGAGAGAGGGAGAGAGGGAGGGAGAAACTACATGCAAAAATAGTCCTTTCGTTCTGACAATTGTACAACTGTATACTGCATTTTATTTTAATGTCACGAATTGCAATCATCAGCTAAGTTTACTGTCGTACATGGTGACTATTAGCTAGAGTGCTAGACTTTCGTTGTTATCCTGACGACCTCACAGTTTTGTTATCCTGACGACCTAACAGTTATCCGTGCAGCTTCCATAACGCTTAATCCTTTCTACAATGGGTTTCAATAACCTAACGACTTAAAAACCAGCATAAGTTCAAAATTTAATTAAAAAAAGGTTGAAAATTAAAGTTGTACAAAAATAAGTTTTGAAGAATTTCAAACACTGTAAATTGCTTTATTTTAATTTCACAGGTAAAGATTCCAAGGGCAAATAAATAGGTAATTTCAGTTAGTAAGAAGAAGACCTTAAAAGCAATCATGAAAATAAAAGAAATAAAAAAGTATATCAGGAGAAAATGAGTTTGAAAAGATCTTTACTCAGCAGCACTGAGTGAATTCTGTTGAAAGTGAATAGTGAAAGGATGCATCTTGTTTGAGACACACTGTGAGGCGGAGATAAAGTAAGATATATTATTTTCGTATCAAGAAAAATGGAACAAAATGCTATTTTTGTTTCTGCTATTGGTATACTTATCAAAAATATTTTTTATTAGTTATTTAACAATCCATTAGCTTCCAAAACAAATAATCACTTATTAAGTAAGTGTGACATTAAAAGAAAATTTTCTAAATCTAATACCATTTAAAGATTACATGAAATATTTGCTAGGGGAAAAAAATTGCCTACACATATTATGTATTGTTAGTACAAGAAACAAAACGAAAAACAGATGTGCTAGAAACTTACAGTATGTGAATGCTTTCGTTCACACACACACACACACACACACACACACACACACACACACACACACACACACACACACAGAAATAGTCACACTCAAACACAATTCTCCAATTTACACCACAAACCACTTTTATTTTTTTATAATTGAGACACATTATTTTGTTTTGAGCTTGACAGAGGCGGCACTATTTAAGTAATCCCGAATGCTGGTTTAGCCTACGTCATTCAAGAAGCACTAGTTTAGCCTACGACTCTACGTCATTGAGACACTGACTCTGGATAAGTCATTTAGAAAGAGTAAAGTCCCCTGGTGAGTTCAATTAGTTTCTTCGTATAAATTATGACTATTATTTTTTTTTTTTTAAACAAACAGCCCCACCCCAACAATCATGTTAGTGTGGTCCGGTAAAAGGCATAGGGAGGGTTCATTAATATAAAGAATTTGTGAAATTTATTTTAAGAATTTGTGAAATTTATTTTTCTTTCCTCTTGAAGGTAAATTACAAAGTTTATTTCCAATATGAAAAAAAGTTTTAAAAAATATACAAACGAAACAAAATAAATCTGACTATACTGGTTTAAAAAACAAACAAACAAACAAACAAACAAACAAACAAACAGCGTGGTTAAATCCAACCGTTTCTTTTGTTCATTCTATGAAGAGAAGAAAACACTCTGGGGTAGAGCATTTCGACTTTATACTTGTCAACCCACTTCTAACCACAGTTATTACAATAACAGGATTTTTAAAAAAAGACAACTGAAAACAACGCATTATTTTAAAAATATACAACTGATTTGAAACAGCGGTAGGAGTCGTGGGTTATGCACAGGTAACTTGAAGATACCCAATGTGAAATATCACCAAGCGGCTGGCACCATGTAGTGAGTGTCATTTGGCAGCCGGTTATCCTGACAGTATGGAAGCAACAGTACCAAACCGGCCTAAGATGAACTCAGTCAAAGCAATAGAACTTCAACAGATCTAATTGCTAGCAAGAAACAACAAACAGACGAGTAAGGTTCCTTCGTGGACGCGCTTAATTCCCGATATGGTCAGCGCCTTTCGTTGTTTTCGGAGCTAAAGAGTCAAACGAATTTTAAATAAGACAGCAAACTGCCCGTATGCTACTCAAACGTAAACAGTAACTTCGCCTTTATCCTACTGACTTTTGGAAACACTTATCAGTCAGTCAGTTAGTCAGTCCCTTCAAATGGAGAAACTAACTTAGTGGTTGGGTTAATGAGATGTACTTCCGGTCTCAGCTGATTTCACTTGTAATATAGTGGCTTACGCCAAGCCGTGCAACCAATGGTAGACAAGTTAATAGATTCGATTTAGTGTTAAAAAATAAATGAAGCAAAATTACCCCTTTCGCTCACTTTGAATTAATTTTAAATTTTAAAATAAATCATTCTTTCGATTTAACGACTGACAGTTTACACAAATATTTTAATTTCACAAGTGTCAACAATAAAGGACTTAAGTTTCGTTTCCCACAGCAACAGAAGCAATTTTAACGGCTCTAAGATCTTGAAATAAAAGGAAAGCGAATGAAAATAATCCGGCACACATTAAAACAGCCCACTGATTGGGAATTAAAACGCCCACACCAGATGTCAGAGTTCTGTTCTGTTCCTTCCGGGATCGTTGGCAATTTTGTTTTTGTCTTTTATTCCTTCCTTTAAAACATTAAACGTGAACACTTTGGAACTATCTTAGTCAGCACTAATTTCTGTATGAAACGTACACAACATTTTTATTTTTTTTTGGGGGGGGGGGGATCGTACATTTTGTTCTTTGGCTTCAACCATGTACAACCGTTTTCTGTAACGTTCTTTTTCTTGTTTTTTAAAACTTTATAAATGTGAAAATAATGTTATGTACTGAACTACCTCTATCTCCAGACTTAGTTCTTGCGAGTAAGGAAGCTGGAGATTTTGACAAATCCGTCAAACACCACATCTGTTTAGAGGGACGGGGGGAGTGTGTGGAAATGTGTTCGTTCCATAAATCGCCACAGAGCAGTGTTCCGTTTGCAAATAATCAAAATACAGCATCAAACGTGCGAAAAAAACCACCCAGTCTTTCGTTTTCGATACAACACGGTTTTATAACTTCTGATACACAGTGTAGCGCGAGTTTCTTTTAGTATAAAACAAACGGAAATTTAAAAAAGAGATGTAAACGACAAACGCACACATAGAAATCTCCCCCCAAAGGCTGTTTCTATATCATTGTGCTAAACTGCCTACTCACAGGCAGCTAGAGGTATATGATGTTGACCACAGCGGGCAAAAAAAAAAAAAAAAAAAAAAAAAAAAAAAAGTTAAAACCCCCCGACTCAGATTTAGAACTGATTAACTAAACACCACAGCACACTTGTAGGCGAATTTCCGTGTGATGAACAGCGAGAAAATGGCCGCCCCGGCTAGAAATGAACTTTCCTCAAGTCTTGAAAATGGCTTGCAGAAAGAAAACATCAGTAAAGGGCGTTGTCTACTGTGTGGTTTGTGTTCCATCGCCATTATCTTCACAGGATGATTTCAGCACGGTGGCTTTTGATGGTGACTGAGTGACGCGCTGGTGAGGGTGGTCGAATGAATACAGTTTATTATAATTTGGTGTCAGCCGGTATTATGTACCGTTAGAAGTCGGAAACGGAAACCGTTGTCTACATCTTTCTGTCTTTCAGAGATGCCTGCTTGAATAAGAATATGGCAAAGTCTTGCGGGCTCACGCCAGGCAGAGTCAATGGCGGGCCAAACATGTCTGAGAAGAATTTGTTCGTGACATTGGTACCCTGTCTGACGTATGTGGATAAACATTGTACGTTACTGACAGAGTGGCAAATCGATTTTACTTCATAAAAGGGTTAATGAAATCAGATCTAAATCCTTATGAGATCTTGACACAGTGAGCTGTTCTATAAATAATTTCCTCTTCGATCAGAAATGCTCTGTATGTCATGTCTAAGAAAAAAGAGAGAAAAAATAGACTGTTATTTTATTCCCCTTAAAAGAAAAAAGAAAAAGAAACATGAAGGGGGAGAAAAAAAGATGTTTCCGTTTGCTTACGAATTCCTCTTCCACTTTGTCTTCCTTTCCACCACTCTTGGAGACTGTGCAAAACTGCACAAAATCAGAAACAAACAACAAACAAAGCTCATGTCAGAGAAGCATATGTTCACTTCCTGAAGTAGGACGACCCAGTGGCCAAAGTCTGTTCTTGAAGCTAGCCAATAGCAAAGAGTCTGTTTCTGAAGCTAGCCAATCAGCAAAAAGTCTGCAGTGATTACATCACTCGTTATTCCGCTGGGCTGGGGGGGAGGGAAGATTTGTCCCAGAGCTATACAGATGTTTTTGACACGTCTTGCATGCTTGTGGATTGAGAGAAATCCCCTTCCGGAGCCTCGGCGAAAGAGCCGTCGTTGCTTCCGTCGAACTCCATATCGCGCGAATCTGCGCTGTCGTTCTCCATGTTCAGAGATGGAGAGCTGAGTGTATCCGGGTTCTCAGGATTCTCACTATTACGGCTGCTGCCTGGCATGTCTGAGGCAGACGGCATTAGTTCATCCGATTTGGATGAAGACTTGGGGAGAAACGGAGCGTCGAAGCCGGCTCCATCTCTTGAATTGTCTTGGTCGGCATCTGCAAGTTGCAAAGTTTGGTGATGAGTGCAAAAAGTAATTTAAGTAAGTGCAATAACGTATTTGCTCCGTTTTTAACTTAGTCACACCGTTACAAAGAGACCCATGAGAATGAGTTCTAAGGACTCGCCAAATATCAGCAATAGAAGAACAAAAGTAAATGTATACATTTTAAAAGTCGACAAATCGAAATCAACACCAATATCTGTGAGAGTTTTAAGTAAATGAAATTTATGAGATGGGTAAATGTTAGATAGAAATGTGTGAGAGAGACAGAGCTTGTGTGGGGGTGGTAGGTAACATGCCTTTTTGTAAAACAACATAATGACTGATAATTACACAACGTTAACATAAATGGAAAATCTGCTAGAAAAATGTACGTATGAAAAGAGAGTTGGTAAAGAGAATACCCAAAGATAAATTAACTGTCTGTAAACGAAAGAGCAATATGATAAAGCACAGAAATCCAAGAGAAGAGTAATGAGAACGCCCGAAATAAATTAACTATGTACACATCAAAAATATCTAGATAAATGAAATTAACTGTCTGAAAATAAAACTGGCAAGATAAATAGGTAACCTGTAAGCTGACGATAACTAATCGTATTTTCAAACAACCAAAATCAATCAATCAAAAAAAACAATTACTCAATCCATCAGACAATCCAGACAATCAACAAAGAGGCAAACAAGTTAGAACTTCATTGCAACCTGACAGCACTAGTTCATAAACAAAATGATAAATAATGATGGTTACCAGTTATGAAACTCTTGGCACATTTCTCACGAAGAGAAGATTAATGTGTACTCACCATCAGCGTACGGGCCTGAAGATGAGTCGCCATACCAGACCCGACGGATGTCCTGCCGACGATTACGCATTAGCGCCTTATATTCTGAAATCCGCAGCTTCTTGCCATCGACAATGCAGGTTCGTTTTGGCCGAGGTCTTGAATAAAGGGGAAAAAAATCGAAAGACTGGTTATAAATAAATCGAAAGAGTGATCAGTTATTAACAACAAAACCCAAAACAACACTGGTCATGAATAATGATGGAATGGGGGCGGGGAGGTAAAGAACCACTCCATTATAACGAGGACAGGACAGCTAAACAGTTTTTCTACATAGCAGAAAGTCGAAAGAATTTAGGATATTTATATGTAATGGTAAGCAAGTTGGAGAGAAGAGAAATTATGGATTATGGGATTTACGGAGTCGAGATAGATCAAATCAAGAAAAATATTACAAGGAACGGACACAGCTGAAAGAATCCGCATTACTGGCACTGTCGTTGCTTGCTTAGGCCATGACTACACTAATGTTGTTACGGTTTCTGATTTACAACACAAATAATAATAATTCTCAACGACGTTAAGTTCATTGAAATTCGACCCCACCCCACCCTTTTTAATGTTGTTTTTTAGTACGTTATATCTTTTCTTGGTGGCATGTTATTTATATTTTGTTTGTTCTTTTTTTTCTTTCTTGCCGTTTTTTTCTGTTGTAAGGTGTTACAATAACATAAATGCTTTTAAAAAGAAACATTTTGTTTTATATGTTTGTAACAGGCTGGCCCAAAGATTTATGTTGGTTTCTTTAGAAAAGGAACAACATTTTAATTTTTTAGTTAACACAGATTTTTGTCTGCAGTTGAAGTCTGATTTTAAGGAAGTGCTGATGCTGTGTTGCTTTCAAGTTAAAAGACAGTGTTGCTGTCAAACTAAAAATTGTGTTGATTTCAAACTAAAAATGTTCTTTTGCTTTTAAACTATTATTGTGTTGTTTGCTTTCAAACTAAAAATTATCCTATTGCTTCTAAACTAAAAATTATCGTATTGCTTCCAAACTAAAAATCTTGTTTTGCTTTCATACAAACAAAAAAATGATTGTGGTACTTTCAAACAACAAAAAATGCCGTATTGCTTTCCAGCGTAAAGAACGCCGTATTGTGTTGCTTACAAAAATAAAAGTGCAGTATTACAATCTAGTTAAACAATTAAGCTGTGTTGCTGTCAAGCTACACAATGCTGTGTTGTTTCCAAGTTAAACAATGCCGTGTTGTTTTCAAGTTAAACAATGCCATGTTGTTTTCAAATTACATAATGCCATGTTGTTTTCAAGTTGCACAATGCCATGTTGTTTTCAAGTTAAACAATGCCATGTTGTTTTCAAGTTAAACAATGCCGTGTTGCTGTCAAGCTACACAACACCGTGTTGCTGTCAAGTTGAACAATACTGTATTGTTGTCCAGTTAAACAATAATGTTTTGCTATCAAGTTAAACAATAGTGTGTTTCTTTTAAGCCAAAGAATACTGTGTTGTTTTCAAGTTAAGCATTCTGCGATGTTTTTTAGTTCCACATTGTAGTGTTGCTTTTCAAGTTAATGAATACTGTTTTGCTTTTCAAGCTGTAAAGTACATAAGAGCACGCAAATTTTCGCGCACAAATAATATATTTATATGATGAAACAGCCCTTGTGAGTGTGTGTGGGTGTGTCCTGGCGTAAATAAATATATATTTATAAAACCGCTTTTTAACGTCCACTTGTGAAGTTTGTTGATTTCGGGAGCTTTAATTTCTAGATTTAAACAATTTGATTTGAAAATGAAGGTGTAAAATTGCCAACTATGAGTGGCAGGACACGTGCAATGAGTGCTTGCTTAAAACGTGAGTGCCAGGTGATAAATGTATCAAAGTGCTACACTTCCACGACCAAGGAAGGGGCTCAGGTAATTTTATGGCGGCACAATAATTTAACCAAGCTATTTATGTTTTTAGTTTGTTACTTTAAACTAGCAGGCATGTAATGTGTGGCACTCTTTCTCTCCCAAGTATTTTTTTTTAATTTAAAAGAAAATCTTTCACAGAAAACGTGCAGTTACAGTCCAGCACGGTTCTGTCAAACCCTTCAATGTGTAACATGCGTGCTTCAGCAACCATGTACAGTAATGTTATATTTAGAAAATGTAACACATAATAACACAACTTCAGATAGCAGCCTTTTTTTGTGTGTTGTAGATCCAAAACACTTGTCAGTTATGCAGGCAGTCGAACATCTTAATCTACATCTGCTCATACATACCGTCATCTTTCCTCACTTTTCAAACCAACCACCCCACCAAACACACACTCCACCACCACCAAAACCACCCCACCAACACACACTCCACCACCACCAACAACCACCCCACCAAACACACACTCCACCACCACCACCACCACCACCACCCATCCCGAGTCGCACACAAAACACTGAAAGAAAGATAATCCTGTCGTACTCAGGTGACTTTAAATATCATGATTATGTACACGATTTGTAGTCCTTACCAGTTTCGGTTTGAACTCTCGTTTTTAGAGCTTAGAGCGTAGTGCAAATTTTGTAATATGAGTATTTATACTAAAACGTAAAATTATCGTTGTGTAAATTGGTCAATGCAAATGTCGCTTAAGCATCGACGTTCCAAAGTAATGACAAAAAAAAATCAATGACGTTTTCATAAACAATGACTGCATAATAAAAATACAATGAAAAACAGAGGAAATCCGGGGCCACCAACCGAGGGTGTTTGAGGGTGTATGTCAAACTGGTGCGGCCTTTTTCATCCCTTTTCGCCCACACTCCACCTAGGAATCTATGGGGTCCCAATGGGGCAGTCCAGATTAGTGAACGTCTTATGACGAAATGATCAACGCAAGCTCCAGGGGTGACGTCAAACTGCTATCAATCCCCACCACCACCACCACCACCCGAGGAAATCCGCACTTTCATATCAAATGAAGACAGTGCTAACAGTAAATTAGATCTGTGTGTGTGTGCGCACGCGTATGACATTTTTTCTCTTTTTTTTTTCTTTTGCTTTAATATACAAATCAAAATTAACAGCGAGTAGTGGCGTTTTGTTTGTAATTACTTACTGCATTAAATAAAACTAACACTAAACTAAGATAAGACTGCAGGCAGTACTATCACAATCGAAATCCAGGAATTTAAAATTAATCTGTGTTGGCGGCGACCATGAAGTCTTGCCTGAATATGCAAGGTCAAGGAGACGCGGTTGTTCCTCCCCACACCCTCGGGCTAATAAATATAGTGTAGAGAGACATTTTACTTTAATTTTTAAATTATTTTTTATTTAATTTTAATGCTCCCGATCAGCAGTTCGGCCATAAATCTGACGAAGCTTTGGACTTTTTATGTGAACACGGCAATAAGACAGCCGTCAGTTTCGCCGCACCAACAGAGGTCATTCGATAAGCGAACGGGATTATAACACATCCTTATTTCTTTTCAGCAAAATTATACCAGCATCAAAGTATGACCTTGGATATACAGAATGCCAAGGACGTGACGCCGTGTTAATCTCCCTTTGCTTCAATTCAAGCGTTCTTAGAATTCTTAACACTCCAACAACCAATGCAGAGGATATATCGCCTGAACGCAGTGCTGTAAGCTAAGGCAAACAGTGCAACAACACATTCTTAGTTAAACAGAAATTTTATTAAAAAATAATTTTTGAAAAAGCTTTGGAAGCTGACACGATTCTTCAATGCCTATTAAGTCATTACTTCCTAAAAAAATTTTTTGTAGACAGCACTGATGCTCAAGCTAGGTCACCAACTTACTGCCTTTTCATTTTTTAAAATTTCATTAAATTCTTATTTTAAGGTTGTGTTCTGATTCAATGGTAGACTCTTGTGACTGTTTTAACTTCACACTTTAACTGCCTCTGGCTGTTTGTGGTGTTTGTTGGTGTATAGCGTTGTCTTCTCATGTCATTGCCTCCCCAGCCTGATGAACAGCAGCCTGTCAGGGGGTGGAGGTCAAGCCAGAAAACAGAAGAATATGTGCTGTGAATGGGAAGATGGTTCCGCCAGATTATGGTAAGAAGGTACTGAGGTGATGCTGGTTAGTAAATAAATAAAAACTATCCTTGTTACAGGAACGTACATAGCAAAGACGTCAAACACAAAACAGGCTAAAGAGAGGAAGAGACCCTTACCGATATCGGTAGTCTGGGTGTTTTTCCATGTGAAGCTTACTCAGACGAGACTGTTCCTCATAGTAGGGCTGCTTTTCTGCATTGGACATGGCTTTCCATTTGGCTCCTACAAGATTGATCACAGCAGAAATCAGGAATGTTAGTTTCACAAAACTGACATATATTTGTGAATTACATTACTTGTCTGTTTAACGAAATTGACAACATTAGTAAACAATGTATTAAATAAAATAAAAACATGATATAGATAGTTATTTAAGAATTAGGTAGTGTGATGCTAATGCCACCTAGTTAATGGTTATGATTATTATTGTTAATTAATCATCCATAACTATTTACAAGTGGTGAGAATCTTAATTTATGTTATTAATAATTCTCCAGAAGACACCACTCGTCTCTCTCTCTCTCTCTCTCTCTCTCAGCGGATATGCGGGCGCTGTAAACGTTTTCTCTTCCACAAAATTAAAGACAAACATTTACGTCACAATATTTCCATAGGTGGAAAACGGTCTTACTAAAAGAGAAGACAAATCCATCTTTAATCTATATTTAATGAGCCCCCATCCACCAATTTTCTGCTCCAACACAAGGTCATCAGTATATGTAAGGTAACTAAAGTTAACAATAAATTTATTAAATCAACAGTCAATATTCATAAAACAAATACAATGAAAAAAATTACTTCACATCAATATTTCCACAAAACCACATTCAAATAATTTTAATCCCTAAACAGTCTTATATCCTAACATACAATTCAATAGATTAGTGTCAATACAAATCACTGGATAGTTTTTATCAGAAAACAGAAATTAATTATTAGAGATAAGTGATAATATTTCTATGTAACCATGTATAGATGAAACTGCAATAGTTTTTATCACGCGCTTTTCATAACAAAGTTATAAGTTCACTGTTCATGTTAATTCCACGTTTCCCTCTTCATGTTGTAGAACACTGATTTGCTGATATTCTCCTGAGGATAATCTGGCACTCTACCATAATAGCTCTCTCAAGCAGAACAACAACTGTCTTGTACCAGAAATTGCTTGATGTAGTCATCATACTTTGCCACCATACATCAGTGGGGTGCAGTGTATCCTTTATACAAGCTGTAAATACTTCTCATGTCTACCATGGTCACAGCATTTTATAATCAGTAAAACAAGGAAAGGCTGCCTTTCCCCTGTAAAATATAATCAGGGAACAAGGCTAAGTTTCTAGTTTATTCCTTTGTAACTCCATTCTTCCTTACACTCAAGTCTCAACTTACAGTTTCTTGCAACAGTATTTATTAGCCCAATACACTCATACTGCAAAATAAATATAGCATAATAGTTTTATGAGCAGATTCACTAGAAACAATGTCAAGATTTTAGCATACTACATATAAGCACCACAGTTCACAATTTGTAGAAATAATAGTCTACTCACATAATACATCTCTACGCAAAACACAAGTATAACACATCAATAGCAAAAATGCATGAAATATTTCTAGGTCCATTCTCTCTCAATCAGTCAGTTAACTCATTCATTAAGCTAACAACTGCCTTTCATGACTGGACTTCTTGCCACACCAATTTTAGATAAGAGAATTCTCTACAGCAGGTAAACTTTTGATATCAGCTCATTGCCTGGTCTCCTTCCCATAAATGTTAGCCATTGGGTAATAATACTACTCATCCAGTTGGAACTGGTTTGCAATGCATCAGCAATTTTTAGCATATTATCAACTCGAGTGTTTACTCCAACTCTGACACTTACAAAAATATCACCATAAGGAGTGCATAAGGTTGGGTCACTTTGACAATTTAATAATTTATGCATCAAATTAAGCGTAGAAATAGAAATAGGCAAATTTACTCTCTCAGAAACAGCTTGTCTATTCCACAAAATTAACATTTTATGGACACGAATTTGATTATTAAAAAAAATAAAATATTTTATATATATATTTTTTAAAGTAGTGCATGCCTTTGGAGTTTGTTTCGAATTGTAATAAACAGAATTCCTACTCAATGAACTGATTTAAGCTACCACATATATCTGATTTGTAATAAGTTTTTTTTTTTTTTAAACAAGAAAAAGAACACAAAGTAAAATAAAATAAACTTAAATTAATGTAATTTTTAAAAAGTGAAATAAAAAAAATGAAATAAATCTGGAGACTTATGTTAGCGTTCCATACTGATTATAATCTCTAAACGCTTTACATTCTACATGCAGTTTCATAGTCTCGAGTCAGAGAATGATGCCAGCAGTTTGAAGATTCCGCGCACAAGTTTTGGTAGCAAGCTCAACCAACCGTCAATTCCGCGCACACAGGAAAAATATAAGAGGGATTTTGCGCGCGCGCGTGTGTGTGTGTGTAGGAGGCGTCACACTTTTCTCTGAAGCGGTTAAAATAAATGTCACAAATATGATCAATTTAAAATTAAATTCCTGAAAGAAACTCAATCAAATTAGTTCAGACAGCAATGACATTTACTATGGAAAGAAGACTAAATGAATGGGTGAATGAATTTGCAAGGTGTTGAAGAAGAAAAAAAAGACTGAAGGGGTGGTGAGAAAGAAGGTTCAAGGGATGAGGGAAAGGATTTGCAAGGCGTGGTGAGAAAGAAGGCTCAAGGGATGAGGGAAAGGATTTGCAAGGCGTGGTGAGAAAGAAGGTTCAAGGGATGAGGGAAAGGATTTGCAAGGCGTGGTGAGAAAGAAGTTCAAGGGATGAGGGAAAGGATTTGGAAGGCGTGGGGGAGAAGAAAGATTAAAGGGGTTGAGAGATAAAAGTATAAAGGTACGGGAGCAAAGCGTAGGAGAAAATTTCAAGCTGATAGGAGAGTAGACACTTAAAGAGATAGGAAGAAGAAACGGGTAGGAGAAAAAAGTTCGAAATAGGTGAAAGGAAAGTACCGAGGTGAGATGAAATAGATTAAAGGGGTGGATGAAAACATTGAAAAAATTGTAGGGAAGGAGGGAGAACAGAGTTGTTTTTTTTTTTTAAATAAAAAGGAGTGAGGAGAAAAAGCTTCAAGTGGTGGAGTGCGAGCTGTTAAACGGGGAGGGGTGGTGGTGGTGGAGTAGGATAAAGTGGTGATGAAAGAGAATAAATTTAGCACCAATCAATTTACGAACCTAGAATTTTGCTGATGTTCGAATTGTGCATATCTGGACATGCCTTCAAAATCTTGCGTCTCTCCTCCCGTGCCCAAACCATGAAGGCGTTCATGGGCCTCTTGACGTGGGGCTTGCTGGGGTCGTTCTTTTCGCGCTGCGACCGAATTATCTTGGCCCCAAACATCTTGCCTGGAAACGTGCGGACCAGGGATTGCGTTAAGTCACGTGTAATTAAAGGAAGCACTCTGTCTCCTACACTTCGCCACAAACAAGGCTCCGTCAGAGATAGCATAGCAAGGGGTGCGCAACTCTTTCAGGCAGCTAGGCCGATTCAGGATAACTCTAGCAGCATCACGAGCCGCTTCCGCTGTTTATGCTACTACCCCTCTGCATGTTTTTAAAGCTATTTTAGGTACTTATTTTAAATAAAATGAAGTACATACGAGTTCCACTATATACCTATTTATCCTTCAGCAAGTGTAGTTCGATTTTCAAGGCAAAGATGCTGATTTAAAGAAGAGTAAAAAAAAAAAAAAAGAACTATACGAATAGATTAAGTTGTTTGTATTTTGTTTATTTCGGACAACTTATCGAAAGTGATTGTGAATGATATTGTTCAATTTACAATTTTACTTACTTTATTTTAGAAGCCGCACAACCCACCCACCCCCACTTACCCACCCACCCCCCAAAAAGAAGGAATAATAAATCTGAAATGCTGCACTGAAACCGAGTGAAACACAGGAGAAACGAAATTTAGCAGATGAAATAAGCAACAGTATATTTATTTACCATAGTAATTAATATTTATCTTTTCTAGACTATAGACAAAAGGAGTAAGTCACACGGACATCTGAAAAATTAAAAAAAAAAATTAAACAACATTGCTCTGCTTGTTTGAAAATATCAAAATCAGATTATAATGGTTAGAAACCAATGCTAACAATCGTCGAAAATAAATTCCATTGTCTTGCTCAGTTTTGTTAACACAAATACTTTGATTGTTTATACGATGTTTAAATGCATGATAAAACGGCTCAGTGAATGAAATGTATATAATTTTTTTTTTTATTTCCCTAATTGTTGTTTGCTATCAGAGTAAAATCCTGAGTCTTCAGTGCCCTAAGTTACAACATGTAAATAACACGATGGTTCTCTACTCCTTGTTAGCAAGAATTCGCCGGCCGGAAATGAAAAGATGGGGAGGGGCATAATTCTAATCGAATAGCCTGAGTCTCGTACTTAAAACAAGCAAACTGTACCAAACAAGCGAGAGTTGCGCGCCCCTTGCTATCTCTTGTCATGCGCATCAAAGCGCATCGTACCTTTTTCCATACACACGCACGCATACTTAATACTTCTACAGTGAGCCAGACTTGAATTTGAGAAGAGATGCGTTCTGAAAGAGGATATTTCTGGATGGGTGCAAATTAAAAAAGAATGCATTTGAAAAGCGAACGTAAAGGAAGAGGGTGTAAATTAGAAGAACATTCAGATGAAAGGAATACTGCTTAAAGAAGGCTTTTTTTTTAAAATTGTTGGTTTCTTGAGAAAACAGTAGCATGATGAAGAAAGGGACGTGACTGAGAAGTGTGTAAGAAGAAAGGGGTGTGACTGAGAAGTGTCTAAGAAGAAAGGGACGTGACTGAGAAGTGTGTAAGAAGAAAGGGGTGTGACTGAGAAGTGTGTAAGAAGAAAGGGGTGTGACTGAGAAGTTTGTACTAAGAAGGGGATGTGACTGAGAACTGTGTAAGAAGAAAGGGGTATGACCGAGAAAGGGATGTGACTGAGAAGTGTGTAACAAGAAATGGGTGTGTTTACAAAATGTGTAAGAAGGGTGTGTTTGCAAAATGTGTAAGAAGAAAGGGATGTGAGTGAGAAATGTGTAACAAGAAAGGGTGTGTTAGCAAAATGTGTAAGAAGTAAAGGGTTGACTGGGAAGTGTTTAAGAAGACGTGTGACTGAGAAGAGAAGCGTTTGATGGAAAGGTTGTTCGGGGGAAAAAAAAGGCGTATAAATAAAATGGAAGTGACTGAGAAGACAAATGTGCAAAGAAAAGAGAGTTTTGAATGACCTACAATATAAATCACGCATGTGTAAAGGCGTATATTGAAGAAAGGCATTTAGAATAAAACATGAGTATATCTGTGAAGAAAATGGAAGAGAGAAGCAATAAATGGTCTACGTGTATGAATGAATGTGTGTGAGGGTGTATGTTTGTGAATGTTAATGTGTGTGTGTGTGAGTGTGTTTGTGAATGGGTGTGAGAGTGTATGTTTGTGAATGTGTGTGATAGTGCATGTTTGTGAATGTGTGAGTGTATGTTTGTGAATGTGTGTGAGAGTGTATATGTGTGTGCATTTTAGCTCAATTGTTGAAGTGATTTACAAGATAGTTCATTCTCCCCCCCCCCCCCCCACAACTTTTTTTTTCTTCTTGCTTTAAATTTGTCTCTTCTACAAAGAGTAATTGCTTTGTTTGTACAGACGTATTGATAGAAAATGAAATATGAATATAAGTATTCAAGAAACCACAACAATAATAAATCCATGGGTTGTTAACAAATTTAAATGTACACAACTTTTGATGATGCGGAGATTGTCATCAAAACTGTCCTTGTACTCACCCTGCAAATGACAAACACCTACGATTAACAGTCATTAACACCATAACGTCATCAAAACTGTCCTTGTACTCACTATGCGAATGACGGACACTTACGATTAACAGTCATTAACACCAGGACGTCACTAAAACTGTCCTTGCACTCACTCTGCAAATGCTGAACGTAACTACTGTGACTGTCATCTGACGCCCCAGGAATTTGGTGTCCGTCCTTAGCAGACGACAAGGAGTGTAGAGTTGGCAGCGATGGGGACGGTGTGCTGGCGTACATCGGGAACTGGTGCGGCAGACCCGGAAACACAGGACTGCTAACAGACGCCGCCAACTGCTGCGCTAACACCTCCTGAACAAACGACTCCTGGAACATAAACTTGAAAGGTTACAGATTAGGCGTTACACTACTGCAAATACTTCGGTGGATGCTGAAAGTAAGTTACTACTTATCGTTTCAATTACTGTGACACGTCACTAGGTAGGTATGACACAATTTGCACACACTGGATATGATGGTGACAACTAGTATAAAGGTGGAGGGTGTTGCGGCTGTAAGGCATTGCATCGCAAATACAGTTAAGTGGGTACTACAAAGTGAACAAGGTGGTACACAGATTAAAGGAGAAATGGTGAGTAGAGACAACATATATGATGTTAAGTATTACAAGAATGTGCATATAGTATCTACCTACCTACCTACATAAATACCTACCTATCTATCTATCTATCTATCTATCTACCTATCTACCTACATATCTATCTATCTATCTATCTATCTATCTATCTATCTATCTATCTATCTATCTATCTATCTATCTATCTATCTAAAGATGCTCGTGGAATAAAAAGATAGTGCATTAAAGATATTTTTTTATGTTTGTCATCAGTGTTTATTTATCCTCTCTAGTCCTGTTGGCTTGCTTGTCCTTGAATAAAGAACAATAGGAAGACAAAGAGCAGAGGACAACATAGAGTTTTACTATTAGACTAAATGTATTGACAACAATAATTGGTGTTGATGCCATAAAAATTTAAAACAGAGAGCAAAGGACCTCTAAGGCAATCGGACCTAATGTATTAACGACAGAACAATGGTTGATGCCATAAAAATTATGCAAACAGCAAAAGACAACAAAGGACTTATGATCGGGTACTGTCACTCACAGACATATATAAATAAGAAAGGACAACTAAGGATAATACTCTAAATATTATAGAGAACAATTATTGGGTAAAATCAGAAAAAAATAAAAATAAATTTAAATTTTATCTAAGTCATGTACGGTTGACTGTGGCGTTAAGACTCTCTCTCTCTCTCTCTCTCACACACACACACACTTTATTTACCTTTTCGGTGTCAGATGGAGATAACTTTCCATTAAGTGTTTGTGGGTGCGGGGCAGACAACCCGTGGAACGGCAGGCCGAGATGCGACGGCAGACTCAGGAATGGACTGGTGACGTACTGGGGCGACAACCCGAAGGGCGCTCGAATCCCTAGGAACTGGGACACCTCCGGGGCCGCCGGTGGCGACGGCTGCGACACTGGGACCGGCACGGGAACTGGCATGGCCACCGCACGCTTGTGGTGGTTGCTGTGCGCAGGGGGTGGGGTCACCACCGGTTCCAGCTTGATGCTGCCATCGGCACCGTGCAAGAAGTACTCGGCGCCGGATTTCTCCTTCTTCATGTCTTGCTTGGGCTTGGACAGGTTGAGTGGCGTCTCCTGATCGTTGCTGGCCTCCGCGGCCCGGCTGTTGTGATTCAGGATGGTGTTGCTGTTGTTGATGGCGCTGGTAGGCGGGGGTGGAATCATGGGAAATATGCTGGGCGTGGTTCCCACCCAAATGGGAGTGTGAGCGCCCGAGATCAGCGGGCTGGTCTGGGGTACAGCGGATGATGTCATGGGGTGACCGACGTAATACGGAGACGAGGCAAGTTGTGGCGAAGTGGGTGACACTTTGTGCAGGTCCAAGTGAATGGAAGACATGGAAGAGGGTACTCCTAGAGAAGAAGGAGGTGGCGAGGGTGTCATGATGGCCTTCGTAGGGGGTGAACGTGAATGAAGACTGTTTGAAGACACTGCAACAAAGCCATGCCGTACTATATTAAGTCAAGAAACATATTTCATAGCGGTAAAACTGTTTTTGTTTCTCCGCATTCCTCATTCTTGTGGAAAGAATAAAAGTTGTGAAAGTGTAGAGGGCGCATGCGTACTTACACAATTTAATTGCAATCACGTGACAAGACGCGCGCGACGATCTAACAAAATAAATAACGGCATCTGTTGTCCTTGTAATGTACCCAACTCGGAAGTTTAGTGACAATTAACGTGTGCTGTATCAATTATTATTGTAATTAATGATCAGTGTTAAAGGTGACTCTGTAAGTAGAAACAGAAAACAGGCCAGGAAGTACAGAGAACTAGTCCAACAAATTATATGCCTTCAAAAGTAGAAATTAATTTATATTATTTTCTTGATGGATATCCCGTGTAATACTTAAAAAGCTTTTCCCTGCTGGATCCGAGATAACATTCCGATAAATCTTAAAGCTTTCGTCACTTTCATAATCCCGAACAGATTGCCTATCTTTAACTGGAGATCTCACGAGATGCATGTCTTTCTACTTCATACAGAGCTAGCGGGACAGGAGTTAGTGGGGTGGAGGTAAGGATAGGATAACGTGAGCTAGTGCAGTCAGAGTGTGTGAATGACCCGGGTGTCCATAACCTAATCCATTGATGACACTTTCCTGAGATTGTAGTATAAATATCTTGTTGCTTGAAATATGACGTGTAGCGCGAAAGCGGCGGAAACCGGAAGCGTCCCCTACATTCAAGCAAACACGACGTGTTGTCCTGTACGTTTTACGTATGATGATTTAAGCCACTAACGCAAATGTTCAATATAAATTTAGACTGAATTAATAGCTGTTTACGTTCAGTCCCATGGGGATGGAAGTTGCAATGATCATTTCTTGCACAGATGAGAGGGGCATTTATCGGAGGAAAAAGAAAATAGACCAAACTGCAAACGATTTAGTACTTATATTTATTCTTAAAATACCTTGGCGTTAGATCTGAAATAACCTACCGCTGTTCCACCAATTAAAAATAATATTTTGATGATGTCGCTGGCACGTAGGAGTTGGGAAGCATTACAGAAACTACAGCTAATAAATACATGATTACATGTGTTACAAGTGATACACACAAGCATATACTTGTACACTCCATTATGCTCGACTTTATTTAATCTTATATACAAGCACTTCATCTACTGCATTTTAATAGTGACGCAATAAAACAAACTAAGGGCAATGCAAGAAAAGAATAAGTGAACAAAAATAAATAATTTTCCGAGAAAAAAAAAGAACAAGACTAATAGCCTAAAAACAAACTAGAAATAAAGTTAAAACACGCAATAAATACCCAGTTAAACAACACGACAATAAGTACCCAGTTAAAACACGACAATAAATACCCAGTTAAAACACGACAATAAATACCCAGTTAAACAACACGACAATAAATACCCAATTAAACAACACGACAATAAATACCCAGTTAAATAAACGCAAATATAACACAAACAAAAGAAAACACGCAACAAGCATAGCTCCAGCAAAAAAAGAACTCACGCAACAGGCACAGCCCTAAGAAATGAACACACGCAACAGTTGGAGCCTAAACTAAAGAGAACACGCAACTAAAGAACACAGGCAACAAAAGAGCTCTGACAAAAGAATACACACAACATGAGCCATAACAAAAGAACACACGCAACTAAAGAACACAGGCAACAAAAGAGCTCTGACAAAAGAATACACACAACATGAGCCATAACAAAAGAACACACGCAACAGAGAAAAGAAAACGCGCAACAAAAAAGAGAAAAAGGAAACAAACAACAAACTACAGCCCTAAGCAATAAAAACAAACAACAAAATACAGCCTTTAAGCAATGAAGACAACAAAATACAGCCATCAGCAAGTTCAACAAAAAGGAAGCATACGATTGTGTTGACAACAACCACAGTTGAACTGCTGCCACTTTGTGGCATAAAGGGTCGTTCACCTTTAACCAATCTTGCAAACCCTGCAAAAGTATCCAGACGGACAGGAAGGTGTGTGTGTGTGTGTGTGTGTGTGTGTGTGTGTGTGTGTGTGTGTGTGTGTGTGTGTGTGTGTGGTTATTAATGTCGACTAAGCATTCTTTTCATTACTACCATTAAATAACATGGCAAGACACATAAAAGAGTATCCCCAGCAATACTCTAGACTACAAAGAAAGGAGGAAAGAAAGAAAGATTTTTTTTTTAAATCCACACAAAACAGCATAAACCACCAACCCCGAAAACACCAACAAATCCCTTATCTTTCAGGGAACAAGATCGGTTGGGTTCATGCCATTATTTTACTCGTGACCCCGCTGGTCGGTATACACGGTTTCGCGATAGCGGTTGTGGTAACGTCAAATGGCGAAAATGGTAAGTGTAGCTTTAGTCTGCTATGGTCGTCCTTCACTTCGTCCATTAAGTCTTGGCACGGGTGTTTAGATAGCTCTTCTCTCTTAACACCCCCTTCCCCATCTCTTTATGGACGACCTCAAGGCTGTAGGTAGCCTGCTATTTCGTGCCCCCGGTAAGGACCGAATTTGGGGGTGGGGTGGGGTGGGGTGGAGATAAAAGTAGATCGGGGAGAGAGCTACTGTGTCGTAGCCTGATCGTTCCTCGGCGTTCCCACAAATAAATAAAAAAAACCCAAACAATTAAAGAACCGTACGCAAATAAATTTATAAAATATGAACTTATTAAATCAGCGAAAAATTAAACTTTAAATAACGAAGTCATTAACGAGGTCCGGGTAAAGATGAATTACTGGACTGCTGAGTGAAGCAAAAGACTCGTAAATTACGCCAATTCGGCTACTGTTTGGACTCTCTCCAGATCCATTTGACAGACTCTTGTTACTGCGAGGACTTTTATTCACTCAGAGAGGATGTACGAAATTCTGCCAATGAACAGAAGAGGTTGCCATGGCTGCGACGCTCGAGAAAATGATGTACAGGTATTTCGCGGGACTGGAATTTGTGTTCTGTTTTATTCCATGCTTTTTCACACGATTATTTTAGTAGATCCATTTTTTCATATATATCGCAAATCTCGGTAGATCCCTGTCTTAATGTAAGCATCCACGTTTTAGCATACGCGTTCGTTGGTATATCTAGGAACTTCTGTTAAAGGGTAGATGATGGGGGCTGGTGTGTGGGAGAGAATGAAGGGTCTGGGGTGGGGTTGGAGTTGAAGTTTTCCCACTGAAAACTCTGGACAGAAGACCAAAAAATTGGACAAAATATGCAGTTCGGTTGGACATTCTAGATAAACATCTCCCTTTTGTCACCTCATCCTCAGAACCTGTCATGTTATGTATACACAGATGCGAAACAAGAACGATAATATTGATATACATGTATTTTGTCATGTGAAATGGCTAATGTCTGAGTCTTTTGCATATAAGGTGACTATCAATGGCGGAGAAATGGTACTTCGAATACAATAAAGAACTTACCTAGCCTCGTTTCTGAATACGTCAACTGTTAATGGCAATCGTTAGGTTGTACGTTATGCACAATACCCCATACCTTTACTCTTCGCTAGTCAAAAACAAAAAAAAAAAAGACAAACAAACAAAAATACAACCAGCCGTGACTTCAGGGTGGCATGTCTTAAGTGAACGGGCTGATAAAAGCGTTGGTTCGACTAGCGTTAGGCGACAGCGGGTGCTTTCAACCATCGAGCCCTGCTGGGTTTGCTCTTAAATACTGGGCTCCATATCATCCTTACACGTCGCCCTAATCACAACACAGGGGTGTGTGTGCGCGCGCGCGAGAGAGTGTATGTGAGAGAGAAACTGAGAAGGATAAGCTAGCGCTGATTTCAGATCGCTTTACATTGTCTCCCCGCACAATTCAGCTTGTGGGTGTCAATCTAATGCACATCTTGATCCAGTTTCTCAATCTCTGCGCGCCGCTTTCGTTTATTTTTTAACAGCAGTTGCGCTTACTTCGTCGTGTCAAGGGGAGACAACTGGCGAGGGGAAATTGTGGAATGAAATTTTTAAAAAAATCAGTTTCTCCCTCTCGGTGTGTGTGTGTTTGTTTGTGATTGTGTGCTTGAGGAAAACAAAGTATAATGCAGACAAAGAAGGGTTGTCCCACCTCTCTCTACATATATATAAACACGAATACATACTTTTACTGTGCTGAAAATCTATTGAAATGCATGCCTTAGTGAATATTTCTACAGGTTGAGAAAACGAGAGGAAAAGTTTTACTAAGATATTCTTTGCACTTTACTACAGCATAAACATTATTTTTTTTTAAAAAAAGCATTTAAGGTAACAGTACATATTTGTGTGTATGTCTGTGTTCGTGCATATGTGTGAGTATGCACACTAGGTACGTGTTTAAATAAGGAAATTAATATCGAAACTGACAACAACAAAAAAGAGAAAAGGTTGCCTGACATTCTTAGGTGCACATGTGTATATTATTGGAAAATATCCTCTTTGTCAGTAGATGGCACAGAGAGCAAAGAAATGGAGACGGCATAGGCATGAGGGACGCGCCGTTTGAATTGAAGGTGAGCGAAAAGACAAGCTTGACAGCGAACGAGGGAGCATCCTATGACTATATTACTGCCGATCTCAGAAGTGACTCTAGTGTACTGAGAAATAACATTCGCGTCAATTGTTTGGATCAGCTGCCTTCTCACATCGGTCGTGGCCCTCTCCATACCGAACCCACTCCATATGCTGTCTTTGCTTAAGTTATTTTGTTATACAGACCGATCATGGAAGCTGTTTGTGTTTGGTCGGATCCTAAACAATGTCATTCACGGGTGACAGCGCGAGGTTAAGCGAACCACCCGAATTCTAAACTGAGAGAACTACGCCACTTATTAATTAAGTAGTTTCAAGCATTTTTCTGGAGAAATGCATGCGGCCCTTTGCCCGGAACCAGCACAAACAAAATATAGAGACGAATTTATGAATGAAGAGTAGGGAAAGTGGGAGACGTCAAAGGAAAAGGGGAAAGAAGTCAGAGTTGCAATAATCAGAAACTAATACAACAACAACAACAACAAAAAACCCACCAAAAACAACAACAAAAACCCCCTCAACTAAACCGAGCGTGCGAGCGATTGTGTCTGTACATGAGTGCGTACTAGTGTTTGCAAACGCGCCTAAAAACAATCCATACTGCGCCTCGTCCACAATGCAGCTCGACAACGAAAATGTCTGCGAAACCGAAGTGATCAGTTCGATTTTATAAACAAGTGATATAGACTAACCAATCAAATACATTTTTTAAAATGACCAATCAGAACCGTTATTAAGGTAATCTGACTGATTAGAAACGTTCTGCAGAAAATCCGACCAATCAGAAATCTTAAACCTTTACTACACACACAATATTTTTCCTTTTTTTCGTGCAATGTGCAAGACAATATTTTATACAACTTATGTATGGCCATAATTCTATAGACTGTTTCTATGGACTTGTGTATAAGCATTCCATTATAGCAATAACAATATTGAAAAATATATAATATAATGAAATGATTATACAAATTATGATGTTAACATTGCATTAAAGCAGCCTTTGCAAGAGAATAATTATCAGGAATGCCAGCGACCTATTTATGATCGATAGGACGTACCATTTTTTTTTCGGTCGAAAGAATAATTATCGGAAATGCCAGTGACCTATTTATGATCGATAGGCCGTAACATTTCTTTTCGGTCGACAGAATAATTGTGTAGTAGAGAGTTCGCCTTTCTGTGGCTGCTCAAATCTGTGCAACAGCAACTAATGATGGCCAAGGCACGTTTATGTTCCTCAACCACCCCCATCCCCTTCGCAAGGCGCCGTGCTGTCGCCCTTTATTGACGCTCTTGTCTTTTTTTTTTTTTCAAAGCGAAAATTGAGGGTAGAGATATGCTAGAATTCTCAGCTAAAAAAAAATAGTGAACACGAATGAAAAGCATCTCGGTTCGCCTTTGTGATATTGTTGTAGATGAGATTGGAGTGCTTTCCATTTTCTTTTTTTCTAATTTTACCCCCACACACACTAAAGAACAAGGCATGTTTGTTTGATGAAGATTCTATCGCCACTTGATTTCTGTGCTTCACAAAACACCCATCAACTATAATCACCCTCTAACTCCATAAACACCCCCCACCCTACACCATTCTTTCGCTACTCGTCCCATCCTTGCCAAAAGTTGTGTGATTTTTAAACGAGAACCAACCTCCCTCCCCCTCCATTATTCGGAAAACATCCTCGGAGATATTCGATAAAAAATATATATATAAGCAAATATAATGACGCGTCCTGAAAGTCCAGAACTGACAAATGGGGCATACGTGCGCGAAGGTAAATGTCTACAATTGTATTTTCATTAAGATGTCCTATATTCATACACCTAAATATTACAGAGGGCAAACAGTTAATCAGGAATCAGAAACGAACTTTTTCTTTCATTTATTTAATAGCGGTCCCAATATCTCGACAGAGTGGTAGAAAAGTAGACAAGTCTTCCTCACCGGCCTAAATCCGAACAAAAGAAGAACAAAATAATGAAAAGCGCAACTGACCATCTTAGGTATGAGACCATTCGGCCTACATGTATGTTGAGAGAGACTTAAAAGTGACAAGGAAAAGAGCACATACACACAACCTGTAAAACAGAAATAATAATATCAAATGACATGGTTTTTATATTGTCCTACAAAGCAACAGCACGAAGTAAAACGCGGGGAACTTAAGAAACAAAAATCGCCCCCCCCCCACCTCACCCCGTCCCACCAGCATGGGGTATTAATATGCAATACACTCGACCATTTTCCAGCACGGCGATAACTGTCGGCCCCAAAACAGGACTCTTTTTAACGAAAGCGTAGAGTGATTAACGCCGTTGTTTGTCTTTTTTCAATAGCTGTAAATACCCGTACTTTTAAACGGGTGCGCTGATATCCAACGACCGACGCTCACTAGTGAATATTTGCAAGAGCACTCAAGCGTGTCCAGAGATGCCTCTGAATGGACTGCAAACAAAGATGCAGGGAAGTCGTTACTCTGAAAAACTAATGAATGAACCCAGTTAGTCACATATGTCTATGCTCTGACAGAATCCAATTAGTCACACATAACTAGGCAGAGAACCCAGTAAGTCACACATATCTGAAGATGATGGGGGTGGGTGGGTGGGATAGATCGATAAACCCATAGATGACGTATCATTAAAAGACAAAGAATAGTGTACTGTGAGCATTTCTTTCTTTCTTTTTCTTACTGCCTTTAAAAATTAAAAATATTCGTGAGTGATGAGTATAGAGAGAACCTACAATTTGTCAACGGGTGGCTGAATATAATCAGACTTAAATTTGGATTTTCAGTGAGGAAATCACGCTGAATATTTGTTTTGGATTTTATAAAAATCCGTTAATCTTAGATGGAAGGATGTGGGGGAGAAATCTGGACACCCGCGACTGTTCTCGCTTGACCTACATTATTCAAGCTGTCCAGCCCATGGACCGACAGAGACGCGGGAAGCTGCAATATCACCACCACCCAATCCCACCCACCCACCCACACAGCAACCTCATCTGCAATCTGGAAGGCACCCAATCTTGTCTGAGTCACAAATTTATTTGTATCTGGTAACAGAGAAAAAAGAAACCCACACCCCTGCGGAGCACACAATACCCGCAAATTGCCCCCTCCCTTTTAGGCGGCCTTTGAAGTGAAGGCTCCTTACAGATGTGCCTTTGTAGCTGATGGAGAAACATGCCGTCCATACTGTGCACAAATGAGAGAGAGGCTACTGGAAGACAATGTCTGTCGCCCATTACATCGGCGATGAAATTAACATTCTAACGGGCTTTTAGTAGCGTGAAATGCGTTTTCACCACTACCCTACCTCCGCAAACTGCGTTTAGTACGAAAGACAATCTCTTTGACTACGAAATGTGTGTGTGTGTGTGTATACGCGCGCTTGTATGCTTCTGTGTGAGAGAGAGAGAGAGTAGGAAAACAGGGTGTGTACAGTGTGCATTATTATATTGCATACTTTCGCAATATAATAATGGGAATGGTCTGTCAGTATAGATAGGAACTTGTCATTCTAACCTTAAATTAAAAAGAAAAATAGATCGCAAAACGTGGGTCAAGAACTAAAATGTGTATAACAGCATTTACTTAAAAGCAAATTATCAGACGCCACATTCTCCGCCCTCCTTTTCCTGCACCACACTCCCCAACTCCTACTTCCTATCGTTCATGTGGCGATCGCATTGTCACACTGACTGAACTTCACTGCTCTCCTGTTCAAGAGCGCATGTTTGTGTCGTTTGTTCGCGAAATCAGCGATTGCTGGATTAGGCCATTAAGCAGAAGTACTAACTAAAGCAATCAATACCTGAAGATGCCAGGCTTGACAAGTGTTAAGTATTTACTAGCGTACCGGTTTCTTGGCAAATTACAACGCCCTGGTCACAGCTGTCTGCTCAAGTGCATGCGTGGGGGGACAACCACGCTACTCGGACCAGACTAGGATACGCTACACCAAGTAGAGGGTGAGTGGAGTAGCCGATGGATACATCCACGATGACTCCGACAACATTGAACTTATTAAAATGTTTAGATTTTACAGCATCTCCATAATCCACACATTCTCTACCCCCTTTTCCAATTATTTCTTTTTAAAGGGAAGTATTTACAACAATAAGAGAAATAGAAATGGTTGAGGTGGCAGTTTCAGTAGTAGCAATCGTAATAGTCGGGCAAATAGTAGTAGAAATAATTGAAACAGCAGCAGTAGGCATTGTGGTACTAGCAGCATTAGTAGCAACAACAACAGTAGTAGAGATAAAAGTAACATTTGTAAGAAGATATCACAACAAAATAACAATGAAGAAATTAAACAAAAGCGTCATTATCAGAGGTATCAATCTACTCACAATGAAAAGGGGTAAATAAACTTCAGCCCTTTTACATCACAGGATGGCAAAGTACAAAATGACACCCAATCTCTTCAGTAGTGATCTATGAGAGTTAGTACTCTTACGACCAGGAGCGGTAAGTTTTACACGGACTGAGCAGACAAGTCGGACAGCCGCAAGTCTTGCGAACAGGTGTAAACGAGATAAGCCCCACTTGTCATTCTCTGGTACTATAAATCTATTCCAATCGGTCTGACCAGTACGTCACCTGTTTGTTCATTTGTCCGATAATGGTGATGGTAGTGCTGAAAAACTGCTAAATGAATTACCTCCCTTTGCAATACACCTATGTTCGCCTGGGAGAGTTATCCGTAATGGCCGTTGCATCACATCCTGCAGTACCTATTTAACCCATTCTATATTGAACAGGTTGTGATGGGTTGCACCCACAGGGCAAGTCACACTCCTTGCTTTAAAAAAAAAATGCCTTCTAATTTGTTTCTAGTTTTCTATAATTGGTTCAATTTCTCCTATTGTGGATTGAACCGGAGTTCAATTTGATCCAAAATCCCATGGCAGACTGATCTGAAGGAAGAGTTGTGTCATCAAAAGAAGACCATGTGGTCATGAATTCAAAAAGTAGATGTCGGACCGTTCATCTTCATTTGAGAATCAAATTAGGTGTTTATCCTCAAGACCTCTCGCCACTGACAATATGTTGCTTTTAAACATTGGGATAATCGGGACAGTATATGATAATGAACACTCTCGCTGGCTTTATTGAAATAATTTTTCTTTTATTGTTTTAATTTATAAATGTTGTTATCCCACATCGTAATTAATTCTTTGGAAAGACTGTTAATTGGAACTGGCTGGTGGACGAGCCATATATGAATGAATGTTTGTTATCTCATTAAGAGTTAACCCTGATTCCAGAAGGCACGTAACTAATTTAATTGATGCAGTGCTGAATAATTAACTTTTCTCATAAATGTAAGAGGTGGGATTTAAATACAGGGGCTGTGAGAGTAGATTAGGCTACGGGCTGTTATCAGCATTAAAATCAAATCCAAACATATTTAATAATTCAGTTAGTTAGTGCTGTGAGAGGGTCGTTAAAAGAACCTCCACTTGTGACACAGGTAAAGGCTTCATGTTGATGTCGTTACATCATGGTGCAGAGTTAAAGCCAACTCTGCACTAAGCGCTCACTGTCTCGTTGTGCTATTGATTTGAGTGATTTCTGTTTAACGTTCCTCTTTAAACGTTCATTGTTTTCGGGGAGGGTTTTCTCTCTCATGTGTGACTAACAGCTGACAATTTTGCAAACAGAAGTCATAAGGGATAGAAGACAGAATTTAAGTGTCACGACAACAAAGGTTTTCTGCAGTTAATCATAATGTCGCGAGAGCAATAGCCATGGGAAATGAATAACATGTCACGAAACCAACGGATAAATAAAGTGAAACAAATGTCACGAAACCAACGGGTAAATAAAGTGAAACAAATGTCACGAAACCAACGGGTAAATAAAGTGAAACAAATGTCACGAAACCAAAGGACAAATAGAGAGAATCAAATGAAGCCATAAGAGAGTGAATCAAATGTCACGATATCATAAGACAAAGTGAATCAAATGTCACAAAACCAACAGAGTGAATCCAAGCGTCGGGAAACAAGGAAGCGTACAGAACACAAAGAGAATGAGACTAAGTGTCGTGAGAGCAGAGGGCATCAAGGGTTCGAATCTAACCTGCCATAAGAGCGGGACGACATGAAGGAAATAAAATCTAACTGTCATAAAAATAAAAAAATAAAATAAAAGGAAGATGACTAAAAGTCATACAAACAGATGTTAAAAGGAGTGAATCTGCGGCTGTGTAACACCGCACGGTTGTACTTAACTCATCAAAACACGTACATGCGATGTTATTATTAATGAACGAATGAAGAATCGGGAAGGTGGGAGGGGAAGGAGGAGGGAAAGATAGAAAACATGGACCGAACGAACCACATATGATCTCCCTTAGTCCTTGTAGTGGTTGTGTTGCAGCCAGTTGAGCAATGCCAACTTTCCACGTGGTAACAAGATGGGATGGAAAACTCTACCAGCTTTATGCCACATGTACATGTGATGTCTGTAATATGGCAGAGAGAGTGAGAGAGAGAGAGAATGGTAATAATTCGATATGCTCTATCATCAGGCAGATCCTCAACGCCTACATCACCAAGAACGTCACTCCTTGTGCAGGTTTCTCCCACAAAACGAAACGTAACCGACGCATTTCTTCTCTCTCTCTTTTTTGTTGTTGAGGGAATTCTCTTCCCACTCTCATCTCCACCATCATCATCACTTCGCCTGCATCTAGTGATCAAAATGAGACGGAATACATTTCTTGTTTTGTTCATGCACACGTAGCAACTCGCTAGCATCAAAGTACAGCGATAATATGGAAAGCCGAGTGGCTTGGCATAACTAGTCACAGGTTTGGTTACAATGCAGGACAACACAGGAGTCTTTCAAAGACAGCGTTATATAGAAGACTTGCCGCCAAGACAAACAGCTATTTCCACCACACTAGCACCCGACACCCCTACCATCGCCACCAAAACACCGCCCCGCTCGAAAGGTTTAAACTTTAAAGCTTTGCGTGAGGTGTGATAGTGGATGAAACTGGTAGCAGGATTAATATTTATCTCCCCTTTCCTTCTATTCCACTATGTCGACAACCACATTTTTTCTTTCTCCATTCTCCTTTTTCTCTTCTCTTTTGTTTGTTTGCTGATGTAGTGTTGCCAATTATCTAAGTAAGCACGTGGTATTATTATGCCTATTAGTTACAATTAATGCACTAAACAACAATTTCTTATCTCTGTTTTTATTATAATTTGTTTAATTCCTTCAACCCCCAACCAGTTTCTGAATTTATTTCGTGTTAACACCTCCATCTTCGAGAAGCTATATTTATCTTCTCCCTGTTTATGGAAAATAACTTTTTTTTTTTAATAAAAAAAAAAAAGTAAAATAATTCAGAAGTAAATAAATAAACAGTCGAATTCGTTATTTTAGGAGCGCAGACACGAAAACTGCTCCCCAAAGCATATAGCAAAACGTAGTTCTCTGATAACATTATCGGGCTCAATTAAAATTTGTAGTCTGAACTCCAGCACCAGAAAGCTTCTTATCCATGTCTGATGACAAGCATATCATGCGAGTATTATCTGCCTCGGGCTGGAAAAATGTTTGCCATACGTAAATTTGTCTGTCGGCGGGCTTGTGCTGGGCAAATGACGTTGTATTTCTTTTCTAATTCACTTAATATTTCACAATTAGCTATTCTCTCTTTGAAATCCCAGAAATGACGTCATTGTGGATCACTAGGCACAGATCTAGCCACATATCTGTTGAAGCAAAAGTTAAATGGCATAATCGCACAGATCGTGACCAAACATGCACTTTCAACTTGAATAATTACATTTTTAATCAAGAGGGGTCATAGGGATATCGGGGGTGGGGGTGTGTGTATGTGCTATAGCTGTTAGTGCTATCCTTTTCAGTTTCTGATCGTACTGTTGAACGATCTATTACATTAACATGATGGTCAAGAAGACATGTTGTGAATCCCATCTATTACATTATAATGATGGTCAAGACGACATGTTGTGAATCCCATCTATTACATTATAATGATGATCATGACGACATGTTGTGAATCCCATCTATTACATTATAATGATGATCATGATGACATCTTGTGAATCCCATCTATTACATTATAATGATGGTCAAGACAGCAAGAGGCAAGTACTGTTACAGCTATTGTTCAAAAATAAATTGTTATTACTTTGTTTATTCATTACTATGGCGAATATTTATAATCACTTGTTTTTGTGTTCGCCAATTTTAATAAGGGCAATGATAAAACAATTGAGTATTCAATTCAAATCGAATCAATTCAGTTTCTTCCCATCTCTCTCTCTCTCTCTCTCTCTCTCTCTCTCTCTCTCTCTCTCTCTCTCTCTCTCTCTCTCTTAAGGAAAAAAACAAACTGACTTTGTCCTTGTAACCGTGCACATGTACGGACACCAATGACGGACAATTTATACATACACACATACATGCACACATACATCTGTGTATGTATATGTGTATGTTTGAATGTATGTGTATGTATGTATGTATGTATGTGTGTATGATTATGAATGTATTATGTGTGTATGTATCTATGTGAAACTACTTTTGTAGCTGGGCCTAGTAAAGAAACAACAATTATACGTGCTAAACAGAAGTTTAGATTAAATTATTTTTAAAACATCCCTTTATGCACATTACTCTTTCAAGTTATATGGAACATCTAGTTTGGATTGTATGTCCGTAAGAAAAGGAAAATGTGAACCCAACTACAAACTACTTTGTGTTTTCATTTATAAAAATCTTTATACATTTATAAAAATCTAGATGCATTTATAAAAATGTTGATACATTTATAAAAATCTAGCCACTGGATTTCAAGTAACGCACACCTCCTTTCCACCTGTTTAAAGATAGCCATCTGACAAGTTTGTTGGCGGGTGGGGAGAGCGGGTAGGGGGGATTACACGATCGTTTAGTAGCATGACACTAACGATAGACCTATTTAGCGATAATACTCAACGCCGTGCAAGTTTAGTGACACTACACAGATGACAGGCTTGTTTAGTGGCATAACATTAATGACAGTCAAATTTCGAGTCAAAACATCAATCGTTAAAATTAATGGTAGGCGTGTTTAATGCTATCAGAGTATTGAAGTGAATTAAGTAACATGGGTAGGACAGTGTAAAAAATACAGACTAGTTTTCATAAACGTCTATTCTCTAAGCCACCACTAACACCACCAGTGACAAAACAACACAACAACAGCAACATGGTAAGAAGTAAACTGATTAGCAGTCAAGAACACGCACAATAATCAGCCAAAGGTAGAAACAATAAATATTTTATAAGCGTTGCAAGGTCCCTTAACTACGCGTCTACAGTTCCAGGCCAAGTCGAAATGATAAGAAGACCGTAAGACTGCTTGAAGACTGGGTATTAAAATGACATAAAAAGACACTTTACCCCAAACTCGCCCATGTTTTATCGTACATTTTCCCTGTTATGTTCTTGTCTTACGACACAAGCGAAACGTTTGAAAAGACACACATTGCTCTCATCAATGTGCAGTTAATGAAATTCGATATATAAGACCGAATACACAGACACACAGACACCCCCCACACACA